>CM054060.1:164095027-164450953 GCA_028641055.1 Alopecurus myosuroides | reverse complement strand
ATAGCATACAATGAAAAAAATGAAATATTCATTGCAATAGCATCATTCTACAATGTTTATCCAGTGGATATGAAATAAAAGTAGTCTTACAATTGGCATAGTCATCATGGACTAGCTCAAGTAACAATATTTCAAAGCAAACACAACGGAAACAAATCATCAATGAGCCTTCTTCATCTTCATGTGCCACAGGCAGAACATCTTGTCGATAGACTCGAGATCCTAAACGAAATCCTCATTCGTCTTCAGATTTATCTGCACGTTGGAATATGCAGCCCCACAGGGGGAAGTCAGTACAAACAATGTACTGGCAAGTGACACTTGTATGGTGGCAGTTTTGAGGAATAAACTAGCTACAAGATATTTGACTGGTGGAGTCTAGGGTTATTTGCATAAAGCCAGTTTTGTCCTATGTTTGTAGTTCATTTTCAGAAAAAAAATAAATAAAGACATTTGTATAATCATTCATGGTTAAACCACCATGAAATTGGACAAATCATCATGGCTAAACCACCATGAAGTTTGATAAATCATCATGGCTAAACCACCATGAGGTTTGAAAAGTCATCATGGCTAAACCACCAAGAAGTTTGATAAATCATCATGGCTAAACCACCATGAGGTTTCGTTTTGGCATCATGGCTAAACCACCATGTGCCCTATAAAAGGTTTCTACCATATTTTATTTCATTCAGAAAAGATGACGAGATCCTTCGGCACCAACTCTGTCTACTTTGCTCAAATTGTGCATAACCGGGGACACAACTAAGATCTTAGTTTTTAACTCTGCAGAGGTTGTGCACTTTCAGCTTGAGACTCATCCTCCCCGAGAGAATAATGAGACACGATCTTTGGGAGGAGGGATTCAACCATACCAGCATGACTCGACGCTCCTAAAATTCTACCACCCAATGTCATACAACATGATGAACCCCCACAACTTACTTAATCTTGGCAGATCCCATATTACCTCAAGGCTGCACTCGAAGCTAACTATACAGTGAAGACCTACACGTCTCTTTATTCATGGGTGGCGGTCCACAAGTGTACTCTCAGGTGAAAACCCCCACATTCATGGCTAAACCACCATGAACATGGTCCTGAGTAGCCACTCAACATAATCCAAGCAAGGTTCAATCCACCCAGGTGTTTCATTGGGTTGTTAATTTTCAATTTTCCAAACACCACAACCCAACAAGTAACATCAAAAGTTGTGATAGTATTCTAGTATAGCTAAACTAGTACCTAGAAGGGGGTTCAGGTTGGCTAGACACTACTAGGTGTTCTGAGCATAGCATATACTTGGGAAATAAAAAAAAATTACCTATGATGCATACTACTGAAAACACTAATGCAATTGAAAACAAAAGTGGGACATGAGTATCACTTGCCTTGTGGGAGTTGGTATAGAGACACTCTCTTTACAAATAGAACGTTGATCTCCGTACAATCTAAACAATACAAATAAGTAACAATAAACAAGCAATTCACCAACATGCCAAAAAATACAAAAAATAGACAATACATAAGCATAACAAGTTATTCAACTTGATTGGTGTTAACATGGACAAGGTTTTGACACATAATTCAATATGGAAAAAAAATTATGATGAGATGGTTATTGTTTGGTCTTTTATGGACAAGTTCAAATTTTATCATAATAATTCAATTTACAAAAAGAATTATGGTAAAAGGGTTCAGGCCTAGCTAGTAGGGTATGGGTTGGTCAAGGAATATCACTTCACTCAATATTAAAAAGAAATGGATGTGATAAGGTTTATGGTTTAATACTTAATTTAATGTACAAAGAGGAGTTAAGATGTTTGGGTCAGGTTTTCCACATTGATAAGACAACTTGTTCCAAGGGTTCTAGGGATGGTATTTTATCACAAAGATCACACAAGGATTTGGTCTAAGGGTTTTAGAACACAAATCCATGATCAACATGATTCATTTCATGGCTTTGGGTACTAGGGTTGAAGCAATTCCCAAAATGATTTTGTAATTTTACAAAAGGTCTTGGCTTATGGGTTTCTGGTCCAAAAGTTACTTTCCAAATGGTCAACATAAATGGGTGTTGGTTTTGATAAAAAATTATCATACCGCAATTTTCCTAAAGGGGGTTTCCATCAAACAACACTTAATTTATAATGGCTGATAACTATGGATGCTTTATAGGACAAAAATTACATGGAATGGTTCCTCTGGTCAAAAATGGTTTTGGTACCGTTTCTCTGGTCTAAGGTTACTAAATGGAACAATTTTCCAGAAGAAAACTAACTAAAATTATTTATAGAAATTAAACTAGATGCAAAATACTCAAATGACTATTTAAATTGTAATCTCCATTTTAACTGGTTCAATTATTATTTTGGGACAGGTGGTATGAAAGTAAACATCCTAATGATTCCAAAAATATTTTGTTTGCAATCTTTTGATTTGTAGAATATGAATTATGCCAAAATTCATAAAACAAGCATATTTAAATTTGAACCAATTTAGGGTTTTCAAATTTAAATTTGCACAAAGTTTCTACATGTTTTTCTCATTTCAAAACGTCCAAGTTTGCTAAATTTGGGATTATGGATCAAAAGTTATGATGGTTCCAAGTTCCAGGGGCTTTTCTGCAAAATGCCAATTGATTTTCTATTTGGAGAAAAATCAGAATATGGCCAGGCCACTTGGCGCACTCTGATTGGTTGGGCTGGCTGACTGGGCGCTGGCGTGGCTGCTGACTGTGCACTGCCATGCGGAGATTTCCTATTGGACGATACCCCTTCGGTTAATTGTTCTAATCCTAGCCGTCCAAAGCAAATCTTACGGCAGGGGGAGGAAGGGGAGCTCACCGGTGGGAGTTCTCGCCGGAAAATGGCCGTGCAGCGGCCGACGGTCATGGCGCGGACGGCGACAACGTTAGAGAGGGCCTCAGGCTCGGGGAAGAGGACGACGGGGCGCGGAACAACACGTTGAGCACGAAGGAGGCCTCGGGGAGTCCCGACGCTGTCCGTAGCAGCGATGGCGAGCAGCTGCGGTGATGAAGACGCCGACGATCTTCGGTGTGGATGGCAGGGTCGTTCCGTGGCACTAAAAAATCGGGCAAAACTGTCGTGGTGGTGTCACGGCAGATGCCATGGGATGGCTAATGATGTGGGGACGATGGACGCTGGAGGTGTCCGGGGAGGGATCACGCGACGAGTAGCCGCGTGAGGTAAGATCCACACAACACAAACAACACGATGTACCCAGGTTCAGGGCCCTCGTGAGGAGGTAAAACCCCTACTCCTGCTTTTCTCTATGTATTACGGTGTCTCTCTGAGTAGCCACAGTACAAAAGGTAACACTACCGAGTAGCCTTTCTCTCCTCTCCGAGTAGGGCTAGGTCAAGAACTTAGGGTTTCTAGGGAGCAACAGTTAGCGTCTATCTGAGCATGCCTCGCGCAGGAGGCGGCGGGGCACCTTATATACGCGGTGCCCAGCCGGATACGTCCAAATCTAGACAAGTGTCGACATAGTGTGCACATCGTCCTTTCTCCGAGTACCCGCTGACAGCTTTGGTCGTTGATCTTGGCTGCTTCTGTAAAGTCGTTGGGCAAAACTAGGGGACAGACTGGTATCACTGTACCTAGGCACAGAGTAGGCCCCCCTTATCCTGCCACGGCCTGCTTCCATGCTGTCACTGTCAGGCAGGCCGTCCCCACGTGAACAGTAGTTCGAATGCTGCCAAGTACGGACCCAGGATACGCGGGATCCTGTGTCAGAACGGCTCCTTTGACTTTCTGCCCGAGTAGGTTCCCGCCAATTCTACTCGGGCCAAACCTTCTACTCGTCAGGGTAGAACTCGATTGATATCTCCTTCTGGTCATCTTGAGGTGAGACCGAGTAGCAGTCTACCGGGTAGCGAGTACCTGGTAGTCGGCTACTCGACCAAACCTCTCTTCTGTAAGCGGCCTTTACCACCTGTCTTTACCCTACTCGGGGGTAACCCCCCGACAGCAGTCCCCGAAGCTGGTTGAGTCTTGCGAACTTGTTCACTAGGCTCTGCCAGCTTAAAACCAGCCTTTGCATCTCAGCTTTTGAACCTCAAGATGCCGAGTAGAACCTCCGAGTAGCTATCTGGAAAGTACCTTGAGTTTCCTCTCTTCCGAGTAGCAGTTGCTTTCTACTCTGCTTCCGAGTAAAAAGACTTAGCGAAAATTCGCAAACTGAGCCTCTGCAGCGCGGAGCAACATCCAGCCCTTCACGCAGGCACTGCCCACGTGTCAAGCATCCACGACCTCGTCGTTTGGTTGCCCAGGACACGACGCCACGCGTCCAGTTTTCACGCTTTGGGCCCACCGGCCGTCATGTCCCATCACGCGCAATTACTGGCCACGATCTGATGGTGGGATCAAATGCGGCCGTTACGCGCGCAGCCCGCGCTTGTGTGCGTTTCTAGCCGGCCACAGGACCCACCACACGCCACAGTCGATCCCACTTCCGCGGTGGTAACGGTAATCTCGCGAGGGAGATATAAATACCCCCGCGGTAACTTCCTTTTCCCCTTCCCTGCACTTTTCCTCTTCTGCCTCTTGTTCTTCTTCGCCTCCGAGCCCTCCGCCGCCGCGCAAGCTTCCGCGCCGCCGCGGACTCACTCCACCGAGCAACTCCATTCGAAATCATCCACTCCTCCCACTCGCAACGATGGCCAAGGCTAGCTGGGCGGGTTCCTCCGTGACCAAGGCCAATCTCGCCTGGCTCGTGACCAGCAGAAGGGTTCCCCCCGGCGTGGAGTGCCGGGCACCCGACGACGAGGTTGTGCCAGCTCCACGGGACGGCGAGCGGGTGGTCTTCATGTCGCACTTCGAGCGCGGCTTTGGACTGCCCGCCTCCGACTTCCTGCGCAAGTTCCTCGATCACTTCGGGCTGCAGATGCATCATCTGCCGCCCAACGCGGTCGTCTTCCTCGCCTACCATGCCGTGGTCTGCGAGGCTTTCCTCGGCATCAGGCCCACGACTGATACATGGCTCAGGTATTTTAATCTTCGCCAACAGTCCGTCGGGAAGAAAGACGCCGCAGGCATCGGCCGCGCCACCGACACGGGCTGTGCCATGATGGTGCAGCGGACCGGGACGAATCATCCCCGCATCCAGGGGCTGGATTCCTGCCGAATGTGGCAGCAGACGTTCTTCTATGTCAAGAATGTCCCCGCCACGGAAGGGGGTGCGGTTGATGATCGAATCAACCTGCCCGCTTGGAGGAATCGTGCTCCACTCGGGTCGAACTGGAAGGAGAAGCCTACCATCGACGAAATCGCCATCGAGATAGAAGATAGACTCGGCGAGCTGAAGAAACTGGGCCTCAAGAACGACGACCCGGTGGTGTGCTGGATCAAGCGCCGAGTGCTCCCTCTGCAGGAGCGCTGCCATCTCATGTGTTACATGGGAGGCCCCCGCGACTGCACCAGGACCACCACCATCGAAATCGACGACGTCGACGTTGCTTATCACGCCAAGAACATTCTGAAGACAAGCCTTAGCGAGAAGTGGCGGTATGGTTTCGTCCCGTACAGCCGCACGCAACCGATTGCCCGGGTACGCTGTTCCTACTCTGTTTTCGCCTCTGCTTCCCGAGTAGATAACTTCCCTTTCCGCCCCGACTAGCAATCACCTGGTGCACCGAGTAGAGCACTTAGTCGACTCGCGCTTAGGCTTAGTATGCTTTGTGTTTGCACGCCTATCCGGGTAGAACACTTAGAAAACTGCATAGGCTTAGTGTGCTTTGTGTCTGCACGCCTATCCGAGTAGAATACTTAGAAAACTGCATAGGCTTAGTGTGCTTTGTGTTTGCACGCCTATCCGAGTAGAGTTCCATCCTGATACTCGGTTGACTTATGATCCTTCTCTGTCTTTCAGACTGTTACTCGACAGTTGATTGAGAGTCGCGAAGTTTTTGAGGAGAACTGGTCCGACGATCGCGAGGAGGATGACATGCTGCCTTCTGATGACGCGGAACAGAGCAGCCCCGTTCCTGACAAGCGCGATGCTCTCCGCACTTGGTCGGATGAAGGCTCTCACGGTATTGTTATTTTCATCTTGTTTGTTTCTGAGACACACCAACCCCTTGCATTGCTGTTTCTGATTCTTCCTTCTTCTCTTTTGAATTTCTCAGATGAGGCCGCTGCGGAGAAGGACGACGAGGATGAGGACGAGAACGAGGGCGATGCGCCCCTTGTCGTCCAACCTCTGTCAACTGCCCCTCCCGAAACCCGCAAGCGGACCGGCAGCGGAGCACAGGCACCTCCAGCCAAGAAGAAGAAGCCCGCCGAGAAGGAGGAGGCCGCCGAGAAGAAGAAGAAGGTTACTGTAAAGAAACCCCGACGACAGCTTAAATCCACCACTGCGTGAGTTCTCTTCTCGTTTGCCCTCCTTCTCGCGTAGTACCGTTTTCTCCCAAATCTTCTTCCAATCCCTGATTTCTTTCTTCTCTGCAGTCCTCCCATGGATGCGAACGCAGCCTTTGCGTCCGACCAAGACAGGGAGACAGCAGTACCCCTGATCGACCTTGTTGACGACGAGAACGACGCCGCCAATGCTGCTGCCACCAACGCACAGGCTAGTGATGCTCGAGGAGCAGAACCAGAGCCAGCAGCACAAGATACCACCGTTCACGAAGAGAGACCCCCTTCTCCTCCGGCTAGCAACGCCGAGGAGAACCAAGAACAAGAAATGCAAGACGCCGCCGCCCTTGAGCGGCCAGAAGTAGAACGGGAGCAGCCCACCACCGAGGCTGCTGCACAAGAGAACATCACTGCCGAGCAGCTGGTGAAAGACGACACCGCCGCGGATGCTACCACAGCAGATGCCTACCCACTGCCAGGCGGCGCACCGAGTAGTGTTCAGCCAGGAGCTGCACCGGGCGATGGATCTGCGGCGCCACCAACTGCGCAAGGCCCTACGCCACCAACTGCGCAAGGCCCTACACCACCAACTTCCTCCTCGTCGCCACAGAGCAAGGACACATCCAGCCCTCCTGGGCGAGTAACCAGGCAACAGGCCCTTGATGCTCTGAGGGATTTCTGTTCCGAGAAAGGCCTTTCTGAGAAGGAGACTGCCGATAAGGAGGCTGCTGAGGAGGCCAAGGCTGAGCATAAAAGAGCCAAGGCTGAGCAGAGGAAGGCCGAGAAGCAAGTTGCCGAGAAGACTGCCGCCGAGAAGACGAAGTCCAAGTCTGACGGGAAGAAACCCGAGGATCTCGAGAAGCAGAGAATCGAGAAGGAGCAAACGAAGAAAAGGGCCAGAGACCAAGGCGCATCCACAGGCGGAGCGCTCGTGATCCGCGAGTCCGGCCCCATTCCTGCTGCGCTCTCCGCCGACGCACGCGCAGCTGGCCAACCCTGCTACCCGGATTACATGGTCGAGGTTAGCCAACAACACACCATCGGCTTCCCTCCCCAAGATAAAGCTTTAGCTATTCAGAAGGGAAGGAAAGCTGTAGCCAGGAATACTCCTCCCTTCGATCTAGCTCAAAACAAACCCGTCAATATTGCTTCTCGGGGAGCTCAAGACAAGCCAATAACCTCCAAGGGTCTTGAACAGGTTTTGGACACTGTTGGCCACATCAGCGCCAGGTGGGACAGCAGGGTTCTCGGAGAGGAGAAATGGCACGGCTTGACCCTTGGCTCCATCGACCACTACCACGTGGATTGGAACAAGATCGACCTGGGACACCAGCCCATGTCCGTCTCCACTGATACCGCAACCCTCGCAGCCAAGATGTTCTTGCACCGCAAGAACGCCGAAGATATCGAACAGAGCTACGCAGTAAGTCTTTTTTGCCTTTTCCGAGTTGAGATTCCTTCTCTTCTATTCGCCTTCCTTGTTCTTTACCATCACCCCCAGTCCCCGAGATTCTAGCCGAGTAGATGGATACTCTCCGAGTAGCCTCCTACTCGGGTTGAATCTTCTCAGCTTTTTCTAACTCGCTTCTTCTCGGTTTTCAGGATAGCGTCCTTAAGCGGACACACTTGTACCGCATCCTTCTGTGGAACCACTCCATCGCCAGGAGGCGAATTGCTGCGTTGGAGAAGGAGAAGATAGCTGCTGAGGCCGCGAGCAAAAATGCGAACGACAGCACCCAACAGCTGGCCGAAGTGCAAGGTACGCCTTTAGCCACGCGGTTTCTGCGTTTTATGTTTACGCCCGCTTCTGCTTTCTCACGCGCTAACCTTTCCTTCTCTGCAGACAAACTGAAGGCCTTGGCCGATGAACATGAAAAATGCCGTAGCTTCGTGGAGAACGCCGAGGCCACCATAAAGAGACTTGAAGGTGAGTTTGCTGTTTACTCGTTGTGACCTTGAATTTGTTTCTTCTCTGCTCCTTTGCTAACCTCATCTATCTCTTCGCAGAAGATCATAAGTCCTTTGCTGAGGCACATCAAGAGTGCGTCAAGCCAGCGGAGGTGGAGAAACAGCTAGCCGACCAGGCCATTACTCTGGTGAAGGACCACACCACCGAGATGGAGAAGCTGCAGGTTCAGCTTCAGAAGGCACTCCAAGATGCCGTCAAGATTGGCGCCGAGAGGGACAAGGCAATCGCCGAGAAGGCCAAGGCCGAGACCACTTTCAAGGCCAAGGAGAGGGCCCTCGAGGCTGAGTGCGAAACTTTGAAGAAAACCAACGCTGATCTCTTCGCTCAGATGGACAGCTTGCGCCTGATCCAAGAAAAACACATTGGCAACGAGGAGTCCTGGAGAACCAAGCTGCAGCAGCTGCGCCGCCAACTGATCGGTAAGTTTTCTCTTCATTGCATCTTTTCTTCTCGGTCTTGTTCCTTCTCGGCCTCTTTTTTCTTCCCGGTTTTTGATCTTGCCACTTGCTATTTCAGACATCTGGCCTCGTCTTGATTCTTCCTCTACGCCTACGATAGCCAAGGCCCGAGCAGTACGCCTTTCGCTGGGTGAGCCAATTGACACCAGGGCTGATATCGAGGACAGCTTGCTGGTGCTCAAAGGTTACTTCGAACAGCTGGCCGGCGTCGGAACTGATTTGATGCATGCGGGCTTCGAGCTCCACCGGCTGTTCTGGCCTCATGACCCCCTGCCAAGGAACATGCGGGATCTCGCCCACAAGCTGGAGAACGTGAAGGCCGAGCTGAAAAAATGGCGAGCCTCTGGAGCCCGTGCTGGTGCGGACGTGATGCTTCTCTGCATAGCGTCCTGGTATGAAAACCTGGATATGCAGCGCATCCGCGGGAAGCGCAATGATTCCAAGTGGGAGACGGATGCCGAGAGCGTGGCCTTGCGCAAGCAGATTGCGTATGAGGTCGCAGAATGCGCCGAGACGGAGGTCTACATCGAGGGCGTCCCCGAACCCGACACCGAGTACGAGGACGAAGAAGATGATGACGAAGAGGAAGAACTTGGCGACTTCTTCGAATCTCCCAAGGGCAAGGCCGGGAAGGGAAAAACTGATGTCGTCGCGAGTAGCGATGAAGACGAAGGGGCGCACATCGACAGCGAGCCACTCGACTTCGGCACCTCCTCAGGTGCTGCTCTCGACGACACGGTGCCCCCTCCTGGCCACGCTTCATGCTCTTCCTCGGCTCCAGGACCCGTCTCGGTGGCCACGGCCACTTCTGACCAGGCAGCCGCCCAGCAAGATGCCGAGTTGGACGAGTCCGCCACCGTCCAGACGGAGGCAGATGCCACCAACACCGAAGAAGCGGCCGAGAAGGCGGCCACTGAAGAAGCAACCGCCAAGTCTGCCGCCGAGGAAACAGCTGCCAAGGCCAGCGCCGAGAACACCGCCTCCTCAACTTGAAGCAACCTGCAATCTTTTTTTTTCACTTGAACTCTTATCAGATCCCCGGGATGCCGGGAGCAGATGTAACAGACTATCTTTATCTTGCTTGCTACTCAGTTTTTATGCCCACTCTGTTTATGTTGACATTAATCAATTTGAACGACACTGGCTTAGTGCCGAGTTGTGTTTCCATGCGAGTCCCCGAGTAGCATTTCTTATTCACCCTGTCTTTTCATCTCTGCTCTACCTGCGACTTGTCGCTTGTTTGGTATTCGAGTCACAAGAATCAAGGAGCAAGGCTGCAAATACTTAGCCGCTAGAAACAATCATGATAACGCAGCCCACCACCTAGCCGAGAAAACGAGAACAGGGAACAAAAAGTAACCGACAACCTACTCGGTTCCTGCACTCTTTCGTCCTTAGTGATTTTCGTGTGCTCATTGACCTTTTGCTTGTTCTCTTGCTTGCCATGAAGCCGGGTTTCGGACAGCAGCAGAGTCGAAGAGTTGGCATATAGGTTTAAACACAGTACTCAATGCACTTATGAGTTCTGAAGTGGAGCAACCGAATAGACAAAGGACCAAGCCGAGTAAAAACACTTAGAGCAATTTTGGACGAGGGCAGTCCCCGAGAACAATTTCAGATTGCAGAGTAGAATTTCAACTCGGATAAGAGGGTACATACACATCTTTGCTTACGAATGAAAACGACGAAGTAGAGCTACATTCCAGGGACGCTTGGTTTCCTCTCCAGCTTTATCTGCCCTGTTCGCCTGCGATGGGCGCACATCTACAAGATAGTACGCGTCATTGTGCAGCGCTTTGCTGACAATGAAAGGCCCTTCCCAAGGAGGAGACAACTTGTGCATCCCGGCTGTGCGTTGCACCAGCCTAAGGACCATGTCTCCTTCTCGGAAAACCCTTGGGTTCACCTTTCGGCTATGATAGCGCCGCAGGTTTTGCTGGTAGATAGCCGAACGTGACAGAGTCAGCTCTCTTGCTTCTTCAAGCAGGTCAACGTCGTCTTCTCGAGCTTCTCTCGCCTCCACCTCAGTGTAGAGGGCTACTCGGGGGGAGTCATGCTCTAAGTCTATTGGCAACACGGCCTCAGCCCCGTATACCAAGAAGAATGGCGTGTAGCCGGTTGACCGGTTAGGGGTAGTCCTTAGACTCCACAACACCGCTGGCAACTCTTCTAGCCAACACCCAGGTGTTTTCAGCAATGGCTCAATCAGCCTTGGCTTGATGCCAGCCAGTACCATCCCATTTGCCCTCTCAACTTGCCCATTGGAGGCAGGGTGCGCGACTGACGCAACGTCTAGTCGGATATGCTTATCTCTGCAGAATCGCACCATTGCCCCCTCTGCAAAGTTGGTGCCATTGTCGGTGATGATACTGTGCGGGTAGCCATATCTCATGATCACATCCTTCACAAACTTCACAGCTGTGACCCCATCGCACTTCCGAATAGGTTTCACCTCGATCCACTTGGTGAACTTGTCCACCATGACCAAGATGTGTGTCATATTGCCTTTAGCCGGCTTGAAAGGACCAACCATATCCAAGCACCAGACAGCAAAGGGCCATGTGATAGGAATTGTTTTCAACTCGGAAGCTGGCATGTGAATCTTACTTGCGAACATCTGGCAGCCGGCGCATTTCCTCACAATATCTTCTGCTTGCTGCAATGCAGTGAGCCAGTAGAAGCCATGCCGGAAAGCTTTCTTGACTAAAGCCCGAGAAGAGGCGTGATGCCCGCATTCCCCTTGATGTATCTCCACCAGGATTTCTTCTCCTTCTTCTGGGCTCACACAGCGTTGCAGCACGCCGGTGGCACTTCTCTTATGCAGCACATCTCGGACTATGGTGTAGCCCTTGGACCTTCTCTGAATCTGCCTCGCAGTTACCTCATCTTCAGGTAAAGTGTCGTCCCTTAGAAAGGATAATATGGGCATTGCCCAACTCGGTGTCTCCCGCACGGGAAACACTGGTTCGTCCATTTCCATTGGGACAGGCTCTGGTGGTTGCACAGGAGGAGTAGGAGCGCTTCTCTGCAGCCCAGACCGATTGGCGAGAACTTCTTCAATGAATGCGACAGCTTCTGGGTTGAGGGCGGCAGTCCCCGAGTAAGGAGTGGCAGTCCCCGAGTAGGGAGTGGCAGTCCCCGAGTAGGGAACGGCAGTCCCCGAGTAGGGAGCTGCAGTCCCCGAGTAGGGAATGGCAGTCCCCGAGTAGGGAGTGGCAGTCCCCGAGTAGAGGACGGCAGTCCCCGGGTTCCCTGCAGCACTCTCCCAGTCAATCTCCATTGGGTCAGATTCTTCATTTGGCAGAGAAGGAACAAAGATGGACTCCGAGTTGGGGGAAGGCTTGATGGATGGCTTCCTCAAATGCTCCAAGGCAATCCCTGCCGGGATGGACTGCCGAGAAGATCCCAACTTGGACAGCTCGTCTGCTGCTTTGTTCTCTGCTCGGTGAATGTGCTGGAACTCACAGCCTTCGAAAAACCCAGTCATTGACTGCACCAGGAAGCGATACGACGCCATGTTGGCATCCAAAGCGTCCCAGGTACCCGAGACTTGCTGCACCACCAGATCTGAGTCACCATAGCATACAATGCGCTGCACACCAACCTCCTTTGCTACTCGCAAACCATGCACCACTGCCTCGTACTCGGCTACATTGTTGGATGCCTTGAAATGAATCTGTAACACGTACTTGAGCTGATCCCGCTTGGGTGATGTAAGCACAACGCCAGCACCAAGGCCTTCTTTCACCTTTGAGCCATCAAAGTGCATTTTCCAATAGTTGGAAACTGGAGCAGGAGGTTCATACTGCATCTCGGCCCAGTCCACAAGAAATTCCGCCAGGACCCGAGACTTGATTGCTTCTCTCCTCGTATACGCGGGAGCGTACGCGGCTAGCTCAATCGCCCACTTGGCTACTCTGCCACTCGCTTCCTTGTTTCCCATGATGTCCGAGATGGGAGCAGAGCTCACAACAGTGATGGGGTGCTCCTGGAAGTAATGTTTCAGCTTCCTGGCGCCCAGGTACACACCATAGGTCATCTTCTGGTAGTGCGGATAGTTTTGCTTGGAACTGGACAGCACTTCACTGAGATAATAGACTGGGCGCTGCACACTCTTGCCCTCTTCTTCTCGCTCCACCACTATCACCACGCTGACTACTCGGTTAGTCGCGGCAATGTACAGCAGCATAGGCTCCTTGGGTAGCGGACTAGCCAAGACGGGAGCGCTAGCCAACATTGCTTTCAGCTCATTGAATGCCACGTCCGCTTGCGGAGTCCAGACAAACTTGTCGCTTTTCTTCATCAGCTGGTACAGAGGCAAAGCCTTCTCGCCCATTCGGCCCAGAAAACGGCTCAATGATGCCAGACAACCCGTGAACTTTTGCACATCCTTCAATGATCTCGGCAAAGACATGCTCTCAATAGCTTTTATCTTAGACGGATTGGCTTCAATGCCCCGACTAGAAACGAGAAAGCCGAGTAGCTTTCCAGCTGGTACACCAAAGGTGCACTTACTCGGATTCAGTTTCATTTTGTACCTGCGTAGGTTAGCAAAGGTTTCCTCCAGGTCGGCAAGCAGAGTATGTGTTTTATTCGTTTTGATGACAATGTCATCTACGTACACCTGCACATTCTTGCCGAGCTGGTCATGCAAGCATTTCTGCATGCATCTCTGATAGGTTGCACCCGCATTCCTCAGGCCAAAACACATGACACGATAGCAATAAGCCCCGTACGGGGTAATGAAAGCAGTCTTTATTTGATCAGCAGGGTTGAGTGCAATCTGGTGGAAACCAGAGTAGGCATCTATGAAAGACAACAGTTCACAGCCGGCAGTGGAATCGATCACATGATCGATGCGAGGTAGCGGGAAGGGATCCTTGGGGCATGCCTTGTTCAAGTCGGTGTAGTCGACGCACATGCGCCATGCGGTGGCAGCCTTGGGATCTTCCTTTTTCTTCTCGACCATGACCGGGTTGGCCAACCAGTCCGGGTGCAGCACTTCCATGATGAAGTTACTGATCAGCAGCTTGGTGATTTGATCACCGATGGCCTTCCTTCTCTCATCCCCGAAGCGGCGTAAAGCCTGCTTCACGGGCTTGGCGTCAGGACGCACATGCAAAGAGTGCTCAACCAACTCCCTCGGGACTCCTGGTAGATCTTCATTAGTCCAGGCGAAAACATCCCGATTCTCACGGAGGAAGCGGATGAGCGCGCTTTCCTATTTCTCGGCCAACCCGGCACCAATGATGGCCACGCGCTCCGGGAACTCGGGGTCAACCTGGACTGTCTTGGTCTCCTTGGCAGCTTGGAAAGCAGTACCATGCTGGGTACTCGGCACACCTTGTGCGCCAGCTTGTGCAGACTGAGCCATGGCCACCACCTCGTACATCTTCTTCTTCTCGGCAGCAATCACCATTGACTCCGCCAGCTGGGAGCTAGCAGAGGCACACTCCATAGACTTCTTGTAATCTCCCGAGATGGTGATGATGCCATTGGGACCGGGGATCTTCATCTTCAGATAGGCCACATGGGTAGAAGCCATGAACTTGCTCAGAGCAGGCCTGCCGAGTAGAGCATGATAGGGGCTCTGATGATCCACCACTTCAAACTGCAGGCGCTCTGTGCGGCAGTTCTCCCGAGTACCGAATAGCACATCAATCCACACTCGGCCAATCGGGTTGCATGAGATCCCGGGCACAATGCCATGGAAAGTGGTCTTGCTGGGCAGCATCATGTTCTCGGCCAGGCCAAGCTTCTCGAGTGTGTCCTTGTACACAATGTTGATACTGCTGCCGTTGTCGATCAGCACCTTGCTGAACCTCACATTCTTCTCGGGGCCCAGGAATGTAGGATCCAGCACCAAAGCATAGGTACCCGGATTGGGCATCACCTTGGGGTGATCTGCCCGAGTCCACCTGATCTCCTGGTCACACCAATACATGTAGTGAGGGACAGCCGGAATCACTGCATTGACCTCCATGGCCCGCCTGTGCTGTGACTGCTTGTCGACTGCCTCAGACGTGAAGATCATATAGCTCTCATGGTGCTCTTGGTACTGGTTGGAGCCATTGCCCCCATTGTTGCCATTGTTGCCATTGTTGTTGCCCTGATAGTTGTTGTTGCCTCTGTTGTTGTTGTTGCGGTTGTAGTTGTTGTTGTTGTTGCGGTATCTCTCGTTGTTGAAGTTCCGGTTGGCTCCTAAAGCCACCTGGTTGACATTCTCTCTTCTCGGATAGACTGGCGGCCGAGCTGCGGGAGCGCGAGTAGGCTGAACAGTAGCATTGGCGGCTGGCAGAGGAGGAGGAGGAGGCAAGCCATCACTCTTGATCACATCCCACCACTCGCACTGCCGAGTAGTGTGGTTAGCAGGCCTCGAGGGATGATGAGTGTGAAAGCTACACGGACCATCCTTCATGTCATCGAAGACAAACTTCTTCGGCTGCTCGGAGTTCCCGCTACCCGGCTGCGCAGTGCGGAAAGGTTTCTTGTTGCCTTGGCCCTGGTTCTGGTTCTGCCCGTAGGCTCCAGCAGGTTTCTGCCTTTGGCCACCACCGCCTCCGACATTCACTGCATTCACCTCTTCGGGATCATACCGAGTATCTACTCGGCGCTTGTTGCGGAACTCGTTGCGCTTGCTGCTGTTGAAGTTTCTTCTCGGCTCAGAGGAATCCATCAGTGGCTGGGTGGGATCACCGAGTGCGTACTGATCCGCAATCTTGATGGTCTCGGCCAGGGTGTTCGGCATCTCCCTTTGCAATCTCTGCCAAAGCATACTGCCATGTCGGCAACCCTGCGCAAACCAAGTGATGGCCTGTGCTTCATTCACACCCTCACAGGTGTTCCTCAAGGTGCTCCACCGAGTAAGGTACTCGCGGTCCGTCTCGTCTTCTCGCTGCCTGGAAGCCGAGAGCTGCTGTGGCCTATTCGGCCTCTTGTAGGTGCTGGTGAAGTTGCTGACGAATGCGTCCGAGAAGTCCAGCCAGCAGTTTATGCTGTGCTTGGGCAAGTTGTTGAGCCAAGTGCGAGCTGGACCCTCTAGCATCTGCGGCACGTAGCGCACCGCCCATCTCCTGTTGCCACCCGCAATGTGGACTGCGGTGACGTAGTCATTGAGCCAATCTTCAGGCTTGGTGCTACCATTGTAGCTCTTGGTGCCTCTTGCGAGCTGGAAACCCTTCACGGATGGCTCGTTCATGATGCGCGGGCCAAAGCACTCGGGGCCAGGAGGACCCGTGCTCTCAAGCCGCGCCGACAAGCTGAGACGATCCAACTGGTGCCTTGCATCTCCAGGCGCCAACACACGCTCACCAACACGGTCATGAATGTCATAACCAGCCATCTCCATAGCCGAGTAGCCATCATCATACCTATCCACCTGCATAGCTGCAGGCTGCTCCACCGGGTTGGCAACTGGTGCCACTGGGCGCGGCTGCTGCCTTTGCCGAGTAGGCTGAGCTGCGGGTTGCCGAGAAGTACCCGGACGCGCGGCTTCTCGGACGCGGCTTTGAGCTTGATGGGCTTGAGAGCCTGCTCTTGCAGTGTTGTGTTCCTGCCCGGGCTGCTGCGGCACAGCAGCCTGTTTCGCGGCAGCAGCCGGGTCATACACCTGCATTTGCCTGTCTCTACCCGAACGCCCGCTGCGGCTCTTCTCGCGGCTAGGATGCGGAGATGAGGCTTGATCGTTAGATCTCGCCGCATGCGAGTGAACCACCTGCGATGCTCCAGCTCCCGGGTTGGCCTTGCGGAACTCCTCGTTCTGCCTGGCGGCCTCCAGCACCAACTCGTTGAGTCTCTCCTGCTGCCTGAGACGCGCCTCTCCATCTAGGCGCGGCAACTCGGCAGCCACGGCCTGCGCAGCCCTGAGCGTCTTGGCGGGTGTGCTATATCTTGGCCTTGTGAAGGTGTTCGCGGTGGCGGACTGTGCGGGCTCCTCCGCAAATGTCGCCATCTCGGCACCCAGGTTGCGCCGCGTAGCGCCTACCCTGCTGGGCCTCCTGGCGACCGGCGTGAAGCCGTGGGCCTTGTTGTACTCGAGCTGGTCTAGACTCAGCTCGAGCCTGATCTTCTCCAACTCCGCCTGCTCGGCAAGCAGCTCCTGGCGTTGCCGCTCGAGCTGCTCCCTTGCGGCTAGGAGCTCGACGTCGGTGGGCGTGGGCATGCCGGTTCGCGCTGCAGACGCGGGGATGACCGTAGACGTGGAAGGCGGCAAGTTGCTCTCCTTCTCGTAGGGCCGGTGGTTCCTGCCACCAGCAGGCGGGTCGTCAACCTCCTCGACTACGGCCGCAGCGCCAGTGGCAGCTGCGCCAGCGTTCGCCGCCAAGCCCGTCACCATCACCTCAGCGCAGCATGCAGAGCTGCGTGCAGGCCTTCCGCGAGCAGCAGCCACCGCGGGAGGATCCTCCGCGTCTTGCACCAGCTCGGGGTAGGCGCTGTTGGCGACGGTGGCGACGTAGACGAGATGCGAGCCGAAGATGATCACCGAGCCGCCCTCGGGCATGGCCATGCCGCCGAAACAGCCGGCGTTGTCGTTGACGAAGTCGAAGGAGCCGAATCTGTGGACAAGGCCACAAACTACGCGCTCCGCTGATGAAGATCCCGTCCGAACAGAAACTCCAGCCAGCGCCGCTGGTTGCCCCACGGTGGGCGCCAACTGTCGTGGTGGTGTCACGGCAGATGCCATGGGATGGCTAATGATGTGGGGACGATGGACGCTGGAGGTGTCCGGGGAGGGATCACGCGACGAGTAGCCGCGTGAGGTAAGATCCACACAACACAAACAACACGATGTACCCAGGTTCAGCGCCCTCGTGAGGAGGTAAAACCCCTACTCCTGCTTTTCTCTATGTATTACGGTGTCTCTCCGAGTAGCCACAGTACAAAAGGTAACACTACCGAGTAGCCTTTCTCTCCTCTCCGAGTAGGGCTAGGTCAAGAACTTAGGGTTTCTAGGGAGCAACAGTTAGCGTCTATCTGAGCATGCCTCGCGCAGGAGGCGGCGGGGCACCTTATATACGCGGTGCCCAGCCGGATACGTCCAAATCTAGACAAGTGTCGACATAGTGTGCACATCGTCCTTTCTCCGAGTACCCGCTGACAGCTTTGGTCGTTGATCTTGGCTGCTTCTGTAAAGTCGTTGGGCAAAACTAGGGGACAGACTGGTATCACTGTACCTAGGCACAGAGTAGGCCCCCCTTATCCTGCCACGGCCTGCTTCCATGCTGTCACTGTCAGGCAGGCCGTCCCCACGTGAACAGTAGTTCGAATGCTGCCAAGTACGGACCCAGGATACGCGGGATCCTGTGTCAGAACGGCTCCTTTGACTTTCTGCCCGAGTAGGTTCCCGCCAATTCTACTCGGGCCAAACCTTCTACTCGTCAGGGTAGAACTCGATTGATATCTCCTTCTGGTCATCTTGAGGTGAGACCGAGTAGCAGTCTACCGGGTAGCGAGTACCTGGTAGTCGGCTACTCGACCAAACCTCTCTTCTGTAAGCGGCCTTTACCACCTGTCTTTACCCTACTCGGGGGTAACCCCCCGACAAAAACCTCAGGAGGTGCGCACGTGCAAGGAGAGTAAGAGGAGGGGGAGAGCGGAGCCAGGGACCTCTTGTATCGGCCGAAAACGGAAGAGAACAACGGCGGCCGTGGCAGCTCTGGCGAGCTATTCCAATGCCCTCGAGGCGAGACAGAGAGGGAAACCAGTGGGAAGAGAGAGAGGGAGTGCGGGAGCACTTGTGGAGGGGGTTCGGGAGATCTAGGAGCTGCGAGGCGTGGGGTTTGTGCACGAGTCTCGACGGGTACGACGCGAGAGTTTCGGGAGGTGGGGGATGATGACGTCACCCATGACGTTGCGCAGGTCCCACCTGTCTGGGAGCGAAAGGAGAGACAGAGAGCGCGTGGGCTGGGTTGCCTGTTGTTTCCTCCACGCGCGTGCGGTAGGTAACGGGGGTGGGCTTGGGCCGGTTGCTAGGCTTCCAGGCGCTGCACCGCGCGATGGATAGGAGGCTGAGAGAGATGGGCTAGCCCGGGTTGCTGGCCCTTTTCTCTTTTCTCTTTTTCTTTTCTGTTTTTAACAAATATAACATAACTTTTAAAATATGAGTCCAAATAACCTCAAACAAAATTATATAGCTTTATAAAGTCTTTCTCTTTCACATGAAAACAAATATGTGTTGTTTTACAACACATTTCAATATTGAATTTTGAAAATAGGGATAATTCCTTAATAGTACTAATAATCATTTTTAAAATAGAAAATAATAATTAATTGGAATTTGGGTTTAACAAAATTAAGATAAGTGGTCTCAAATGTAAATATTGATTTTCAAGGTCTTTTACTTGTTTTCAAAACAAAATAATTTATATAAACACTTTATTGGCTAACACTTCATATAATATTTGAAAGGCATTATGGAAATATTTTTATTCACATGAGATATTTTTGGAGGCATGAAGAAATAATTAGAGATAATATCTTCTCTGGTTCATAAACATTTTCATAGTTATATATGGGTTGAAAACATGCTTGGAATTTAGTGAAAACATTCTTCAAGTAATTGTAGAAATAAAATCCTTTTATGGGATAAGGTTTTGTTAAAAGGAAACAATATCTTTGAATATGGAAAATATGTTTTGAATGAGGTCTGGGGCTTATAGAGTTGGAGGCATATTGGTACTTTCATTTTACAAAACTTTGGAAAACATATAATATTGGTTTGGGTGTGGATTTATATTTGGTTTGGTGGTTTGTGTTAACAAGAAAATAAAAGTTTCATTTTTTTATGATTTTTGCACTTTCCAAAAATCAGGGATGTTACAAGCTACCACTCTTAAAAGAAATCTCGTCCCGATATTTGGGAAGGCTAGAAAGAAAGATAGGTTTGGGTAACAGGGTTTACTCAAGTTGAGTGGGCTACCACCCTTAAAAGAAAATTTTGTGGGCAGCATGAACTCTCTTGTCCAACTGGTTGTGGGTCTACTATATCTTCAGCTGAAGTCTTTCTTCATCATCCAATAATAATTCTTACATAGAATGTATCAATTTCTTGTAGGTATTTGGGATCTTGAATCCATGTATATAACCTTTAGTGTTCTTTGTGTCCAAATCCACTTCCAATAGGATGTGTCTATCCACATAGCTTGGAGTGTGGTTTCACTCAATATGGCTTGAGTAGAACTTTCCCTCGCAGTAGAGCTGTAGACCATTGGAAGTCTGTTTACATACCTTTGACACTGAGGGGTCACTCTTTGGATCAATCAAAATCATTGGGGCACTCTCAACTTTGTCTTTTGATTCCCTTGGTAAACTTCCATCTTGCTGTTGTCTTCCTTGAAGGCAATCACCATACTATTTCTAACGAACTCTCATGGTAGGCAATATCTTCCATTGCATGATTCCTCCAAGATTGGCTGTGTCCTCCCCGAAGTATAGTACATTTCGACAACACTTTCCTAACCTAGGGTTGTAATAATGTTCCACCAATCTATGGTTTAAGCTTATTAATGTCGTCTCTCTAATAGGTATGTCACTCAGATTTACCATTCCTCATAGAAAGAGTGAATAATGTGAGTAGTCATCATGGGGGCCAATCCATGTTGCACCCAATCATTACCTTGTATTTAGATTGGTGAATCTCGTGTTATAACACTAGGTCACCTCACTTGTCTAAGAGAGAGTTTCCAATATGTAAGAGAGCACTGAGCTCAACTAACACTAGGTCACCTCACTTGTCTGACAGAGAGTTTCCAATATGTAAGAGAGCACTGAGCTCAACTATCGGTTCTACAACTAGCGGGGTTGCGTAAACTCTTATACAACACTAAGCGTGTAGTTGCTACTTCTTCACCTATACTTCTCCTGATGTAGTAAGCTATCCAAGGTCTTCATATTTCATGCAACTTTGATTTCACCTTTCTATCCTTACTTGTTGATTCACTTGTTGCTCCTTAGGATAGAGTTTGCCTGGTCATGGATGTGATTGTTCCTTCACACGGAAGAACATAATCTTGGGATCTAATCATTCCTTAGTTGGATGGCTTGTGTTTCAATATGGCACTAATGGTAACATCCTTCAAGGTTCAGACATAGTTACGGTAATTGTTTCCTTAAGACAATTTATTACAATAAAGAACACACTCCTCATACTTCATTCTCTTTTATAACATTGGGAACATGGTATTAGGATAACCGATAATACAATTTGCATAAGTATCCTTATTGGGTGGATACTCCATGGTGGTTGTTTCCTCTTCTTGAGATGGTGGCATCATATTATCTTCAAGCCTCTCAGGTTATTCCTGCTATGGATTTGGTGTCATGTTCTTCCTCTTGAAACAATCATCAGTGAAGTGTCTAGTCTCTCTACAGCAATGGAAAAATACTATAGACATGTTCCTGTTTCCTTCATGGTCATATCTTGGGAACATTTCCCTCTTCTTAGAGATTTTTCTTGCTAGGCCATGTTTCTGGGAAATCACCACACCAAGTTTTGCTTTTGGCTGGAGTTTTCTCTTAGGGCGGTGGTTGGCATAATGTCCCCCATTATTGCATTTGAAACATGTGATATGGCTAAGGTATTTCTCTTTCCTAGGTTTCCCCAGGGTCTTCTTGGGTGTACTGAGTTCCCTCTTTGACTTCCTGGCTAACTTGTAGTACCATGGGGTAGAGTCGACACTGTACTGGGACATGATTGTTTCCTTCACATAGAAAACAAGCAACCTCAGTAGAGTACTCCTTAGTGGGATAGTTTGCATCACAATTTGGCCACTCATCACGACATTCTTTGGACAAGTACCCTATTTCTCCACAGGCTTTGAGTGTTGCAACCATCTCGTCTTCTAACTTCTTGTTTCCACTACCCACCAGTGGTTGGTGGCTTTCACTAGTAGTCATAGTTGGAGGAATCAACTCCCCTATCTGGCTTTGGTTATCTGACACTTGAGGCATTCGTGCATTCACTTCCTTATTGGGGATGTTGGCTAGATTCCGTGTAAATATCTGTTGGGGTTTCGGTATAGATGAGTTGAGATTAGATAGAGACTAAAGAAGGATCCTACCCCACCACAACAGAGCAAGGCAAATCATCTTACAAACAACATCTAATAAGCATATAGCAAACATTCATCACTCCAATCATCAAGGTTTAACAAACAACCTAGTATTGTCATAACACTCACAATTGTATGATCAATACATTATCACGTTAACGTTGTCCTGAGAAAGTAACTATATTGGTGGTCTCATCTATATCTTGTCGAGTTTGTTCAAATCCTCCTCTCAATGTCTTAACGTGTTTATGGTTGTTATGAAGTCTGGGTATATCTCCAAGTTCTTCAATTTTCTTTAGTGTAGATCTTCATGTTGAAACCCGAAAGGTCATGTGAAAACTATTCCTTTCACTCCATGATTTTTCACCAACCATGTCTTGATGGAAAACAAGAGGTAGGTCATCTATAACAAGAGAGGGATATTTCGAAGGTGAATAATAGATGAGAGGATATGATAAAGGTTATGGTGTGATGTTTTGTTTCTGTAGGTTTGAAGAAATTAGACTTTCAATCCTAGGGTAATTTCCTAGTTCTAATACAAACTTAGGGTCTCGATCCTACATGCAACACTATGCTCTGATACCATTTTGTAGCGCCATGCTTTTTAATAAAGATAGAACACATGTGTAACCTGCTATTCCCGGGATCACTGATAGCATACACATGACAAAATGAAATATTCATTGCAATAGCATCATTCTACAATGTTGATCCAGTGGATATGAAGTAAAAGTAGTCTTACAATTGGCATAGTCATCATGGACTAGCTCAAGTAACAACATTTCAAAGCAAACACAACGGAAATAAACCATCAATGAGCCTTCTTCATCTTCATGTGCCACAGGCAGAACATGTTGGCGATAGACTCGAGATCCTAAACGAAATCCTCACTCGTCTTCAGATTTATCTGCATGTTGGAATATGCAGCCCCACAGGAGGAAGTCAATACAAACAATGTACTCGCAAGTGACACTTCTATGGTGGCAGTTTTGAGGAATAAACTAGCTACATGATATTTGGCTGGTGGGGTCTGAGGCTATTTGCATAAAACCAATTTTGTCCTATGTTTGTAAATCATTTTCAGAAAAAGAAATGAAGACATTTGTAAAATCATTCATGGCTAAACCACCATGAAGTTGGACAGATCATCATGGCTAAACCACCATGAAGTTTGATAAATCATCATGGCTAAACCAGCATGAGGTTTGAAAACTCATCATGGATAAACCACCATGAAGTTTGATAAATCATCATGGCTAAACCACCACGAGGTTTCGTTTTGGCATCATGGCTAAACCACCATGTGCCCTATAAAGGGTTTCTACCATATTTTATTTCATTCGGAAAAGATGAGGAGATCCTCGGCACCAACTATGTCTACTTTGCTCAAATTTCCCATAACCGGGGACACGACTAAGATATTAGTTTTTAACTATGTAGAGGTTGTGCACTTTCACCTCGAGACTCATCCTCCCCTAGATAAGAATGAGACAAGATCTTTGGGAGGAGGGATTCAACCATACCAGCATGACTCGACGCTCCTAAAATTCTACCACCCAATGTCATACAACATGATGAACCCCCACAACTTACTTAATCTTGGCAGAGCCCATATTACCTCAAGGCTGCACTCGAAGCTAACTATACAGTGAAGACCTACAAATCTCTTTATTACTGGGTGGCGGTCCACAAGTGTACTCTCAGGTGACAACCCCCACATTCATGGCTAAACCACCATGAACATGGTCCTGAGTAGCCACTCAACATAATCCAAGCAAGGTTTAATCCACCCAGGTGTTTCATTGGGTTGTTAATTTTCAATTTTCAAAACACCAAAACCCAACAAGTAACAACAACAGTTGTGATAGTATTCTAGTATAGAGAACTAGTACCCAGCAGGGGTTTCAGGTTGGCTACACACTACTAGGTGTTCTGAGCATAGCTTATACTTGGAAAATAACAAAATTACCTATGATGCATACTGCTGAAAACACTAATGCAAATTAAAAAAAATGTGGGACATGATTATTTCTTGCCTTGTGGGAGTTGGTATAGAGACACTCTCTTTACAAATAGAACGTTGCTCTCCATACAATCTAAACAATACAAATAAATAACAATAAACAAGCAATTAACCAACATACAAACAAATACAACAAAATATACAAGACATAAGCATAA
Organism: Alopecurus myosuroides; assembly: GCA_028641055.1. Taxonomy (NCBI): domain Eukaryota; kingdom Viridiplantae; phylum Streptophyta; class Magnoliopsida; order Poales; family Poaceae; genus Alopecurus; species Alopecurus myosuroides. The sequence continues at coordinate 164,426,919 of CM054060.1, read as the reverse complement.
CAAGTTATTCAACTTGATTGGTGTTGACATGGACAAGGTTTTGACACATAATTCAATATGCAAAAATAATTATGATGAGATGGTTATTGTTTGGTCTTTTATGGACAAGCTCAAGGTTTATCATAATAATTCAATTTACAAAAAGAATTATGGTAAAAGGGTTCAGGCCTAGCTACTAGGGTATGGGTTGGTCAAGGAATATCACTGATGAACCACAAGTATAGGGGGGGGGGGTATCGTAGTACTTTTGATAAATAAGAGTGTCGAACCCAACGAGGAGTAGAAGGTGTTGACAAGCAGTTTCGATGAAGGAATAACTGTAAATACTGGAAAATAGATTTGTAGGGGTTTTTGATGTTGCAGATAAATAAAGTGCGAGTAAATAAAATGCAGTAATAATAATTGAAGCAAGTGGCCAAATCCTTTCTTCAGCAAAGGACAATACGGTGAGTTTACTTATGATTAACAAACGTTCTCGAGGACACACAGGAGGCTTCTATCAAGTGCTTTTGTTCCATGCAGCAGAATAATGTTCGGTGTTTTGATAAGTGTTGTGTGGGTGAACCTATGCGAATGTACCATCCCATCCAAGACTAATACATACTTGTGATTATACCCCTTGCAAGCATCCGCAACTACAAGAAAGTAATTAAGAAATAAATCTAACCACAACTTTAAACTCCGGGATCCTACGCTCCCTCGTGTAATGGTTTCCTAACAGGGGTTTAGGTTTCTGTCACTCCGGCAACCCCACAATTAGTACCCAAATACACGATGCATCCCCCTAGGCCCATAAATGGTGAAGTATCATGTAGTCGACATTCACATGACACCACTAGGAGAATAAGACCACAACTTAAATATCAAACATTAAATATTATTAAACATTACTTCACAACTAACAACTTGACTTCTCCCATGTCCTCAAGAACAACACGAACTACTCACAATCCATCATATAGATCATGATCAGAGGTGATATAATGGATGATAACAATATGGTCATAAAGTGCAAACACCGATAAATCTCACAAGCATCAACTACTAACAAGTAATCCACACCGAGAGAGAGATCCAATGCAAAACAACGATAGAGGCCCCTAATTGTTACATCGGGATGAAGGTGGATGATAAGGGTGATGGTGTTGGTGGTGATGATAATGATGGTGATGATCTTGATGATGCCCGGAGTGATGATGGAGACGATGGCGGCGATTTCCCCTCTCCGGAGAGGAATTTCCCCGACAGATTTCTCCCTGCCATAGAGCTTTTCTCTCTCGGGTGTTTTCCGCCCCGAGGCGGCGGCGGAATAATTCTTCGAGGATGGAATGAGGCTTAGGGTTCCCTCGGGGCCATGCACACCAAAGATGACCCCCGGAGGTGGGCCAGGGTGGCCACACCCCTAGGTGTGGGCCCCTGGGGGCCCCCCTCCGGCTCTCCTTCTGGCTGAGTTCCTCCTCTGAACTTTTAGGAACCCCCGGATGTCCCCCTTCTTCTTCTGATCTTCTTAAATTGCGTATCTCGATGGTGCTTTTTCCATCAGATTTCTGGTCCCGGTGTTTATTCTCCAAAAATTATAAAACATGCAAAATAAGATAAAATAACATAAGGGATGCATCATAACATGAAATATATCGATGAATAATAGAAAATTATGATATAAAATAGTGATGCAAAATGGACGTATCAACTCCCCCGAAGCTTATACCTCGCTTGTCCCCAAGCGAAACTGAACTCAGAAAACATGGCCACATGCTTATGGAGTGAAGAGTCGATAAATAAAGTACGGACAAGAAGCATCACATTTACCTATGCACCAATCATTACAAACATCAACTTCCTCTCATATAACTTAACTTCATACAAGTAAAGGGAGTCACAAACAAAGATACAAAAGAGAGAATCAAAATTGGTAATGGCAAACTTCGTTCTTGGTCAGAGAACATTTAATGAAATTATACTTATCTTAGGTGAAGTCTTTATAACAAGGTTTATATTGTAGAGCTTAACATGTTTAATTATAACAACTCTTTTACAGTGATTCATAGCTTTCAAAGTAATATTCATTCAGATAATAAAGCACGTGCTAAACAAAGAAGGATGGAAAACATAATTGAATTAATCAACATATAGATGATGAGAACACAACAACTCAAATGCTTGCTGGAGATAGAAGGAAATGGGTCTACTGACTCAACATAAATGTAAACGATAAGCCCTTCGCAGAGGGAAGCATCAACCACTCATGTGCTAGAGCTTTTATTTAATAAAACAGAGATATAAAAGTTTGACACTCCTCCCATCCATCTTACACAAACCATGGCTAACCGAATCCTCGGGTGCCTGCCAACAATCACAAACCGTGGAGGAGTGTATAAATTTTGAGAGGTGTATATTTATGTCAACGAATGGTGACGAAGATATGGATTCTGGATCCTGCGGATAAGGACACCCCCTCTCAGGTCCAAGGTGAAGGCCCAAGAAGAGGAGCCCTTGGAATACTCCAGAAGGCCCACGTGAAGCCCACCCGCACTAAACTTGCGGGTTAAGTTAGGAAACATGTAACCGACCTAGATAGGGTTGGAGTCCTCTCCGGGTAGAACTCGAGACCTGGCCGCCTATATAAGGCCAGGAGAGCCCCCGAGAGAGGACCAAGCAATACCACACGACCAAAAGCCTTGAACTCGAGACCTACTCTCGATTCGAGCACCACCTTTGTAACCGATCTAATCATCAATACAGATCGACAAGAGGCAGGAGTAAGGGTTTTACCTCTACGAGGGCCCCGAACCTGGGTAAATCTCGCCCCCTGTCTAGCCGACGATTCCACCAGCGCTCATGGGTTCTCCTAATCGAAACCCGATAGGTTCACCGAAGGGATTTGTTGAGTCAGGGATTCGACAATTGGCGCCGTCTGTGGGAAACGGCGGGCGCTGGATCACCGGCATCTTCGGCTTCATCGACATCAAACTCTCGTTGGAAACCGACAACTACGGCTCCGAACAATCCTGTACGGATCGGATCTGTCGTGGTCACACCGCACTCGCCGGAATCGCGCCCGGTATTCGAAGATCTGGAGGAGAGCGTCACCCTGACGTTCGGGAGCCTCAAATTCGTGACGAACAGGGACGGGATCCTCCACTTCTCGGATGAATCGGAAACTGAATCTGGAGCTGTCGACTCACGCCGTCACCTGGAGAAAAGCGGCGAGTCCAACCTCTTCAACGCCAACGACTATCACACCCTCTCGACAGAGGAACCATCAAGAATTCAAGGAAACCTTCAACCTACGCCTAGGACACACGAGCTTCGACTGGCTCAAGTCTGCATGGCAGGATCGGAACAAGGCTCGGAAACAGAACACAGCGCGACAGAGCGCAACATAATCGGCGTTTCGCGGGAATCCTGGAAACGAGCGAAGGAAGCTATGCGAACAAGCAAGCCACCCGCAGCCGGATCCTCACACGAAGACATGGTTGCCTACCACTATCACCTAGTGAGAGCAGCCACGATTATCAAAGATGCTCGGGTAGATCTGGCCCGCCGAAGAAGAGCGGCGGACGAATCAAGCCAGAGACGAGCTGGGCTGTCCGTAACGCCCTCGGTTGGAACCCGACCCGCGAGGAAAGGACACGCATCCACATCCAGGAACGATGAATCCATACCCGAAACAAACAGATCAATCACTCCTTCTCTCATGCGAGTCGACGACGACGGCAACGTGTACCCGCAAACTCCCGCTGCTGCAGTTCTAGCCGCGGCAACCTACATGCAGATGAACCAACCGACGGAGAGCGACCCTCGGGCAGAGCAATACAAGCAAATACGAAAAGGACTCGGATTGGCAGCCGCAAGGCTTGCCTCTCACGATCGCAAGAAGGCCGAGGAGCAGCAGGAGAAGGAGCGACGGGAGAAAGAGAAAGATAAAGAAACGCCCCGCAGGCACAGAAGCTCTTCACCAAGGAGGGATAAGTCACCACACCGCGGTCGAGGAAAAGAAGCTAGACGCCGCGGCGACAGCCGAAGCAGCATTGAAGATAGCTCGAGAGACAGAAGCTCGCGGCACCATAGCAGCCGCTCGAGAAAACGAAGCAAGGAACCGAGGAAAGATGACGACCGTGATCGGCCAGAATACAACGCGCGATCAGATCTCGCTCAAAAAAGGGTGGATAAGGCAAGGGCTTCGCGATATCGCGAGCGCTCTTCGTCCGGCTCCTCGGATGACGAAACCTGCGGAGCACTCTGTTTCGCTCGTAGCATCCGCGAAGCACCTCTACCCAAAAGGTTCAAGCTCAGCACGAAGGTGACGAAATACGACGGCTCACTCGAGCCCTCACGGCAGTAAAATGCCAACGTGGGAACAAGAACACGGCTATGCAATACCTCAATTTGCATCTTACCGGCGCGGCCCGCAGTTGGCTGGAAAGAAGACCAAAATCTTGCTACGCATCGTGGGATGATTTGCACCGCGATTTCTGTAAAAATTTCCAGTCGACTTACAAGAGGCCAGCTACAATCGAAGAACTACGAGCATGCAAGCAGAAGAGTGGCGAGTCCACACGCGAGTACATCCAGCGATGGACCACGCTCAGAAATACCGCGGGAACTATCTCAGAAGAAGTAGCGATCCAAGCCTTCGCAAAAGGCGCCAGAAGAACTGCTTTTCGAGAGGAGCTAGGCAGGGCTGCACCCAAGACTATCAGAGAGCTAATGATCATAGCCGAAAAATGGGCTAACGGAGAAGATGCGGTGCGCAACGAAAGAGCATCGTCACCCGCACACGATGACGATCGTCATGGTCGAAGAAAAAGAAGAAAATATTACGATCATGAGGATAGAGAGGAGTTGGTCGCCGCGGAATTCACGCGAAATCGCGATTCCGGTCGCCGTGGAAATCGCGAGTGGAGACCAAAGGCTGAAGAAAAATCCCCCGAGGAAGACCTTGACGCATACTGCTCGCTACATCTATTCACAGATAAGCGCACGGGCAAAACTAAGGCAACACACCCGCTTAAGGATTGCCGAAAGTTCCATGACATCTCGGACGCACTCGCGAGGAAAAGATCTGCCTCCACTCAAAATCACCCGCCGCTTCCAGGAGGAGGGCACCAAGGATTCCAGCTGCCACCACCGCGACCTCCACCCGCAAATCCAAACATGGCGCTAGCTGCAGTACTCGCACCACCGCAGAACGCCGGAGCCAACGCGTATCCGAACCCGGCAGGACAACTCGCAATGATCCAGAAGGTATGCCCCTCTCGCAGAGCTCAAAAGACTAACACAAGGCAACTATGCATGGCAGTGCAGACACCGCCAACAAAGACCGAGTACCTGAAAATGGCGGACCAACCAATCACGTTCTCGATGAAAGATCACCCACCACGAGTCTATCGACCAGGACACGCCGCCCTCATCATCTAGGCGCAAATCGGCAACTACGACTTGGCCCGCGTATTCATGGATGGGGGCAGCAGCCTCAACATTATCTACGCGGATACACTCCGTCGGATGAACAAGAACTTGGACGGCCTCCCGGAATCAGAAACATCCTTCCACGGGATAGTTCCAGGTAAAGCAGTCCGTCCACTCGGAACAATAAACCTAGAAGTTGTGCTAGGCACGCAGAGCAACTACAGGAGAGAGTTCCTCGACTTCGAAGTTGTCGACTGGCCTTCACAGTACCACGCCATATTGGGTCGAACATCGTTCGCCAGATTCATGGCAGTACCTCACTACGCCTACCTGAAGCTCAAATTACCTGGCGAACATGGCGTAATCACCATTGACGGAGACTTTCAAAAATCCAACAAATGCGACATTGAGTTCAACGAGATCGCAAAATCTTTCGGGATGCACGAAGAACTTCAAGAGCTGGCAAAAACCACGGATCACTCCGTGATGCCCCTCACGAAGAAAAATGCGCCTGAGCTAGAGTTTAGCGCCAACAGCGACACCCGAAAGCATCAAGTGCACCCGACAGACTCTGCGAAGACAGCGATGGTTTCAACAACCCTCTCGCAAGCATAGGAAAGCGCGCTCGTCAAACTCCTCCATGAGTACTGGGAAATTTTCGCCTGGCAGCCCTCAGATATGCCAGGAATACCCAGGGAGTTTGCCGAGCACTCACTCGAAGTCTTTCCAGACGCCAAACCCATCAAACAGACCACGCGAAGATTCTCAGAACCCAAGCAGAAGGCGCTTGGAGAAGAAGTAAACAGATTGCTAGCTGCGAAATTCATCAGGGAGATCAAGATATCCACTTGGTTAGCAAACCCGATGTTGGTCCCCAAAAAGAACACGGATATCCTTCGGGTGTGCATCGACTACACGTCATTAAATAAGCATTGCCCCAAGGATAATTTTCCCCTCCCGCGAATCGACCAGATCGTGGATTCTGCAGCAGGCTGCCAACGCCTCTCCTTCCTGGACGCCTATTCGGGATACAATCAGATCCGAATGAAAAGGGAGGATGAAGAAAAGACAGCATTGATCACACCTCACGGTGTCTACTGCTACACAACAATGCCCTTCGGGCTGAAGAACGCAGGCGCAACATATCAGCGCTGCATGCAAAGATGCCTCGCCAACCTCATTGGCAAGAACGTGCAAGTGTATGTTGACGATATTGTCATCAAGACTCGAGTTGAGGACACACTCCTCGATGATATTAGAGAAACATTCGACGCCCTCAACGCGTACAGGATCAAGCTCAATCCGACCAAATGCGTCTTTGGCGTTCCGGCAGGAAAACTTCTCGGGTACCTGGTATCCGCCAGAGGCATTGAAGCCAACCCGGAGAAAATACAAGCCATCTTGACCATGAAGGAGCCAACCAACCTGCGCGGAGTCCAACAGCTCGCAGGGCGATTAGCCGCCCTAAGCAGATTCATCGCACGATTGGGAGAGCAAGCATTACCCTTCTACAAGTTGTTGAAGAAGACAGACAAATTCGAGTGGACATCAGAAGCTAAGCAAGCATTCGCAGATTTGAAGCGGTCATTACAAAGTAGGCGCGTCCTCGCAACACCGCGAGAAGGGGAGCCACTTTTCTTGTACCTAGCCGCCACAAACCAGGTCATCAGCACAACAATTATGGTCGAACGACCTGAGGAAGGCAAAGCGTACGGAGTTCAACGTCCAATATATTACATCAGCGAAGTGCTCTCACCATGCAAGCAACGCTACCCTCACTACCAGAAGCTCGCATATGGAGTCGTTCTTACAGCCCGCAAGCTCAAACATTATTTCTAGGAACACGCCATTACATTGGTTAATGATGCGTCACTCGGGACGATCATGAACAACCCTATGGCATCCGGAAGAATAGCAAAATGGAACATCGAGTTGGGCGCTTGGGACATCACTTACGCAGGACGCAGCGCAATCAAATCCCAGGTACTCGTTGAATTCCTAAGCGAATGGACATAACTGCAAACGCCAGGACCACCCGAGTACACGAGCAATTGGATAATGTACTTTGACGGGTCCAAGAGAAACGAAGGAGCAGGAGATGGAATTGTTCTTATATCCCCTCAGGGAGACAAGCTGCAATACGTCCTACGATTGGATTTTCCACCAGATGATCCGGCATCAAACAACGACGCAGAATACGAAGCCTTGTTGCACGGGATGAAGATGGCAATCGCCTGTGGAGCTACTCGCTTAATGATCTACGGCGACTCCAATCTCATTGTGCAACAAACGATGAAAGAGTGTGACGCAATCGCCGAAAACATGATCGCGTATCGCGACATGTACAATCTACTCGAAGGAAGTTTTAAAGGATGCGAGCTAAAGCACATCGCAAGATCCAGCAACGAAGAAGCAGATCGACTGGCAAACATGGGTTCCACGAATGCACCCATACCACCAGGAATATATTTCGAACGGATGATCAAGCGATCGGTCAAAATCAAGAAAGCTGCAGAAGCAATAGCAGTGCCAGAAACAGATGTCAGCCCGCAAGTCGCCCTTATCGAGCTCATTCATAACATATCACGACAGGTTTTTCTGGTCGAGCCAGTCTGGACGCAGAAATATCTCGACTACCTGACCAACAGACAGCTCGCGGCTGACCCACGCGAGGCTCGACAAATAATCAGACGCAGCAAATCCTTTCGGGTAGTCAATGGGGAATTGTACAAGCAAAGCATCTCGGGAATACTTCAGCGCTGCATCGCACCCGAAGATGGCAAAGAATTGCTCCATGACATCCACCAAGGAGACTGCGGACATCATGCTACCTGGAAAACAATAATGGGGAAGGCCTTCCGAGCAGGATTCTACTGGCTGACAGCAGCTACCGATGCAAAGAACCTGGTCGAACGATGCGATGCCTGTCAGCGATTCGCACCAAGACCACATGCACCTGCTACAGAATTGCACATGATACCCATCGCCTGGCCCTTCGCACAATGGGGTCTAGACATGGTTGGACCACTACGCAAGTCCACCCCTGGAGGATGTACACACTTGCTGGTCGCAGTCGACAAATTCACCAAATGGATCGAGGCCACGCCAGTAACTTCGGCCAGTGCTCAATGCGCCGTCAAGTTCCTCGACTCCATTGTATGCAGATTTGGTGTGCCACACGACATCATTACAGACAACGGTACAAACTTCACAGCAAAGGAAACGCAACAGTTCTGCGAGGAAAAGGGCATTAACTTCAAGTTTGCTTCAGTTGCCCACCCGCAAACGAACGGACAAGTCGAGAGATCCAACGGCTTAGTTTCGGCTGGCATCAAGAAACGCCTACTCGATCGTCTACAAACCGCCGCAGGACATTGGGCAGATGAACTACCCTCCGTACTATGGAGCCTCCGCACAACTCCTAACCGATCTACAAAATACACGCCATTTTTCATGGTATACGGGGCAGAAGCAGTCCTCCCTGAGGACGTTCGATTCAGCGCCCCACGAGTTGTGGCCTACAGCAAAGAAACCTCTAACAGGGCACTCGCGGAAGATATGGATGCACTCGACGAAATGCGGGACATCGCACTCGCCAGATCCGCAGTATATCAGCAATCCCTGCGAAACTATCATAGTCGCCGCATACGCCACAGAGCATTCGCGGTTGGAGATCTAGTGCTGCGACTCAAGCAGAAGGAAGGACACAAGCTCGAACCACCCTGGGAAGGACCCTTCATCATACACGAAGTCATCCCAGGCGGAGCGTACAGGTTGAAGAATCCATCGACTGGAGGAATCTATTCCAATCCTTGGAATATTGCACACCTCCGCAAATTTTATCCCTAGGTTTACTTGTTCTCACAACAAATAAGGCTATGCTAGCCACTCTTGTAGCTCGAATACATGGCTTCTCAGTCATCGCAATAAAAACATGGTTTCTCCATCATATTCATTCGCAACTTCCTATTTTACACGCTCAAAAGTTACAGGAACACACCCCATAAACACACGGGGGCTACGCCTACAACTAAGCATTACAGGAAAAAAGCATACATACAAGGTTATACACCTTACAACAGTTTTTACAAACTATACAAGGTTACAGGATATGCACATCCGACAATCAATCAAAGCGCTGAGCATTCTCAGTCGCCAAAACTCTATCTACCTCCTCAGAGGACAATCGGATGATTTTCTCCGCTGCGGGACGAACAACATCATAGAAGGGGGAAATATCATCGATTGGATCATCTGGGAGCCTGGCTACGGAGTTAAAATCTACTTCAGGATACCATATTCGGACAAAGGATAGAGCTACAACCGCGCCGCATGTCATTTGATTGTGCACACACGCGCGAACCTCTCCCTCATGTCCAAACAACCTGAGAAGATAGCTCCAGTCTTTGGGACCCCTTTCGAGTGGGTAGAAAGCAGCGTTCATCGCGATCAGGACCTCGTGAAAAGAACTCACGAGAATTCTCGCTTGCAGAACACGGAACTTCAGGGTGGCCATCACAAATCCTCGACTGCGATCAAACCAGAAGTTACTCGCATGAGGATTTGAGCTACCAGCCTCCTGAACTATGTGGTTTTCCACCCACTGCTTTTCTTCCCTGTCATCAGGTCTGACAACTGAAGAGCAAGCATGCTTGATCAACTAAGGAAACAAAGCAAAAAGAAGACACGGGGGCTGTATTACTTACATAGCAAATCCCTCGCAACCAACGATAATTCATCCATCAGAAACTGCTCACGTTCAGCCGCCAGTTTCTGCTTGGACTTCGCCACATCGGCTATACCGCGCAGAGCTTTAAGCTGACGCTCACCCTCCCGGACCTTATCACGAAGACCAGCATAGGTGCCAACGGCGGCAACAAGGGGATTTACCGGAGTAGCATGTCCACTCGAAGATTCTGCAACTACCCCGGTAGCCTGGAAGAATACAAGGAAAGAAGTAAGAAGCCCTATTCGAAGCATTTCTAGTCGCACATCCGACAAAAGTGCTCGGGGGCTACTCCCATCGGGAGAAAATACACAAACTACGGGGAGCAATTTCCAGAACGAACACTTCAATTAAAGACGATGAAAATACGGGAATACATCCCAAGGTTCATTACATTCACGAAGGAAAGGAAAAAGAACAAAACTAAGAAGCTACAGTGGTGCTCCCACTAACGGCAGTCGCCCCTCCTTTCAGTCGAGCAAATAGCTCAGACAGCTTCCGAGCAAGAATGGTGGCCTGCTCGCCAAAACGAGAGAGCCGTACGTTTTTGCCCGTCGAGGGGTCGACTGGAAGAGCCGAGTAGGCCTCCTCCAAACCGTTGACTCCGTGTGCCAGCGCGAACTGGATCGCAGTCTTCGCGCCAGACTCCGACTGGGCGACTGCGTAAGCATCCAGGAGATTGCCCTCCGAGAAGATCTTCAGCAGGCCGTCTAGTGCGGATGGAGGTACAACGTTGGCGAGGAAGCGACTGTGCAGTTGCGACAACACTTGGGTGGCATCGCCAATCAAGGAGCACACTCCTTCGGCATGCCTCTTGAGTTGAGCAAGTGTGTCGGTTAGCACATCTACTCGCTGGATCCCAGGGATCTCCAAAGGAACATCCAGAAGACCTGCAAAGGAAAAGAATGTGAAAATTTCGCAAGTTCACCAAGACAAAAGATACAATTGCGAGAGCCTAGGCCACTTACCCGCGAAACGCTCAGCAAGGGGACGGAGGAACGTGACAAGGTCAGAATCGGCCTTATTGCCAGCTTCCTCTTGATCCTTCAAAGCTTTTCTCGCATCCGCGAGTTGCCTATCAAGATCCTCCGACCACATGCGGGAGGCCTCCAGCTCTTGTCGAACAGCCGCCAAATCAGCTTCCTGAGTGGTTGCCCGCTCAGAGAGGTTGACTCTCTCGGACTCCGAATGTTCGAGTTGAGCTGCGCAATAACATTTGTTAGACATCAAGAATGGACACGAGAACAGAAACAAAAGAAGACAATGAGACTTACTCTTAAGGAGCTCATTCTCGGTGTGGAATCGACTGCAGTGTGACTGAAGCCTCTCGCATTCCGATTCGGCAAGAACAACGCGGCGACCAATCGCCGCAAGCGAGTCAACAAGCGACTGCAAAAGTACAGAAGTAGAAGAATTAGAAGATATAAATTAGAGCCTGTACCCGATTGAATTCAATCGACTACAGCCTCGAGGGCTACTCCCATCGGGAGCACTGTCGTGCACCCGATAAAAATCAAGACGAAGAAAATAAAACAAGATTTTGAGCCTGTAACCGATCGCAAGCAATCGACTACAGCCTCGGGGGCTACTCCCATTGGGAGCACTGTCGTGCACCCGATAAAAAATCGAAGACAAACTACAAAGTTTACCTGGCCCGTGGCGCGGGAGAGAGGATCTGCGGAGCTATCCGTCGCTTCTTTCGAAGCTGAAGTCCTGGCGGCAAAGCTAGGAGCCTCACGTTCCGCAGTCGCCGCATTGGGGGCTGCGCTGGGAGAATTCTGGACGGTGCCAGCATTGGGAGTTTCACCCGCAGTTCCTGCTTTGTTCCTCTTTTCGGGAGGAACAGAAGAAGCGTACCTGCGAGGGCTGATGGCCTGCACACTGCAGCAAAAAAGAACAAGGAATCAAACATAAGCGCAGAAGAAAGAACGCTCGACTAAGAACGAGGAAAATGACTTACTCGTCATCTTCACCTTCATCTAGCAAATCCGCGTTCCAAGCGGTTGCGATTACTGGGAATGAAGGTGAAGGGGCGAGGGAGCAAAGTGGAGTCGCGGAGATAGGGGCCTTCCCGGGCGATTCCTCTAAGGAATTATCCTTGGAAGTAGCCTCGTTATCGTCCTCTACCCGACGACGCTTGCAATGACGAAGGACGCTATTCGATCCCTCTGCATCATCCAAAGAATCGTCCTCGGAGCTCGAGGAAGCATCGGCTACACTGGTATCGGCTAAGCCGTCCAGGTGACTCGCCAATAACTCCGAGGTGTCCTCTCCCGCAACTGGCGGGTAGCAGTTCGCCACTGCTAAGCTCTACAAAGAAGGCAGAGGAAGGCAAGAAAATTTTCAGTCGACCAAAGACTCAAAACAAAGAAGAAAATAATGACAGACAGGAAGGATAAAACTAACCGCGGCTGGTGGAGGTTTCGAAGCGTCGAAGGCTTCGACTGTGCAGTCGGGGAACTTCTCCCCCACCTTCAAGCTGGTGACAGCCGCGATTTTCTTCTCGAACTCAACGTTCGAAAGTTCCTCGCGGCTCACTCGGCTGGGGTCTTCAGCGCCTTGGTATTCCCACATGGTGGAAGGCCTTTGCTGCAGCGGTTGGATCCTGCGCTTCAGAAAAATACTCGCCAGGTGCACCCCGTTGAGTACCACTCCGGCGGTTTGATCCCGGAGAGCGGACACTCTTGCGAGTAGGGGCGTGACGATCTGGGTTTCTTCGGATGACAGCTTGTGCGCCCAGGACTTTCGCCTCTTCAAAACAGCGAACGGGTGGAATTCCACGATCCCACCCGAGCTGTTGTCGATGACGTAAAACCACTTTTTCCGCCAGCCTTGGGCGGAGTCGACGAAGTGCATGTTGAAGTAGCTGCTCTCCAGTCGCGCCTGGATCCCGAAGCCGCCTGTGCGCAGCGGCTCGCCAGGCTCGGAGTCCACCCACGATTTCTCGCGGAAGATGCGAACTTTGAAGAGGGCCTTCCAAAGCGCCCAATGAGGGCGAATGCCAAGGAAGCATTCGCAGAACACGATGAAGCACGAAATGTGCTGCACCGCTTTCGGAGGAAGATCGTGAAGCTGTATGCCATAGACATACAGCAACCCGAGGAGAAAAGGATGGAGAGGGAAGGAAAGACCCCGAGACACGTGGTCCGCGAAGACCACGCGCTCGTTCGACTGCGGGTTTGGTACCTCTTCTTTCTTCCCGAGGCGCACCCGCTTCTCAGATTCAGCCGGCAGCAGCCCCTCCTGATGCATCTCCTTGATGCTCTTCGCGGTGGTATTGGGCGAGCGCCAGTCGCCGGCCCGAGGCGCAGGTTGCGCGGAAACTTCTCCGGATGCGGAAGCGGCAGCACCACGTCTTTTGCCTCCGGCCATGGCTAACAGTGTGAGCTCGAGCGCAAGGAGGAAGATGAGCACGAGGAAGAAGATGGTTGAAGGCGAAGGCTAGGAAAATTTTACCGCAGCGCTAAGTCCCGTATTTATACACGGAGCGGGTCAATCTCAGCCACTCGATGCGCTACGTGGCACGTATCGCAGCCACCACGTGTGAAGATGAAACGAAGGGGCGGTTAACGCTGTTCCGTGCCACGATCTTAACAGAAGATCCTGCGCATTTACTGCACGGTTCGCGTAAAAAACGGAAGCGGCGTCTCGTTTCCCGGTCAAAAAGCTGACTAAGTGGGCCAGCCCATCTGCTACCACTCCGTCACGTCCCATCGGGAGGAGAAAAGTGCGCCATGACGTCATGGCACACATCATCAAATTCAAGAACTTTCGAATGGACAGTTCAAACAAGAAACTAGCTTCGTATGAAATTCCTTCGACTAAAGGCAATTCTCTTACGAACAAATCATGGAGCAAGACCTCTTTAAAACAAGAGAACTATCCTATACACGAAAACTCTTTCGTATAGGCGCAACAGTCCAAACATGAAAACTCTTTTCATATGGGCACGACTCTCTACAGTACGAAAACTCTTTCGACTGAGTCTTAAACAATAATTCGGGTAGAAAGAACCTACCTCCATTCACGCATGATATTTCTACATCATAAAAACCTGGATTGTTTAGCCGACTAGGCACATACGGATGCCATATTCTTCGAATATGAAGGTAAGACCCAAAAAGATCTTTCTTAAGGGCCTGGAATCGCACTCGAAAGCTGCGTCCTCCGGTATAATTCCGTGTCAACAACACGAAGAAAAATCCTAGCGGACGCGCCGGGTACCCTCATAGGTTAAGTTCGACTCGATAAGTCCACAACGGCCCAGTCGCAACAATCACCTTATCGGGTTCGAGTCGGAGGTCTCGAATCTGTGTAGGCCAGGAATGTTTTTGCCCTAGTCGCAATTAATTGGCCCTGATCTCTCGGGAGAGCCAAGCTACTGTGCCGCATCCTTCTGCAAATAAAGCCGCAATAACAGGCACCTAAGTCGCTCGACACTCGAGCATAAGGACTCATTGCACAGGGAACACACCCTTTAAAACAGTAAGCAGCCAAGCCGTTTATTCAAAAGAAAAAGCAAGGCCAAAAAAGGTTTGACCGTCTACTCGACTGGAAAATTCCCACTCGAGCAAACGCTCGGGGGCTACTGACGAAGATATGAATTCTGGATCCTGCGGATAAGGACACCCCCTCTCAGGCCCAAGGTGAAGTCCCAAGAAGAGGAGCCCTTGGAATACTCCAGAAGGCCCACGTGAATCCCACCCGCACTAAACTTGCGGGTTAAGTTAGGAAACATGTAACCGATCTAGCTAGGGTTGGAGTCCTCTCCGGGTAGAACTCGAGACCTGGCCGCCTATATAAGGCCAGGAGAGCCCCCGAGAGAGGACCAAGCAATACCGCACGACCAAAAGCCTTGAACTCGAGACCTACTCTCGATTCGAGCACCACCTTTGTAACCGATCTAATCATCAATACAGATCGACAAGAGGCAGGAGTAAGGGTTTTACCTCTACGAGGGCCCCGAACCTGGGTAAATCTCGCCCCCTGTCTAGCCGACGATTCCACCAGCGCTCATGGGTTCTCCTAATCGAAACCCGATAGGTTCACCGAAGGGATTTGTTGAGTCATGGATTCGACAAATGGCAAACATAAAATACAGTACGTCATAAGCCAACTAGACTCACAATAGAGGCTCCCATAGAAGGACGCAACTGGTATAGATGGTCATCCCTCTTTCTCTTTTGTTTACACAATTATGCTTTGACTGGTAAATCAGGGGCAAAAAGAGTGAAGAGAATTTGTATTATTATTTGGGGCTGGGAACCCCGCTGCCATCTCTTCTAGCATTTTGATAAGCGGATGAAGCCACTAGTCCAGGTGTGTGAGTCCAATCAACAAGTGATATAAATATTCTCTATTTGCGTCCTCATGAGCTAAAACAAGAACACAAAACAGGAGTAATTTGAAAGTTTTAAAGGTAGCACATGAGTAATTTACTTGGAGTGGCGGTGAAATACCACATGTAGGTAGGTACGGTGGGCACAAATGGCAAGGTTTTGGGTTTAAGGTTTGGATGCACGAGAAGCATTCCCTCTCAATACAGGGTTTTTTTGCTAGCAAGGCTGGGTAGCAAGCATAAGAGTTGAAGGAAAACAAACAAATATACATATGATGAAACCAATCATGCAATCTTCATTGAAAGCACAAGCGATCTTAACTTGTGAATACTAAGTTTATGAGCTAACAAGCAAATTCCTCTTTCTTATACTAGCAATTCAAATTATTATTTCTGCTGACCCAAGCTAAGTTTGCCAAAACCAACTAGATTAACTTGATGATCTCTAGAGTGATACCAAATACTAATAGCAGGCTCAACCATATGACAGAAGTTGAAAACTGAAATAATGTGCATAGAAAGTAAATGATGAAACTTCTCATTAATATTTCAAACCGGCAACTCACACCAACGGATACAACGATAACCAACTAGGGAGAGACACTTCCATACTGCAAACCATCCTATATGATAACCTCTCTACTCATGATATGACTCTACTGAAAAAGTAAAAAGATGAAAGATAGTGATGTGATACCGCGACAATCCCCCCAAGCATGGAACAAGCCTAGAGGATGCCAATACTCATGACGAATCAATTCTTTGGTGGTGGTGGTGAAGATGGAATCACTCAGAGAGGAATCAGAAAGCCTTTGATGATACGACGAAGCTCAATGTTTTCCGCTTCCAGAATTGCTACCTCGGCCTTGAGAATACGATATTGTTCGCAGAATTTATCGGCAACCCGATGTGCTTCAGCTATCACAGGGAACACGTTGGGGTTTTAATCCTGAGGCACGGTCCCCTGCACATTATGAGAGTAGAGACACTGAAGGTTAATGGATCCCACAAAGGTGGGGTTCCTCGTTGGTGCTGGTGCAGCCCTCCGGATCTCTTCCCTCAAATTGTTGACCATGTCTTCCCTCCTTGCATCTATCTCTTCCTCCGTCGCCCATCCCGCGAAAGCACTCTCATGGATGTCTTGCTGGATTTGTCGAAGATGACGTGCATCGTAATCCTCAATGCTAGAGCTGAAGGAGGACATCTTGACCTAGAAACTCCAAACTCCTGCCAGGAAAACAGCTCGAAACAGAAACACAACAATAAAACGATATACGGACCTCAGGGGATCCGGGGGATTATATAGGAAAAAGTTTCATAACGAAAGGAAAGTCCAGGTCGAAAACGAGTCGGAGAGGGTCTCCGGGGCGCCCACACCATGGGCTAGCGCGGCCAGGGGTGGGCCCGTGCCACCCTATGGTGTGGAGCCTCCGGGCTCCGTCTCCCTCTCGTTTCCGGCTCATAATATTTCATATTTTCTAAAAATAGTAAAAATATAAGTTGAAAGATGTTTCGCGAAAGTTTTCTTACCAAAACTGTTACCTATTCGAAAACTGACTCTGCAGTTTCTGAAATATGCTTCTTAATAAACTCCTCCGGGATCATGGCTTGAATACAATCAACATTTTCATTATAAGGATCTCCAAAAATATAATGCTTGAGTCTTTGGCCATTCACCACTTGTGAGGAGTTGTCTTCAAGGGAAACAATTTTATTTCCCTCGAACGATATACCTCTTCGATAACAAAAGGTCCTTCCCATCTCGAGAGTAATTTTCCTGCAAAAAATCTGAGACGAGACCTATACAATAGCACTTTCTCACCAACATGGAATTCTCTTTTAATAATTCTCTTATCATGCCACCTTTTAAATTTCTCTTTAAAGATCTTAGCATTTACATATGCTTCACTCCTCCATTCATCTAAAGAACTTAAGTCAAGCAGCCTTTTCTCACTAACAAGTTTAAAATCTCTATTTAGATCTTTCACTGCCCAATAAGCTTTGTGTTCTAATTCTAGGGGCAAGTGACAAGCTTTTCCATAAACCATTTTATAAGGAGACATGCCCATGGGATTTTTTTAAGCAGTTCTATAAGCCCACGGAGCATCATTTAATTTCTTAGCCCAATTTTTTAGATTTGTTAACAGTCTTTTGCAAGATAGATTTGATATCTCTATTTGATAATTCTACTTGCCCACTAGTTTGAGGATGATAGGGTGAGGCAATTCTATGATTAACATCATATTTTGCAAGGATTTTTCTAAAACCACCATGAATAAAATGAGAACCCCCATCAGTCATAAGATATCTAGGTACACCAAACCTAGGGAAAATAATGTCCTTAAGCATTTTTAAAGAGGTTTCACCATCAGCACTTTTAGTAGGTATAGCTTCTACACATTTAGTAACATAATCAACATCAACAAGAATATGAGTGTAGCCTTGTGAAGGAGGGAAAGGACCCATAAAGTCAAAACCCCAACAATCAAATGGTTCAATAACAAGAGAATAATTCACATGCATTTCATTACGTCTAGAAATATTTCCAACCCTTTGACATTGATCATAAGACAAAATAAATTTTCTAGCATCTTTAAAGAGAGTAGGCCAATAAAAACCTGATTGTAGAACTTTATGTGAAGTTCTATCTCCAGCGTGATGTCCTCCATAGGCACTACTATGACATTTTCTCAATATCTCTCGTTATATAAGTGTGGGTCATCCCAAAAATAATGCCTCAAATCAGAGAAGAATTTTCTTCTTTGCTGAGTTGTAAAGGAACGAGGCAAATACTTCAAAACAATAAAGTTAGCATAATCAGCATACAAAGGAATCTCTTGAGAGATCACTTTTATTGCAGCTAACTGTTCATTAGAAAAAGTATCATTAACAGGAATAGGGTCATCAGAAATATATTCTAATCTAGACAAATTATCAGCAACAGGATTTTCAACACCCTTCATATCCGCAATATGTAAATCAAACTCTTGTAAGATAAGCACTCATCTAATAAGCCTAGGCTTAGCATCTTTATTTTCCATAAGGTACTTAATAGCAGCATGACCAGTATGAATAGTAACTTCAGAATCAACAATATACTGCCTAAATTTATCACAAGCAAAAAACCACAGCTAGGAACTCTTTCTCGGTGGTAGCATAATTCTTTTGAGCAGAATCAAGAGTTTTACTAGCATAATGAATAACATTTAACTTCTTATCTACCCGCTGTCCTAGAACAACACCTATAGCATAATCACTAGCATCACACATAATTTCAAATGGTAAATTCCAATCAGGTGGTTGAACAATAGGGGCATATATTAAAGCCTTCTTTAAATTTTCAAAAGCTTCTTTACAATCTTCATAAAAAACAAATGGTACATCTTTTTGCAGAAGATTAGTAAGAGGTTTTGATATTTTTAGAGAAATCTTTAATAAACCTTCTATAGAAACCAGCATGACCAAGAATACTACGAATACCTTTAACATCCCTGGGACAGGGCATTTTCTCAATAGCTTCAACTTTAGCTCTATCAACTTCAATACCTCTTTTCAGAGATTTTATGTCCAAGAACAATTCCTCCATTAACCATAAAATGGCATTTCTCCCAGTTAAGAAGAAGATTAGTCTCCTCACATCTCTGCAAAACTTTATCAAGATTCTGCAAACAATTATCAAAAGAAGTTCCATAGACGGAGAAATCATCCATGAAAACTTCCACAATTTCTTCACAAAAACCACAAAAGATTGTAGACATGCATCTTTGAAAAGTAGCAGGAGCTTTACATAAACCAAAAGGGAAACGTCTATAAGCATAGGTTCCATAAGGACAAGTGAACGTTGTTTTCTCTTGATCAAGCTTTTTAACAGCAATTTGAGAAAACCCAGAATAACTATCAAGGAAGCAGAAATGAGTTTTCTTAGACAACCTTTCTAACATTTGATCAATAAAAGGCAAAGGATATTAATCTTTCCTAGTAACCTTATTAACTTTCCTAAAATCAATACACATCCTATAACCAACCACTACTCTTTGAGGAATAAGTTCATTATTTTCATTTGACACAACAGTCATCCCTCCTTTCTTAGGGACACAATGCACATGACTAACCCATCTACTATCAGCAATAGGATAAATAATACCAGCATCAAGGAGTTTTAATACCTCATTTCTTACCACATCCTTCATCTTAAGATTTAAAAAACATTGATGTTCAACAACTGGCTTTGCATCAGGTTCAATATTAATAGCATGCTGACATATAGTAGGAGAAATCCCCTTCAAATCATCAAGAGTATAACCAATAGCACCTTTGTGTTTCTGTAACACCCGGGGTTTTTCCCAAATAGAAAGTTGCTTGTTGTTTTCTTTTTCATCGCATAGCATCATGCATAATATGCATTGCACTTGTTTTCAAACCAACCTAAAAATTCAAACCAATTTTAACTTCTCAAACAAAGCACCTTTGTTATCAACTCAAATTGTTTTCATTAAGAATTTGAGTTGGAATTAAATTTTGCTTGGTTATTTCAAAAACCATCCTTTATGAAACCCTATTTGAAATTTTAAATAACAATTCAAATCATTTGGCAATTTCAAATATTTGGAAATAAGCACACTTACCTTGGAATCTTGCTGTTTTGGTAATTCAATAAAATTATTCACTAAAATGCAAACACCAAAAGTCTTATTCCTTTTGTCTCCTTTTCTTTCCTACAAAAAAAAGGAGAAACAAAAGAAAAAAGAAAGAAAACCAGCAAAAGGGGAGGCAGCCAGGACCAACCAGCCCAACAGCCCAACCCCCCCTTTCTTCCTCGTACGGACATAACAGGAGGGGGGAGGTCGCTGTCACGAGGTCCCCTCCACCTGCTCCTCCCCTTCCCTTTATAGCTCCCTCTCCCCCTCCTTCCCAAACCCTAGCCGCCTCCTTCCTCCTCCTCCATCTCCACCGCCGCCATTCCCTCTTCCTCCCTTCTCCTTCTCTCTGTAATTTCTTCCCTGTACCTTACCATGGCCTCCATGGCCGGATGCTTGGAGCTCCTTGCGCCACCGCCACGCTCGCCGTCGAGCCGCACCGACAACGGGAATGGAACCCCCGTCGCTCCCTCTCCGTGCTGGACGCCACGCCATGGTCGGGGATGCCCTAGGGAGGCCGTGGGCTTCCCCCGTCGCCGGCCGCTGCTACCTCTCCCTCGCCTCCGTCAGTTTCGACAGTAGCACGGTGAGCGCTCCCCCTCGCCCTCTCTCCTCTCCTCTCCCCTCTCCCCCTTCGCTTCTCCCTCCGTGGGCGAGCGCACGACAGCGCCCCGCGCGCCGCTAGCCGCAGCAGCCCGTCGATCATCGCCATGGTCGATCTGTCCGCGGTACGTTGAGTTACCTGAACATGGTTCAGTTTTCGTCAGGCCACCCGCACCACCTCAAAAGCCCGCACCTCTGTATCCTTTCACAAACGGATCACTAGCCCACTGGTTAGCACCCTGTCGCACGCCCCAGCAGCCCCGGGTTCGAATCCCCTTAGGCACAAAGCCAACCCCTTTTTTCCTCTTTTTTCTGTTATTTCTCGAATTCCAGAAAACAGATCTGATTCTTTAATTCTAAAATCAATAACAAATTGAATTTTGATCCAATTTCAACGATTCAAGTTTCTGTGGATTCATAATTTTGTGCTCTTCCTGTTAATGTCAAGTTTGCAACATGTTTCTGTAATAATTTTTGCATTAAATAATTAATTACAGAAAATGCAATTAAAAGTTGAAACTTTGGAATTTCATAACTTGAGTTCGGTTCACCCAAATTGATCAAACTTGGGCTCTAAAAATTTGTCTTAACAAACTCTACACATTGGTATTTTATTTGGTCACAATTGAAATAATTTCGAACATGTTTCCCTCTGTTTACTAAAAAGGGCAGAATAAGAATGGTTATGGAAAATTGCATAATAAATTCAAGAATAACCCAAAAATTGTGTTTAATAGCTCAAAATGTTCAGTGAAACATTGGCTACATGTTTTCCACCTTTTCAATACAATTTGTTTACTGTTTTTCCTAATTAAAAGTGGTGCAATAATTCAATGCTTTAATTAAACCCTTTTAAATTGCAAAATTCATAACTTGGGCAATTCAAAACCAATTCCAACATGTAAAATATGTTTTCCATGCAAAATTGAATGAAATTTGCAAATATCAACTTTGTTTTCTGTTTTGAACAATTTAAATTGCTGAAAACAACTGTTTCTTAATTAATGCCTTTAAAATTGTCAATTTAATAACTTGCTCATCTAAAATCCAAATTCAACAAATGAAATATGTTTTCCATCTAAAATTTTGTGTTCTTTCCAAATATAAATTTTGTTATCTGTTTTGAACAATTAAAATGGGTGAAAACAACAAATGCTTGTGTAAACCATTTAAGAAGCCAAATTTCATAACTTTGATAAATAAAATTCTAAACTTGGTAAACACCTTTTCAAATTGAAGCTATTGTTGTTTATTATTGTTTTCATCATCCATGCATCATTCTAATCAACTTTCACATGATGGTTATTTGTAGATCACTTAATTCAACTTTAATTCTTGGGCCTTTCTATATGCAACCCAAATTGCATATGTGCCCATTTAAATATGTTTCCTTATGTCAACTAGTTTATCTTTGATGCATCCTTAAACCTGTCATGCATCCATATCTTGATCATGCTGGATCTTTTGCCGTAGTAGTAATTATTACATCCGGTGTTTGTTCTAGTTCGTTGCTTCTTCGCGGATAGGACGTTGAGATGATGTGAGCAACGACAAGTTCTTCGGATGTACCTCTACTTGCTGGATTCCAGGCAAGTATACTCACTTGCTGCCTATGGCTGCCTTTCATCACTTGTTACCGATTCTTTCCGTTGTTCTTACTCTAGCCTTTTGATTCGATGCTTGTGTCTCGATCCTATCATATGTTTACCTTGCAACCATGATATAGCCTTCCTCCCACTTCCTATCAACTGTTGTTTGTTTACCTTGTTGGCCCTCGTGTCGTAGTTGCATGCTTAGTGTTGTTTGCGCTCAAGTCTTGTTGTCCGTCTTGTGACGCCCCGAGATCGGGCACTATGCAGATTTCAGCATTCCCGCCAGAACCCACATAATAACCGATTCCAGGTTGTCACTTGTGATAACATTACAACAGTTCACGAATATTCCGCAACAACAACAGAAAAGATATATACAAGATGACTCAAACGAGTCAAAGATACAGCTGATACAATACAAAGATCCAAATGACAGCGGAAGAAACAACATAGTGTCCGACTACGGACAAGATACAAATCGGACTAAGAGTCCTGGAGATAACCGATGGCGTCCAATCCCTGCCCAGGCCAAGCCGGAGGGATTCCCAAGCTAACGTCGTCGGACTTCAAACCTGTTGACTGCAATGTGGAATATGCAGCCACGAAAAAGATTCGTGGGTCAGTACGGTTAAGTACTGGCAAGTGGATAACCCATACTCACAAGATACCAGCGTAACCAATCATCACAAGATACAAATACTTTGGGTACAACGGAAAGGAATGGAATATTGCAAAGAAGCGGCAGCTGGCTGCACTAACTAACTACAGGGACGCGCTACAACATCCGGCTAAAAGAAAGGGATAAGATAGCGTATCAGAACCAACTACAACTACTCACCAAACAATACCCATCCAATGTTACCCCCTACTAAGGAAGCAACCCAAGGAAACTCACATTGTTGATTAGGGTGACATTCATTTATATGGTGAAGGTAATACTATATTACTAGTCAAGTTATTATCATTAGGTGTAAGTTGTCTGAGTACTTGTTAGCCAGCACTTTCACCAAGTCATCCATAACCGCGGACAACACGGCTTCTCGAGAAGATTTAACCCTGCAGGGATGCACCAATTTGGCCGTACACGTAAGAATAACCCGCCAGACGGGGGGTCAACCCACCAAGCGAGGTACTCAACACAACCCAACTCTTCTTCGCATCAAGCCCAAAGAACCCGGTGCAGTTGAGCGCACGGCTAATCAAGCCCCACGAAGAAAAGGGGACCCTCATAGCACTCTAAGAACGTGTCTCCCTAAATGCCGACTACAAAAGTTCCACCCTGGCGCCAAGGGTTCGCACCTGCATATGCATGCAGCAAATGGAAAACCCGAACTAAATGAGGCGATTTGGACGAGATGCGAATCGAATCAGAATTGCGGGGGGCGCCCATACTCGCTTCCCACATGCGGTTAGTGCGCTCATCATGGATCAATGGACAAGACCCTTTTCCTAATTAGGGTCGACACTAGCAGGCCTCAAAACCACGCCGGGCCTCCTGCCGGTGCCTTATCATCAAATTATTATTACCCAAAACATTAACATGTTGTTGATTGAATTGAAACCCAACTATCAAACTAAACAGGTGATAAGACGGACAACAAGACTTGAGCGCAAACAACACTAAGCATGCAACTACGACACGAGGGCCAACAAGGTAAACAATCAACAGTTAATAGGAAGTGGAAGGAAGGCTATATCATGGCTGCAAGGTAACATATGATAGGATCGAGACACAAGCATCGAATCATAAGGCTAGCATAAGGAAAACGGAAAGAATCGGTAACAAGTGATGAAAGGCAGCCATAGGTAGCAAGTGAGTATACTTGCCTGGAATCCAGCAAGTAGAGGTACATCCGAAGAACTTGTCGTTGCTCACACCATCTCAACGTCCTATCCGCGAAGAAGCAACGAACTAGAACAAACACCGGAGGCAACAATTACTACTACGGCAAAAGATCCAGCATGATCCTATTTTATATGCATGATAATTAATTGGTGCATCAAAGTAAACCAGTTGACATGGTAAACATATTAAATGGGCCCATATGCAATTTGGATTGCATATGGAAAAGCCCATGAATTAATGTTGAATTAAATGATCTACAAATAACCATCATGTGAAAGTTGATTAGAATGATGCATGGATGAGGAAAACAATAAGAAAACAACAATATCTTCAATTTGAAATGTTGTTTATCAAGTTTGGAATTTTATTTATAAAGTTATAAAATTTGGCTTCTTAAATGAGTTACACAAGCATTCATTGTTTTCACCCATTTTAATTGTTCAAAACAGACAACAAAATTTATATTTGGAAAGAACACAAAATTTTAGATGGAAAACATGTTTCATTTGTTGAATTTGGATTTTAGATGAGCAAGTTATTAAATTGACAATTTTAAATGCATTAATTAAGAAATAGTTGTTTTCAGCAATTTAATTTATTCAAAATAGAAAACAAAGTTTATATTTGGAAAGCTTGTTCAACTTTGCATGGAAACCATATTTTACATGTTGGAATTGGATTTGAATTGCCCAAGTTATGAATTTTGCAATTTAAAAGGTTTAATTAAAGCATTGAATTATTGCACCACTTTTAATTGGGAAAAACAGTAAACAATTTGCATTGAAAAGGTTGAAAACATGTAGCCAATGTTTCACTGAACATTTTGAGCTATTAAACATAGTTTTTGGGTTATTATTAAATTTATTATGCAATTTTTCGTAAACATTCTTATTCTGCCCTTTTTAGTAAACAGAAGGAAACATGTTCAAATTTAATTCAATTGTGACCAAATAAAATACCAACGTGTAGAGTTTGTTAAGACAAATTTTTAGAGCCCAAGTTTGCTCAAATTGGATGAACAGAACTAAAGTTATGAAATTCCAAAGTTTCAACTTTTAATTGCATTTTCTGTAATTAATTATTTAATGCAAAAATTATTACAGAAACATGTTGCAATTTTGACATTAACAGAAAGAGAACAAAATTATGAATCCACAGGAATTTGAATCATTCAAATTGGAGCAAAATTCAATTTGTTATTGATTTTAGAATTAAAGAAACAGATCTGCTTTTCTGGAATTCGGGCAAAAAAAAAGGAAAAAGGGCAGAAAAGGTGTGGCTTTTGCTGCGGAAAGGGGGGATCGAACACGGGGCTCGGGCTTGCGCGCAAGGGTGTGTTACCATCTGGGCTGGTCGCTCGGTTTGATTAGGTACAGATCGTGGTTTTTTTGAGGTAGCATGTGCGGGGCCTGACGAAATTCAAGCAACTGAACGTATGAGGACGGATCGGAGACGACGGCCGGCGTCCAGGCGCTGCTGCGCTGCCGCTGTGGCCGGCGTGGGTGCTGAGGGAAGAGGAGAAGGGGGAGAGGGGAGTGGAGAGAGGAGAGAGGGCGAGGGGGAGTGCTCACCGTGCCCGAGCGTTCGGGAGCAGGCGATCATGGCTGATGTTCGCAGCAGTAGGCAGCAGGTTGGCGGCGAAATTCCGGCGATGGCGTGGCCTCGCTGGTGGACCTCCGCGCCGACCAAGCAGACGGGGACGACGAGGGTGATGCCCCGTTTCCATTCCCGCGGGAAACGGGGCCCGACGGTGACCACGGGTACCGCGCCAAGCTCTCCAAACTCCGGCCATGGCACAGCATCAGGAAATTCAGAAAGTGGAGCAGAATTACAGAGAGAAAAGGGAGGGGAAGGAGGAGGAAGAAGAGAGGGGGGGGCGGCGGCTAGGAGGAGGAGAGGAAGGAGGCGGCTAGGGTTTGGAGGGGGAAGAGGGTAGAAATAGGGAGGAGGAGGTGGGAGCAGGTGGGGGTTCGGTGGGGAGGATGACGTCCTCCTGTATGGAGGAGGAAGAAAGGTGGGGGGGCCTCGAAGGGGTGTGGTGGGCTGGCCCAATTGGGCTGGCCTGCCCTCCCTTGCTCATTTTTTTTGCTTCTATTTTCTTTTTGCACATTTTTTTTGTAGGAAAGAGAGAGAGAGAAAAGGAATAGGTTTTTTTGAGGGTTTTATTTTATGCAATAATTTTTATTGAATTACCAAACAGCAAGATTCAAATGTATGTTAACTTTATTCTCAAAAATTTCAAATTGCCAATTGTTTTGAATTTTCCAATTTAATTTCAAATAGTGTTTCATAAAGAAAATGATTTTTGAAATAACCAAGCAAAACTAATTCCAACTCAAATTCTTCATGAAAACAATTTGAGTTGTTAGCAAAGGTGCTTTGTTTGAGAAGTTAAAATTGGTTTGAATTTTTAGGTTGGTTTGAAAACAAGTGCAATGAATATGATGCATAATGCTATGCGATGAAAAAGAAAACAACAAGCAACTTTCTATTTGGGAAAAACCCCGGGTGTTACAGCCGACACCACTAACAAGGGGATTGCGCCCTCGCAATCCACCCAAGGCAAGGGGAAGAGAGGTTTCAACTACGGAGTCTTCGTGTTGCGGTTGATTTCCCGGGTCAGTGGGCGGATCTCTTCTTCTCGACACCACTAACAACAGTTTCTCGACACCACTAACAAGAGATTCTTGCTCGGAGTGACGACGATGTTCTTCCACCAGGAATCTTCCGATGATCGAACCTATTAGGTTAAAGGCTCAGAAAACGTCCACCCACGTAGGATCCTAACACTTTGAAAGATAGACAAGGGGGGGAGACTCCAAAACAAATAAGATGGGAGGGGAAATAGAATAGGGATAAGGAGAAAACAAGAATCCTATTGAGATGTTTCCAAAACAGGTTTTGCACAAATAGGTTTTGACATTCTAAGGACACGACCGTTAGCGAGGTTAACCTACAGGCTTTGCGGACCCGTTGCTTCGATAACCATTCGTATCGAAACAACATTGGGAATCGGAAACCATGCTCTGATACCATTTGTGACGCCCCGAGATCGGGCACTATGCAGATTTCAGCATTCCCGCCAGAACCCACATAATAACCGATTCCAGGTTGCCACTTGTGATAACATTACAACAGTTCACGAATATTCCGCAACAACAACAGAAAAGATATATACAAGATGACTCAAACGAGTCAAAGATACAACTGATACAATACAAAGATCCAAATGACAGCGGAAGAAACAACATAGTGTCCGACTACGGACAAGATACAAATCGGACTAAGAGTCCTGGAGATAACCGATGGCGTCCAATCCCTGCCCAGGCCAAGCCGGAGGGATTCCCAAGCTAACGTCGTCGGATTTCAAACCTGTTGACTGCAATGTGCAATATGCAGCCACGAAAAAGATTTGTGGGTCAGTACGGTTAAGTACTGGCAAGTGGATAACCCATACTCACAAGATACCAGCGTAACCAATCATCACAAGATACAAATACTTTGGGTACAACGGAAAGGAAGGGAATATTGCAAAGAAGCGGCAGCTGGCTGCACTAACTAACTACAGGGACGCGCTACAACATCCGGCTAAAAGAAAGGGATAAGATAGCGTATCGGAACTAACTACAACTACTCACCAAACAATACCCATCCAATGTTACCCCCTACTAAGGAAGCAACCCAAGGAAACTCACATTGTTGATTAGGGTGACATTCATTTATATGGTGAAGGTAATACTATATTACTAGTCAAGTTATTATCATTAGGTGTAAGTTGTCTGAGTACTTGTTAGCCAGCACTTTCACCAAGTCATCCATAACCGCGGACAACACGGCTTCTCGAGAAGATTTAACCCTGCAGGGATGCACCA
This sequence comes from Alopecurus myosuroides, assembly GCA_028641055.1. NCBI lineage: Eukaryota > Viridiplantae > Streptophyta > Magnoliopsida > Poales > Poaceae > Alopecurus > Alopecurus myosuroides. Next base: position 164,398,893 of record CM054060.1, on the reverse strand, counting down.
ATTTGGACGTACACGTAAGAATAACCCGCCAGACGGGGGATCAACCCACCAAGCGAGGTACTCAACACAACCCAACTCTTCTTCGCATCAAGCCCAAAGAACCCCGTGCAGTTGAGCGCACGGCTAATCAAGCCCCACGAAGAAAAGGGGACCCTCATAGCACTCTAAGAACGTGTCTCCCTAAATGCCGACTACAAAAGTTCCACCCTGGCGCCAAGGGTTCGCACCTGCATATGCATGCAGCAAATGGAAAACCCGAACTAAATGAGGCGATTTGGACGAGATGCGAATCGAATCAGAATTGCGGGGCGCGCCTATACTCGCTTCCCACATGCGGTTAGTGCGCTCATCATGGATCAATGGACAAGACCCTTTTCCTAATTAGGGTCGACACTAGCAGGCCTCAAAACCACGCCGGGCCTCCTGCCGGTGCCTTATCATCAAATTATTATTACCCAAAACATTAACATGTTGTTGATTGAATTGAAACCCAACTATCAAACTAAACAGGTGATAAGACGGACAACAAGACTTGAGCGCAAACAACACTAAGCATGCAACTACGACACGAGGGCCAACAAGGTAAACAATCAACAGTTAATAGGAAGTGGAAGGAAGGCTATATCATGGCTGCAAGGTAACACATGATAGGATCGAGACACAAGCATCGAATCATAAGGCTAGCATAAGGAAAATGGAAAGAATCGGTAGCAAGTGATGAAAGGCAGCCATAGGTAGCAAGTGAGTATACTTGCCTGGAATCCAGCAAGTAGAGGTACATCCGAAGAACTTGTCGTTGCTCACACCATCTCAACGTCCTATCCGCGAAGAAGCAACGAACTAGAACAAACACCGGATGCAACAATTACTACTACGGCAAAAGATCCAGCATGATCCTATTTTATATGCATGATAATTAATTGGTGCATCAAAGTAAACCAGTTGACATGGTAAACATATTAAATGGGCCCATATGCAATTTGGATTGCATATGGAAAAGCCCATGAATTAATGTTGAATTAAATGATCTACAAATAACCATCATGTGAAAGTTGATTAGAATGATGCATGGATGAGGAAAACAATAAGAAAACAACAATATCTTCAATTTGAAATGTTGTTTATCAAGTTTGGAATATTATTTATAAATTTATGAAATTTGGCTTCTTAAATGAGTTACACAAGCATTCATTGTTTTCACCCATTTTAATTGTTCAAAACAGACAACAACATTTATATTTGGAAAGAACACAAAATTTTAGATGGAAAACATGTTTCATTTGTTGAATTTGGATTTTAGATGAGCAAGTTATTAAATTGACAATTTTAAATGCATTAATTAAGAAATAGTTGTTTTCAGCAATTTAATTTATTCAAAATAGAAAACAAAGTTTATATTTGGAAAGCTTGTTCAACTTTGCATGGAAACCATATTTTACATGTTGGAATTGGATTTGAATTGCCCAAGTTATGAATTTTGCAATTTAAAAGGTTTAATTAAAGCATTGAATTATTGCACCACTTTTAATTGCAAAAAACAGTAAACAATTTGCATTGAAAAGGTTGAAAACATGTAGCCAATGTTTCACTGAACATTTTGAGCTATTAAACATAGTTTTTGGGTTATTATTAAATTTATTATGCAATTTTTCGTAAACATTCTTATTCTGCCCTTTTTAGTAAACAGAAGGAAACATGTTCAAATTTAATTCAATTGTGACCAAATAAAATACCAACGTGTAGAGTTTGTTAAGACAAATTTTTAGAGCCCAAGTTTGCTCAAATTGGATGAACAGAACTAAAGTTATGAAATTCCAAAGTTTCAACTTTTAATTGCATTTTCTGTAATTAATTATTTAATGCAAAAATTATTACAGAAACATGTTGCAATTTTGACATTAACAGAAAGAGAACAAAATTATGAATCCACAGGAATTTGAATCATTCAAATTGGAGCAAAATTCAATTTGTTATTGATTTTAGAATTAAAGAAACAGATCTGCTTTTCTGGAATTCGGGCAAAAAAAAGGAAAAAGGGCAGAAAAGGTGTGGCTTTTGCTGCGGAAAGGGGGGATCGAACACGGGGCTCGGGCTTGCGCGCAAGGGTGTGTTACCAGCTGGGCTGGTCGCTCGGTTTGATTAGGTACAGATCGTGGTTGTTTTGAGGTAGCATGTGCGGGGCCTGACGAAATTCAAGCAACTGAACGTATGAGGACGGATCGGAGACGACGGCCGGCGTCCAGGCGCTGCTGCGCTGCCGCTGTGGCCGGCGTGGGTGCTGAGGGAAGAGGAGAAGGGGAGAGGGGAGAGGAGAGAGGAGAGAGGGCGAGGGGGAGTGCTCACCGTGCCCGAGCGTTCGGGAGCAGGCGATCATGGCTGATGTTCGCAGCAGCAGGCAGCAGGTTGGCGGCGACATTCCGGCGATGGCGTGGCCTCCCTGGTGGACCTCCGCGCCGACCAAGCAGACGGGGACGACGAGGGTGATGCCCCGTTTCCATTCCCGCGGGAAACGGGGCCCGACGGTGACCACGGGTACCGCGCCAAGCTCTCCAAACTCCGGCCATGGCACATCATCAGGAAATTCAGAAAGTGGAGCAGAATTACAGAGAGAAAAGGGAGGGGAAGGAGGAGGAAGAAGAGAGGGGGGGCGGCGGCTAGGAGGAGGAGAGGAAGGAGGCGGCTAGGGTTTGGAGGGGGAAGAGGGTAGAAATAGGGAGGAGGAGGTGGGAGCAGGTGGGGGTTCGGTGGGGAGGATGACGTCCTCCTGAGGAGGAAGAAAGGTGGGGGGGGAGCCTCGAAGGGGTGTGGTGGGCTGGCCCAATTGGGCTGGCCTGCCCTCCCTTGCTCATTTTTTTTGCTTCTGTTTTTCTTTTTGCACATTTTTTTTGTAGGAAAGAGAGAGAGAGAGAAAAGGAATAGGTTTTTTTTAGGGTTTTATTTTATGCAATAATTTTTATTGAATTACCAAACAGCAAGATTCAAATTTATGTTAACTTTATTCTCAAAAATTTCAAATTGCCAATTGATTTGAATTTTCCAATTTAATTTCAAATAGTGTTTCATAAAGAAAATGATTTTTGAAATAACCAAGCAAAACTAATTCCAACTCAAATTCTTCATGAAAACAATTTGAGTTGTTAGCAAAGGTGCTTTGTTTGAGAAGTTAAAATTGGTTTGAATTTTTAGGTTGGTTTGAAAACAAGTGCAATGAATATGATGCATAATGCTATGCGATGAAAAAGAAAACAACAAGCAACTTTCTATTTGGGAAAAACCCCGGGTGTTACAGCCGACACCACTAACAAGGGGATTGCGCCCTCGCAATCCACCCAAGGCAAGGGGAAGAGAGGTTTCAACTACGGAGTCTTCGTGTTGCGGTTGATTTCCCGGGTCAGTGGGCGGATCTCTTCTTCTCGACACCACTAACAACAGTTTCTCGACACCACTAACAAGAGATTCTTGCTCGGAGTGACGACGATGTTCTTCCACCAGGAATCTTCCGATGATCGAACCTATTAGGTTAAAGGCTCAGAAAACGTCCACCCACGTAGGATCCTAACACTTTGAAAGATAGACAAGGGGGGGGAGACTCCAAAACAAATAAGATGGGAGGGGAAATAGAATAGGGATAAGGAGAAAACAAGAATCCTATTGAGATGTTTCCAAAACAGGTTTTGCACAAATAGTTTTTGACATTCTAAGGACACGACCGTTAGCGAGGTTAACCTACAGGCTTTGCGGACCCGTTGCTTCGATAACCATTCGTATCGAAACAACATTGGGAATCGGAAACCATGCTCTGATACCATTTGTGACGCCCCGAGATCGGGCACTATGCAGATTTCAGCATTCCCGCCAGAACCCACATAATAACCGATTCCAGGTTGCCACTTGTGATAACATTACAACAGTTCACGAATATTCCGCAACAACAACAGAAAAGATATATACAAAATGACTCAAACGAGTCAAAGATACAACTGATACAATACAAAGATCCAAATGACAGCGGAAGAAACAACATAGTGTCCGACTACGGACAAGATACAAATCGGACTAAGAGTCCTGGGGATAACCGATGGCGTCCAATCCCTGCCCAGGCCAAGCCGGAGGGATTCCCAAGCTAACGTCGTCGGACTTCAAACCTGTTGACTGCAATGTGGAATATGCAGCCACGAAAAAGATTCGTGGGTCAGTACAGTTAAGTAATGGCAAGTGGATAACCCATACTCACAAGATACCAGCGTAACCAATCATCACAAGATACAAATACTTTGGGTACAACGGAAAGGAAGGGAATATTGCAAAGAAGCGGCAGCTGGCTGCACTAACTAACTACAGGGACGCGCTACAACATCCGGCTAAAAGAAAGGGATAAGATAGCGTATCAGAACCAACTACAACTACTCACCAAACAATACCCATCCAATGTTACCCCCTACTAAGGAAGCAACCCAAGGAAACTCACACTGTTGATTAGGGTGACATTCATTTATATGGTGAAGGTAATACTATATTACTAGTCAAGTTATTATCATTAGGTGTAAGTTGTCTGAGTACTTGTTAGCCAGCACTTTCACCAAGTCATCCATAACCGCGGACAACACGGCTTCTCGAGACGATTTAACCCTGCAGGGATGCACCAATTTGGCCGTACACGTAAGAATAACCCGCCAGACGGGGGATCAACCCACCAAGCGAGGTACTCAACACAACCCAACTCTTCTTCGCATCAAGCCCAAAGAACCCCGTGCAGTTGAGCGCACGGCTAATCAAGCCCCACGAAGAAAAGGGGACCCTCATAGCACTCTAAGAACGTGTCTCCCTAAATGCCGACTACAAAAGTTCCACCCTGGCGCCAAGGGTTCGCACCTACATATGCATGCAGCAAATGGAAAACCCGAACTAAATGAGGCGATTTGGACGAGATGCGAATCGAATCAGAATTGCGGGGGGCGCCCATACTCGCTTCCCACATGCGGTTAGTGCGCTCATCATGGATCAATGGACAAGACCCTTTTCCTAATTAGGGTCGACACTAGCAGGCCTCAAAACCACGTCGGGCCTCCTGCCGGTGCCTTATCATCAAATTATTATTACCCAAAACATTAACATGTTGTTGACTGAATTGAAACCCAACTATCAAACTAAACAGGTGATAAGACGGACAACAAGACTTGAGCGCAAACAACACTAAGCATGCAACTACGACACGAGGGCCAACAAGGTAAACAATCAACAGTTAATAGGAAGTGGAAGGAAGGCTATATCATGGCTGCAAGGTAACATATGATAGGATCGAGACACAAGCATCGAATCATAAGGCTAGCATAAGGAAAACGGAAAGAATCGGTAACAAGTGATGAAAGGCAGCCATAGGTAGCAAGTGAGTATACTTGCCTGGAATCCAGCAAGTAGAGGTACATCCGAAGAACTTGTCGTTGCTCACACCATCTCAACGTCCTATCCGCGAAGAAGCAACGAACTAGAACAAACACCGGATGCAACAATTACTACTACGGCAAAAGATCCAGCATGATCCTATTTTATATGCATGATAATTAATTGGTGCATCAAAGTAAACCAGTTGATATGGTAAACATATTTAAATGGGCCCATATGCAATTTGGATTGCATATGGAAAAGCCCATGAATTAATGTTGAATTAAATGATCTACAAATAACCATCATGTGAAAGTTTATTAGAATGATGCATGGATGAGGAAAACAATAAGAAAACAACAATAGCTTCAATTTGAAATGTTGTTTATCAAGTTTGGAATTTTATTTATAAAGTTATGAAATTTGGCTTCTTAAATGAGTTACACAAGCATTCATTGTTTTCACCCATTTTAATTGTTCAAAACATACAACAAAATTTATATTTGGAAAGAACACAAAATTTTAGATGGAAAACATGTTTCATTTGTTGAATTTGGATTTTAGATGAGCAAGTTATTAAATTGACAATTTTAAATGCATTAATTAAGAAATAGTTGTTTTCAGCAATTTAATTTATTCAAAATAGAAAACAAAGTTTATATTTGGAAAGCTTGTTCAACTTTGCATGGAAACCATATTTTACATGTTGGAATTGGATTTGAATTGCCCAAGTTATGAATTTTGCAATTTAAAAGGTTTAATTAAAGCATTGAATTATTGCACCACTTTTAATTGGGAAAAACAGTAAACAATTTGCATTGAAAAGGTTGAAAACATGTAGCCAATGTTTCACTGAACATTTTGAGCTATTAAACATAATTTTTGGGTTATTATTGAATTTATTATGCAATTTTTCGTAAACATTCTTATTCTGCCCTTTTTAGTAAACAGAAGGAAACATGTTCAAATTTAATTCAATTGTGACCAAATAAAATACCAACGTGTAGAGTTTGTTAAGACAAATTTTTAGAGCCCAAGTTTGCTCAAATTGGATGAACAGAACTAAAGTTATGAAATTCCAAAGTTTCAACTTTTAATTGCATTTTCTGTAATTAATTATTTAATGCAAAAATTATTACAGAAACATGTTGCAACTTTGACATTAACAGAAATAGCACAAAATTATGAATCCACGGGAATTTGAATCATTCAAATTGGAGCAAAATTCAATTTGTTATTGATTTTAGAATTAAAGAAACAGATATGCTTTTCTGGAATTCGGGCAAAAAAAGGAAAAAGGGCAGAAAAGGTGTGGCTTTTGCTGCGGAAAGGGGGGATCGAACCCGGGGCTCGGGCTTGCGCGCAAGGGTGTGTTACCAGCTGGGCTGGTCGCTCGGTTTGATTAGGTACAGATCGTGGTTGTTTTGAGGTAGCATGTGCGGGGCCTGACGAAATTCAAGCAACTGAACGTATGAGGACGGATCGGAGACGACGACCGGCGTCCAGGCGCTGCTGCGCTGCCGCTGTGGCCGGCGTGGGTGCTGAGGGAAGAGGAGAAGGGGGAGAGGGGAGAGGAGAGAGGAGAGAGGGCGAGGGGGAGTGCTCACCGTGCCCGAGCGTTCGGGAGCAGGCGATCATGGCTGATGTTCGCAGCAGCAGGCAGCAGGTTGGCGGCGACATTCCGGCGATGGCGTGGCCTCCCTGGTGGACCTCCGCGCCGACCAAGCAGACGGGGACGACGAGGGTGATGCCCCGTTTCCATTCCCGCGGGAAACGGGGCCCGACGGTGACCACGGGTACCGCGCCAAGCTCTCCAAACTCCGGCCATGGCACAGCATCAGGAAATTCAGAAAGTGGAGCAGAATTACAGAGAGAAAAGGGAGTGGAAGGAGGAGGAAGAAGAGAGGGGGGCGGCGGCTAGGAGGAGGAGAGGAAGGAGGCGGCTAGGGTTTGGAGGGGGAAGAGGGTAGAAATAGGGAGGAGGAGGTGGGAGCAGGTGGGGGTTCGGTAGGGAGGATGACGTCCTCCTGTACGGAGGAGGAAGAAAGGTGGGGGGGGCCTCGAAGGGGTGTGGTGGGCTGGCCTGCCCTCCCTTGCTCATTTTTTTGCTTCTATTTTTCTTTTTGCACATTTTTTTTGTAGGAAAGAGAGAGAGAGAAAAGGAATAGGTTTTTCTAGGGTTTTATTTTATGCAATAATTTTTATTGAATTACCAAACATCAAGATTCAAATGTATGTTAACTTTATTCTCAAAAATTTCAAATTGCCAATTGATTTGAATTTGCCAATTTAATTTCAAATAGTGTTTCATAAAGAAAATGATTTTTGAAATAACCAAGCAAAACTAATTCCAACTCAAATTCTTCATGAAAACAATTTGAGTTGTTAGCAAAGGTGCTTTGTTTGATAAGTTAAAATTGGTTTGAATTTTTAGGTTGGTTTGAAAACAAGTGCGATGAATATGATGCATAATGCTATGCGATGAAAAAGAAAACAACAAGCAACTTTCTATTTGGGAAAAACCCCGGGTGTTACAGTCTTATCACCTGTTTAGTTTGATAGTTGGGGTTCAATTCAATCAACGACATGTTAATGTTTTGGGTAATAATAATTTGATGATAAGGCACCGGCAGGAGGCCCGGCGTGGTTTTGAGGCCTGCTAGTGTCGACCCTAATTAGGAAAAGGGTCTTGTCCATTGATCCATGATGAGCGCACTAACCGCATGTGGGAAGCGAGTATGGGCGCCCCCCGCAATTCTGATTCGATTCGAATCTCGTCCAAATCGCCTCATTTAGTTCGGGTTTTCCATTTGCCGCATGCATATGCAGGTGCGAACCCTTGGCGCCAGGGTGGAACTTTTATAGTCGGCATTTAGGGAGACACGTTCTTAGAGTGCTATGAGGGTCCCCTTTTCTTCGTGGGGCTTGATTAGCCGTGCGCTCAACTGCACGGGGTTCTTTGGGCTTGATGCGAAGAAGAGTTGGGTTGTGTTGAGTACCTCGCTTGGTGGGTTGATCCCCTGTCTGGCGGGATATTCTTACGTGTACGGCCAAATTGGTGCATCCATGCAGGGTTAAATCTTCTCGAGAAGCCGTGTTGTCCGCGGTTATGGATGACTTGGTGAAAGTGCTGGCTAACAAGTACTCAGACAACTTACACTTAACGATGATAAATTGACTAGTAATATAGATTACCTCCACCATAAAATGAATGTCACCTTAATCAACCGTGTGAGTTTCCTTGGGTTGCTTCCTTAGTAGGGGGTAACATTGGATGGGTATTGTTTGGTGAGTAGTGTAGTTGGTTCTGATACGCTATCTTATCCCTTTCTTTTAGCCGGATGTTGTAGCGAGTCTCTGTAGTTAGTTAGTGCAGCCCGCTGCCGCTTCTTTGCAATAATCCTTTCCTCTTCGTTGAACCCAAAGTATTTGTATCTTGTGATGATTGGTTACGCTGGTATCTTGTGAGTATGGTTTATCCACTTGCCAGTACTTAACCGTACTGACCCACGAATCCTTTTCGTGGCTGCATATTCCACATTGCAGTCAACAGGTTTGGAGTATGACGACGTTAGCTTGGGAATCCCTCCGGCTTGGCCTGGGCAGGGATTGGACGCCATCGGTTATCTTCAGGACTCTTAGTCCAATTTGTATCTTGTCCGTAGTCGGACACTATGTTGTTTCTTCCGCTGTTATTTGGATCTTTGTATTGTATCACTTGTATCCCTGACTCGTTTGAGTCGTCTTGTATATACCTCCTCTGTTGTTGTTGTGGATTATTCGTGAACTGTTGTAATGTTATCACAAGTGGCAACCTGGAATCGGTTATTATATGGATTTTGGCGGAAATGCTGAAATCTGCATAGTGCCCGATCTCGGGGCGTCACAGTTTCCTTAATATTCCCAATAATCTCTCCTCTTCTTTAACAGAAAGTTTAGAACTAATAATAACATGATATATTTATTATCATCAATATGAGCATATTTAAGATTATCTGGCAAAGGCTTTAAATCAAAAACATGATCTTCCTTGGGTGGTAATGTTGTACCCAAGTCTTCCACAGGTAAATTATGTTTCAGCATTGCTGGATGATGTAGGAAAATCTCATCAATTTCACTCCTTTCTTCCATAAAGACATCACTTCTGTGGTCTTCCATGTATTGCTGCAAAGGATTGTTAGGAGCAAGAGCAATAGCAGCCAACTGTTCAACTTTATAATTCTCATTAGGCAATTCAGCTTCATAAGGTGCTTTAGCAAATTTGGAGAAATTAAATTCATAAGATTCTTCATCAAACTTTGTAAGAATTTTCTCCTTTTTACAATCAATAACAGCACCACAAGTGTTTAAGAAAGGTCTACCAAATATAATAGGACAAGTATCACTAGAAGAAGTGCCTAGTACTAGAAAATCAGCAGGATATTTAGTTTTACCACATAAGACCTCCACATCTCTAACAATACAAATTGGAGAAATAGTTTCCCTATTAGCAAGTTGAATAATCACATCAATGTCTTCAAGTTCACAAGAACCAATTTCACGCATAATTTCTTTATAAAGCTCATAAGGAATAGCACTAGAACTAGCACCAATATCACGTAACCATAATAACAATGATCACCTATCCTAACAGATAGCACATGAACAGTGGGTTTCCTAGATTTACTAGGATGAGAGACAATATTAGAAGCATCTTCACAAAATATAATGTGTCCCTCTTCTACATTTTCAGAAATAAGGTCCTTTACTATTGCTACTGCAGGTTCTACAGTTATTTGTTCCTCAGGTTCTACAGGTTTCTTTGCACTTTTATTAACCACACTAGCTAACATAGAATGTTCTTTTACCTTAGCAGGGAAAGGTATTTTCTCAATATAAGGTTCAGGCAGAATAGAATCAACAATATGAACTCCTGTTTCTCCAGCAGGAACACAATTAATAGTATCTTTATAAGGTGCATGGTACTTATCCCATTCCTTTTTAGGAATATCAATATAATAAGCAAAAGCCTTATATAAGTTTGCAGCAACTTGAGAATCAAGACCATAAACAACACTAACATTATGAAAATCCTCGGATGACATAAAGGTTTTAATGCATTCATAGTCATCATTTATACCCGAGTTTCTACCTTTGTCATTCTCCCATGCTTCAGTGTTTTCTTGAATACGGTCAAGAAGATCCGATTTAGCTTTATCCTTCATATGTATAAATGATCTAGAACAATAAGCATCTAATAAATCCTTATCATTAAGAGGAAGCCTTGCATAGAAATTATTAATAACAATATTACTGGGGAGCTCATGAATGGGGCATTTGAGCATTAGTAACTTCAATATCCCCCATGCTTGGGCAATAATCTCTCCGTCATAAGGCCAAAAATTATATATATAATTCCGATCTCTATGGATTTCACTTGGAGAATAAAATTTAGAATAAAAGAGAGGTACAATTTCCTCCCATTCAATAGTCGGGCTATTTCTCAGCAGTTTGAACCATTCAGAGGCTCGGCCTGTCAATGATATAGAGAATAACTTCCTCTTCACTTGGATCATTGTAATACCTGCACACTTGAACAACTCACATAATTCATGTAAAAAGAGCAAATGATCACCAGGATGGACATTTCCATCACCTGAATAGCAGTTATCCATAACATGTTTAACAATCTTTATAGGTATTTTATAAGGATCCAAATCATCATGCGGTGGGTCACTTACTACCCTAGCAGTGGCAGCAGTGCCCGCATATAAGGACTCAAAAGGAGTTCCAAGCATAGTGTAATAAAGCAATAGACAGAAATAAAAACAACACTTACAGTAGAAGCTTCCTTTATCAATTCCACTTCCCAATAGCGCTTCACTCCCCGGCAACGGCACCAGAAAATAGTCTTGATGACCCACAAGTATATGGGGTGTATCGTAGTACTTTCAATAAATAAGAGTGTCAAACCCAACGAGGAGCAGAAGGTGTTGACAAGCAGTTTGGATGAAGGAATAACTGTAAATACTGGAAAATAGATTTGTAGGGTTTTTTTGATATTGCAGATAAATAAAGTGCGAGAAAATGCAGTAATAATAATTGTAGAAAGTGGCCCAATCCTTTCTTCAGCAAAGGACAAGACGGTGAGTTTACTTATGATTAACAAATGTTCTCGAGGACACACGAGAGGTTTCTGTCAAGTGCTTTCGTTCCATACAGCTGAATAATGTTCGGTGTTTTGATAAGTGTTGTGTGGGTGAACCTATGCTAATGTACCGTCCCATCCAAGACTAATACATACTTGTTATTATACCCCTTGCAAGCATCCGCAACTACAAGAAAGTAATTAAGAAATAAATCTAACCACAGCTTTAAACTCCGGGATCCTACGCTCCCTCGTGTAATGGTTTCCTAACGGGGGTTTAGGTTTATGTCACTCCGGCAACCCTACAATTAATAGCCAAATACATGATGCATACCCCTAGGCCCATAAATGGTGAAGTATCATGTAGTCGACGTTCACATGACACCACTAGGAGAATAACACCACAACTTAAATATCAAACATTAAATATTATTCAACATTACTTCACTACTAACAACTTGGCTTCTCCCATGTCCTCAAGAACAACACGAACTACTCACAACACATCATATAGATCATGATCAGAGGTGATATAATGGATGATAACAATCTGGTCATAAAGTGCAAACACCGATAAATCTCACAAGCATCAACTACTAACAAGTAATCCACATTGGGAGAGAGATCTAATGCAAAACAACGATAGAGGCCCCTAATTGTTACAGCGGTATGAAGGTGATGGTGCTGGTGGTGATGATGATGATGGTGACGATCTTGATGGTTCCCGGAGTGATGACGGTGACGATGCCGGTGATTTCCCCTCTCCGGAGAGGAATTTCCCCGACAGATTTCTCCCTGCCAAAGAGCTTTTCTCTCTCGGGTGTTTTCTGCCCCGAGGCGGCGGCGGAATAATTCTTCGATATGGAATGAGGCTTAGGGTTCCCTCGGGGCCAGGCACGCCAGAGATGACCCCCGGAGGTGGGCCAGGGTGGCCAGACCCCTATGTGGCCCGGCCAGGGGCGCGCCACCCCTAGGTGTGAGCCCATGGTGGCCCCCCTCCGGCTCTCCTTCTGGCTGAGTTCCTCCTCTGAACTTTTAGGAACCCCCGGATTTCCCCCTTGTTCTTCTGATATTCTGAAATATGGTATCTCGACGGTGCTTTTTTCATTAGATTTCTGGTCCCGGTGTTTATTCTCCAAAAATTATAAAACATGCAAAATAAGATAAAATAACACAAGGGATGCATCATGACATGAAATATATCGATGAATAACAAAAAATAATGATATAAAATAGTGATAAAAATGGACGTATCAATCACTTCACTAAATATCAAAAGAAATGGATGTGATAAGGTTTATGGTTTAATACTTAATTCAATGTACAAAGAGGAGTTAAGATGTTTGGGTCAGGTTTTCCACATTGATAATACAACTTGTTCCAAGGGTTCTAGGGCTGGTATTTTATCACAAAGATCACACAAGGCTTTGGTCTAAGGGTTTTAGAACACAAATCCATGATCAACATGATTCATTTCATGGCTTTGGGTACTAGGGTTGAAGCAATTCCCAAACTGATTTTGTAAATTTACAAAATTTCTTGGGTTATGGGTTTCTGGTCCAAAAGTTACTTTCCAAATTGTCAACATAAAATGGGTGTTGGTTTTGATCACAATTATCATACCACAATTTTCTAAAGGTGGTTTCCATCAAACAACACTTAATTTATAATGGCTGATAACTATGGATGCTTTATGGGACAAAAAATTACATGGAATGGTTCCTCTGGTCACAAATGGATTTGGTACTGGTTTCTCTGGTCTAAGATTACTAAATGGAACAATTTTCCAGAAGAAAACTAATTTAAATTATTTATAGAAACTAAACGAGGTGCAAAATGCTCAAATGACTATTTAAATTCTAATCTCCATTTTAACTGGTTCAATTATTATTTTGGGACATGTGGTATGAAAGTACACATCCTAAGGATTCCAAAAATATTTTATTTGCAAATTTTGGATTTGTAGAATTTGAATTATGCCAAAATTCATCAAACAAGCATACTTAAATTTGAACCAATTTAGGGTTTTCAAATTTAAATTTGGACAATGCCAAAAGTTTCTACATGTTGTTCTGATTTTAAAAAGTCCAAGTTTGCTAAATTTGGGCTTATGGACCAAAAGTTATGATGGTTGTAAGTTCTAGTTGCTTTTCTGCGAAATGCCAATTGATTTTCTATTCGGAGAAAACACAGAATATGGCCAGGCCACGTGGCGCACTCTGATTGGTCGGGCTTTCTGACTGGGCATTGGCGTAGTTGCTGACTGTGCACTGCCATGCGGCGATTTCCTATTGGACGATACCCCCTTCGGTTAATTGTTATAATCCTAGCAGTCCAATGCAAATCCTACGGCAGGGGGAGGAAGTGGAGGTTTCCGCCGGAAAATGGCCGTGCAGCAGCCGGCGGTCACGACGTGGACGGCAGCAACGTTGGAGATGGCCTAGGGCTCGGGGAAGAGGACGACGGGGCACAGAACATCACGTTGAGCATGAAGGTGGCCTCGGGGAGTCTCAGCGCTATCTGTAGCTGTGATGGCGAGCAGCTGCGGTGATGTAGAAGCCGACGATCTTCAAAGTGGATGGCGGGGTCGTTCCGTGGAACATAAGAATCGGGAAAAACCTCAGGAGGGGCACACGTGCAAGGAGACTAAGAGGAGGGGGAGAGCGGAGCCAGTGACCTCTTGTATCGGCCGTAAACGGAGGAGAACGTCAGCGGCCGTGGCAGCTCCGGCGAGCGATTCCAGCGGCCTCGAGGCGAGATAGATAGGGAAACCAGGGGGAAAGAGAGAGGGAGTACATGAGCACTTGTGGAGGGGGTTCGGGAGATCGAGGAGTTGTGAGTCGTGGGGTTTGTGCGCGAGTCTCTACGGGTACGACGCGAGAGTTTCGGGAGGTGGGGGACGATGACGTCACCCATGACATCGCGCGGGTCCCACCTATTCTAGAGTGAAAGGAGAAAGAGAGGGCGCGTGGGTTGGGCTGCCTACTGTTTCTTCCACGCGCGTGCGGTAGGTAACGGGGGTGGGCTTGGGCCGGTTGCTGGGCTTCCAGGCGCTGTTCTGCGCGATGTATAGGATGCTGAGAGAGATGGGCTGGCCCGGGCTGCTGGCCCTTTTTTCTCTCTTTTTCTTTTCTATTTTTAAAAAACATAACATAACTTTTAAAATATGAGTCCAAATAACCTCAAAAAAAAATCTATAGCTTTATAAAATCTTTCTCTTTCACATAAAAACAAATATGTGTTGTTTTACAACACATTTCAATATTGAATTTCGAAAATAGGGATAATGCCTTAATAGTACTAATAATCATTTTTAAATAGAAAATAATAATTAATTGGAATTTGGGTTTAACAAAATTAAGAGAAGTGGTCTCAAATATAAATATTGGTTTTCAAGGTCTTTTACTTATTTTCAAAAACAAAATGATTTATATAAACACTTTATTGGCTAACACTTCATATAATATCTGAAAGGCATTATGGAAATATTTTTATTCACAAGAGATATTTTTGGAGGCATGAAGAAATTATTAGAGGCAGTACCTTCTCTGGTTCATAAATATTTTCATAGTTATAGATGTGTTGAAAACATGCTTGGCATTTAGTGAAAACATTCTTCAAGTAATTGTAGAAATAAAATCCTTTTATGGGATAAGGTTTTGTTAAAAGGAAACAATATCGTTGAATATGGAAAATATATTTTGAATGAGTTCTAGGGCTTGTAGAGTTGGAGGCATATTGGTACTTTCATTTTCCAAAACCTTGGAAAACATATAATATTGGTTTGGGTGTGGATTTACATTTGTTTTGGTGGTTTGTGTTAACAAGAAAATAAAAAAGTTTCACATTTTTGTGATTTTTTCACTTTCTAAAAATCAGGGATCTTACACATATCATGAGTAGAGAAAATATCATATATGATGGTTTGCAGTATGGAAGTATCACTCTTTAGTTGGTCATCGTTGTATCCCTTGGTTTGAGTTGTCGTAATGGAATATTAATGAGAAGTTTCATCATTTACTTTCTACACTTTATTTTATTTTGCAATTTTTGTTATATAGTTGATCTTGTTATTAGTATGGGTATCAATATTGGAGCATCAAGTTAATCTAGTTTGTTTTGGCAAACTTAGCATTGGTCAGTAGCAACAATACGTTGAGACTTAAGTAGAAAAGAGGGAGTTGCATGTAGATATTTTATTTCATGATCTTTCTTTCTTGTTGGCTCATAAGCTTAGTATTCTCAAGTAAGATTGTTTGTACCTCCAAGGAAGATTGCATGATTGGTTTTATCATATGTATATTTGTTTGTTTTCCCTCAACTCTTATGCTTGCTGCCCAACCTTGCTAGCCAAAAACATGTACTGAGAGAAAATGCTTCTCGTGCATCCAAACCTTGATACCCAAAACCATGCCATTTGTGTCCACCATACCTACCTGTATGTGGTATTTAACCGCCACTCCAAGTAAATTGCTTGTGTGCTACCTTTAAAACCTTCAAAATTACACCTGTTTTGTGCCCCTGTTTTAGCTGATGAGGACGCAAATAGAGAATCTTTATCTCACTTGTTGATTGGACTTTACACACCTCGACTAGTGGCTTCATCCGCTTATCCAAATTATGGAAGAGCTGGCAGCGGGGTACCTAGCCCCAAACTTAATAATACAAATTCTCTTCACTATTTGTGCCCCTGATTTATCAGTGAAAGCATAATTGTGTAAATAAAAGAGAAAGAGGGATGACCTTCTATACCAGTTACGTCCTTCGGTGGGAGCCACTCTTGTGAAGTCTAGTTGGCTTGTGACATACTGTATTTTTTGTTTGCCATTCATTGACATAAACATACACCACTCTCAAAATTGTTTTCAATACTTCTGTTTATCAAATGAAAAGCTATAGCACATGAGTTAATCCCTGCTTCCCTCTGCGAACGACCTATCTTTTTTCCTTTATGTTGAGTCAGCAAACCTACTTATTTCTGTCTTAGGCAAGCATTTGAGTTGTTGTGATCCATCCATCTATATGTTGATTTACTCAATCATGTCCTTTATTCTTCCTTGTTTAGTAAAAGTGTTTTATATGATTGAATACCACTTTAAAAGTTAACAATGACCACAAAGAGACTGTTATAATTGAGCATGATAAACTCTGCAATATAAGCTCTAATATAAAGACTCTGATCGAAAGATAAGTACACTGGTAATTGTTCTGTGACCAAGAACTAAGTTTGCCTTCACCAATTATGATTTACCTTTTACACCTTTATAGTGATTTCCTCTACCTGTTTCAAGTTTAATTATATGAGAGGAAGTTGTTGTCTAAAATGACTTGTGCATTGATAGATGTGATGTTTCTTGTTCGTATTTTATTTATCGACACCTCACTCCATAAACCTGTGGTCATGTTTACTTAGTTCAGTTTCGCTTGGGGACAAGCAAGGTCTAAGCATGGGGGGAGTTGATACGTCCATTTTGCATCACTTTTTTATATTGTTATTTTCTGTTATTAATCGATATATTTCATGTTATGATGCATTACTTATGTTATTTCATCTTATTTTGCATGTTTCATAATTTTTGGAGAATAAACACCGGGACCAAAAATCTGTTGAAAAAGCACCGTCAAGTTACCCTATTTCAGAAGATCAGAAGAAGAAGGGGGCATCGGGGATGTCTTAGAAGTCTAGAAGAGGGAGCTAGCCACGAGAAGACCCGGAGGGGGCCACAGGGGGCCCACACATGGGGTGGCGCGCCCCCTGGCCGCCCCACCAGGTGGTGTGGGCACCCTGGCCCACCTCTGGTTGCCCTCTTTCGCGTACTTGACCCCCAGGTAACCCTAAGACCCAGAAGAACCATCGAAGAAATATTTCGCCCCCGCCTCGGGGTGGAAAACAACAGAGAGAGAAAAGCTCTCCGATAGGGAGAAGTCTGCAGACGAAATTCCTCCCCAGAGAGGGGGAATCATCACCGTCATCGCCCCGGACATCATCAAGATCATCATCTTCATCATCATCACCACCAACACCATCTCCCTCATCATCCACCTTCATCCCGCTGTAACAATTAGGGGTATTTATCATTGTTTTCCACTATATCTCTCCTCCGGTGTGAATTGCTTGTCAGTAATTGATGCTTGTGAGATTTATCGGTGTTTGCACTTTATGACCAGATTATTATTCACCATTATATCACCTCTGATTATGATCCATATGATGTCTTGTGAGTAATTAGTTTAGTTCTTGAGGACATGGGAGAAGTTATGATGTTAGTAGTGGAATTATGTTGAAGTAATATCTAGTGGTTTGATATTTAAGTTGTGGTGTTATTCTTCTAGTGGTTTCATGTGAACGTCGACTACATGATACTTCACCTTTATGTACCTAGGAGTATTCACTGTATTTGGCTACTAATTGTGGGGTTGCCGGAATGACAGAAACCTAAACCCCCATTAGGAAACCAATGCATGAGGGAGTGTAGGATCCCAAAGTTTTAAGCTTGCGGTTAGATTTATCTTAATTACTTTCTTGTATTTGCGGATGCTTACGAGGGGTATAATAAAAAGTATGTATTAGTCCTAGTTGGGCGGTGCATTAGCATCACCCACACAACACCCGTCGAAACAATAAATATTAATCAACCGTATGAAACGAAAGCACTTGACGAAATTCCCATGTGTCCTTGAGAACGTTTGGTAATTATAAGTAGAACAATTGACTTGTCCGTTACTCTCAAAAGGATTGGGCCACTCGTTGCAATTATATTTACTGCCTTTTATTTACTCACACTTTATTTGTCTGCTATATCAAAAACCTCCAAAAACCTGTTTGCTAGTGTTTACAGTGAATCCTCTATCCAACCTGCTTGTTAACACCTTGTACTCCTCGTTGGGTTCGACACTCTTATTTATCAAAAGTACTACGATACACCCCCTATACTTGTGGGTCATTAGTAGGCAATCTATATGGCACTCTCATTGTCACACAAGAGTGTCACCTTGTCCAAGTGAACATCATACTCTTTGAGGGTTTGCCTCATCCATAGCAATTGTGTACAAGCACTAGAGGCCGCCACATACTCGGCTTCGGCGGTGGAGAGAGATATACAATTTTTCTTCTTGGAATACCAACTCACCAAAGACCTACCAAGAAATTGGCATGCCCCGGAAGTAGACTTCCTATCATCTTGATCATCGGACAATCCGAGTCCGTGTACCCCTTGAGAGAAAATTGTGCCCCCTTTGGGTACCACAAACCAAACCTTGAGGTATGAACCAAATACTGAAAGATCCTATGTACCACAACTAAGTGACTTTCCTTAAGAGTCGCTTGATACCTTGCACACACACCTACACTCAACACAATATCGGGACTAGATGCACAAAGGTAAAGCAAATAACCAATCATACAACGATACAACTTTTAGTCCACATCTTTACCATCAGGATTGCGCTTGAGGTGGCATTTGACTTGCATTGGAGATACCTTCTCTTTGGCACCTTGGAAGTTAAACCTCTTGAGCATGTCTTGGGTATACTTGGCTTGATAGATGAAAGTCGCATGAGCATATTTCTTGATCTCAAAGTCAAGTAAGAATTTAATCTCTCCCATCATAGACATATCAAACCTGTCAGTCATAAGCTTTGAGAACTCATCATTAAAAGCTTTGTTAGTTGAGCCAAAGATAATATCATCCACGTAGGGTTGGCATATGAAAAGCTCTCCCTTTACCCTCTTTGTGAAAAGGATGGGATCGATTTGCCCCACTTCAAACCCACAGTCTTGCAACAACTCTCTAATGTGCTCATACCACACATGTGGAGCTTGTTTAAGTTCATAGAGAGCTTGTAGACATGGTTAGGGAAGTTTGGGTTCTCAAAACCCAGATGTTGCATAACATATACATCCTCTTTCAATGGACCATTAAGAAAGGCACTCTTGACATCCATTTGTTGCAAATTAAAGTTGTGAGGAGAAGCATATGCAAGGAGGATACAACTGGACTCAAGACGAGCCACGGGAGCATAGGTTTCATCAAAGTCAATGCCTTCCACTTGAGTGTATCCTTGAGCCACCAATCTTTCCTTGTTCCTCACAACAATACCATGCTCATATTGCTTGTTCTTGAAAATCCACTTGGTGCCAATAACATTGTTGAAATATTTAGGCTTCTCAACTAGCTTCCACACTTTGTCGCGCTCAAAGTTATTAAGATGATCATGCATAGCTTTCAACTAATCTGAGTCTTCAAGAGCTTCAAACACGTTCTTTGGTTCCACCATGGATATGTGAGCTTGATGCTCACTAAAGATTTCCAATTGATCTCTTGTGCATATCTTGTTTTGCACATCACTCAACACCTTGTTATCGGATGCATAAATACGCTTCAAGGCTTTTGCAACCCTACTAGCACGACGGGCTTTGATCTCCTTATTTTTGCGAGAAGGAATCACTTGATCATCTTCATCATTTAGGTCCCCGTATTAACCGGTTTGTTGGCATTGATCATCATCATTATCATTATCTTAATGACTTGCTTCACCTTGAGATGAGGAAGTTTGATCTTGGCCTTGACCTTGGCTAGCTTGAGGAATAGTAGTGGTTGGTTCTTGCATAAAAACTCGGTCAACAATGGGAGGGTCTTGAACTTGTTCTTGGGTTGGTGCCTCACTTGCTACTTTGGCTATTGATGACTAGGTTGAGACTCCAAGTGCAGAGTGTGTAGCTAGTGGCAAGCCTTCTTCCCCACGAGGGTGACTCAAGGGTTTATATCGAACTCTTGGGGAGCCAGTATTTCAGCAGTTATCTTCCAAGCTTCCTCCAGGATCCTGCAAACAAATAGAGAGTTTTGTGCCCTCAACCTCACCAAGTGGTTGTCAATCACAAGGTGTGAGACTTCTAAATTGCAATGCAAAACTGAAAGTAAATGTGCAATAATTAAATATACTACTAAATGCAAATGAGAAAATAAATATGCAATGGTTTGTTTTTGTATTTTTGTGATGCAAGTGGTGATGGAGATAATGTAAATTCGAATTGGATATGCAAGTAAAGTAAAGTGCAAGTAAAGTAAATTGTAGCAAAGTAACTAGAGTGTTTTCTTATATTTAAAATAGGACCGGGGTTCATGGTTTCACACTTGCATTCTCTCAAATAAAGTGGTAGACGGTGGACATAAAGAATTACATGTGAGATTACAATAACATGTTTAACATTGAGTACATTCATATGGGCATCACGTCCTAGCATAGAGATCTCTACGATCATATTGATCCCTCTTATACTCCACCAAGATGCGAAATAAATCATAACACCTCGATAATTAAGGAAAAACCAGAGTATAGCTTTAAGCAATGTGACATGAAGTTCAAGTAAGAACTTGCTAGATCTAGTCATGGAGATTGATTAGTGTCACTTCAAATCCCCGGTAACAAGGTACTACTTTTTATCCCTAGTGAGGTAACTAAGAAAGGTTCAACAAAACCTAAGTGGATCGCTGAACTTCTGTCACTTTCACGGCACTAGCCACCCCCGTTACTCCAACTAATGCACCCATCACCCCACACGCGCTCCAAAGAACTAGATTGATCAAAGCTAGCAAATAAGAACGGGGTACATAAGATACATCTACTCAAATAACTCAAGAGAAACAATTGCAATCTCAGATTCAATAACTCATAGAAAAGATCCACCACATAGGAATTACAACGGTGCCCGTAATCATGTGAGGCAGCTCATACGGATCTAATTAGTGAAGCACATAGAGAGAGAGATACAAGTGCTACTTCCACAAACCCATAGCCCTGGGGTGGACTACTCCCTCTTCATGGAGATGTCGATAGAGATGACGTTGGAGGGGTAGGAGATCACACCGGCGGCGCCCCTCTGGAGTTTTCCCCCTCCAATCTGGAACTCCAGGTCTCTGTTTCGGTGTTTCGGCGGCGCCCCTCTCTGTAAGGGTACGAGGGACCCTTTTTATAGTCGGTTTTAGGTCAAGACGGAGTCGGTAAGTCGAATATGGAAGGAATTGGGGCCACAGGGGCCAAAAGGGGGCCTCTCACGCGGCCAAGGAATCTGGCCACGTGGAGGGTCCTATTTTGGGCCTCCTTGCCCATTCTCGTGGATCCTTTGCCCGCAAGTCTTCTCCTTCCAAGAAAATGACCCCCGCAGATTTTCTGGTGATTTCGCGGAAGTTTGCCCCCTGAAACGTCAAAAACATAGAAAACGGGGTTTCTGACAGGCAGGGTTAATTCCATAAAAGTTGGGGGACTTTCTAATTTAACCCCAAAATACTATAAAACATTGAATTATACCCTTATACGATGCAATATGTAACAGAAAACCATGTGAAAATATGCAAAATTCATCTATGCATTTTACATGCATCAACATCCCCAAGCTTAACCCATGCTCGTCCTCGAGTATGAAGGTGATAAAACTAAGATATGTTTTGCATATTGAAACAATCATGGGATATCAAGGATGATTATTCATGCTACATATAATCAAATGATTAATAGTAGAAATGAGTAGCAATATACAATTCATGTTGTAAGAAATATCAAATATGCAAGCAAAGATGCTTCATGAAAGTTCACAGAGTGTATAATGAAATAAAAGCACTATGGACCAAATGCATACACAAAATGAAAAATAAAATCCTATATTGGTCAAAGAATAGCATAATGGAGAATAGAAAATATGGTGGACACTTTGGAGAAAATTGAGTAGAGGTAAAACATGATCAAGTCTTATTTAGCCTCTAAATTATTCAACTAAAATTACTAATTGAAATGTGGTATCCATTGATCTAGGACTCTCATTGCCCCTTTATCACTAGCATCTTAAAATTGTGAGTATTGAAGTAATGAGAATGACAAGGTGGTTGAAAGCCTCATGCCCCGTGAGTGTGAAAACCTACTCCATGATTACTCAACTTAAGATTCCTAATAAGCTTTGTACAATCATAATAAGTATTAATGACATCATAGAGAACCGCAAAGAGGTACCTCTTGCCCCATGACATGGAAACAAGCCCATGTTACAATGACAAGATGAACAAACGTAGTAGACTCATCATCCTTTTTATTTTCATTCACTATTATGCATAGCTTCTTATTTTATTATAGGATGTGTTGTAGAGTCACTCAAGCTGTAAGTAAATTTCCACCATGATAAAGCATGGCTTGGGTTAGCGGCCCAATGCATTTCTCTAGTCATATAGATACTTACTCATCAAAACTTACTATTCCTCTATTTCATTTCGGCATGGCAGGAGTCCAAAAACAAAAGTACATGATATCAACCAAATGTAATTTTTTTTTGCAATGTTGAAAGCTTTCCTGTGATACACGTTTATAGCTAGCTCCCAACCACACACTTGTCAAACGCAAAACTTGTGGCTCCCATTATTGGGTCATGTTTATTAGATGCATAAAAAGTAAAGTGTGCCTTCAAAAGTTCGTGAGAGTCCTATCCCAAGTTCAACACATGACAATTAATAAAGTGAATATCTTAATTTAGAAAATAAATAACACAATAACATGGTGAACATACTCGGAATAGCAATGAAGCTAATGGGAAGATATGGTGGACTCACTGGAAATACTTGGCTAAGGAGTGTTGGAAACAAGTTTTTACTTGTTGGAATTTTTAAATTTTTGGGCTAGCAAGAGGGAGATAGTTGACCAGCTACTATGCATGCATATGTCCATAGAACTACTCATTTCATGACAAACTAAATAAACCAGCAATTAACATCAAGGACATGAATAAGAGATAGCTCAAGACAACATTATTGCAAATTTCTACACATAAAAAGCCTATAAATCATGCAAACATATGTAGCTCTTCAAATCAACCATGGCATCCCTATTCCAAGTCATAATACTAGCATCCAATACATTCCAACCCCAAACTCCAGTAGCTCAATCTCATATAAAATGATGGTGGTGGTCTTATCAAAACAAAAATAAAAACAAAAAACTAGACGCTTCAAGTCTCTACGATAAATGCTTTGCTTAGAAAAACAGAAAGTAGACGTGTGCTAACCAAAAGAGTGTAGCTCCAGTGGGGTGTTCATCACATCCCCAAGCTTATGGCTTTCACCATTCTTGTATGTCTTGAGGCGCAGCTCCTCTATTCCCTGTGAAAAAACTTCACAAAACATGTTTCTCCCATTCTTTTTCTGTGGGGTGAGATTAGCAAGGACAAACAAATCACATGCTTGCTGTGCAAAATTCCAAATCAAATGCTCCAGTAGATAGAAAATAAGGTTCATTATGTTTTATGTTCACTCTCTTGCTTGAAAGAATCATGGAAATTCGATTCCCAAGCCCAAAGAGTGCATAAAACAAAAGAAGCCAGAATCTGTCCAGAAAAGCAGCAGCAGAAAAACGAACGTTTTTTCCTAAGCTAGACTCGTCAAAAAATTAATCCAATTTTTGTGCTTATATAGGACGATAAGTTGCAGAACATACTAAAAAATTAGCTCAATCCGACATACCAATAAAAAACGTAAAATCATACGGTGAGAAGACTCGTGCTGAAACAGAAATTTCATGCACTAGGATAGCAACTTATAAGTCCAAATGGGTTTGACTTGACTCTTTATTGAAAACTCCAGAATTAAAAAAAAACTAATATCTTGAGACAGCAAGAGGACACTAGGAAATCCAAACAAAAACAACCGGGTTGCCTCCCGTAAAGCGGTTTCTTTATAGCCATATAGCTAGGCTTTACTTACTTGATAATCAAGAGGGATAAAGCTCACGAGGGAGCTTGTTCTTCAGCGTGCCCCTCTTCCTTGGGAAGTGCTCCATGATTTTCTTGTGAGGGAACTGAAACTTTACATTCCCTTCCTTGGAGTCTATGATTGCACCTGTAGTACGAAGAAAAGGTCTACCCAAAATAATAGGACTAGGGGATTTATCCCCCATATCCATAATAATGAAATCAACGGGTACGAAAGTCATGTGAAATTCAATCATAACATCTTTTACTTGTCCTACAGCATGTTTAGTAAAGTTATCAGCAAGGACAAATTCACTTGAGCACTTTTCTAAATTTTCTAGTTCTAGCAATTCATATAATTCTTTAGAGAGTACCGATACACTAGAACCTAGATCTAACATAGCATGGTGAATTTCGTTTCCAATTGAAACTAGCACCTTGGGGATCCATGCATCCCCAAGCTTAAGATGTATCATGGCCTCATTCTTGTACCTAGCAATTTTTTCTTGCAAGACATGATTAGCAATATAAGATCCAAAGCCAGGTTGATTAACATTTATAGTGGGATCACTAGCAAATTTTTGTAGAGTAGCAATAAGTTCTTGCAAGCTACTTTTTTCTAAATCAAGCAATGGATCCTTAATTTCAGTAAGCATTATAATTTCCTCTACTTTTCCTTTTCTATTATGCATATTAAAAATCTCATAGCGATCATCAAAAATATCCTCGGGTACTTCAGCCTTTTTTAAGCTCTCTTTAATTTTAACCTATAAGAGCAAACTTTCAAGCAAAACATGGGTATTTGCAGCATTAGTACTAGTAAAATATCCCCCACATTCATTATCTAAAAAGGCTCTAGAAGTTTCAGAAAGTCCCTTATAAAACATATGCATAAGTATCCAATCTCTAAAGCCATGCCCTATTCCATATGCTCTACTTCTAAATCTCTCCCATGCTTGTATCATTGATTAATCTATTTCTTGTTTAAAGGTAATGAGCAATTGTTTAACATTGTAATTCTTTTCAGCATGACAAAACTTTTCAATAAATGCAGCCCTTAAGTTGAAACAAGTAGTAAAATTGCTAGGAGGCCATCTTAATATCCAGTCTAATTCTTTGCCTCCTAGTGAGTAGGGAAAGAGTTTAACTTTAGTAGTGTTGATGTTTGCATGATTCAAGTTCAAAGTTTTACATCTTTCATCAAATTTCTTAAGATGGAACAAAGGGTCTTCTTTAGGCTTTCCATAGAAACGAGATTCATAAATCATTTTAATAACACTAGGATCTACCTCTAATTTTGCAACGGGAATATTTAGCTCTTGAGGGAAATTCCTAACACTGAATGGCCAATAAGTTCTCTGCTCCATTTTCCAAGTTTTTATGTAGTTTTTAATTTTTTATGCAAAACTGAAAATTAAAGTAACTAGGCAAATTCGAAATACTAAAATAAACTAGATAACTAAATGCAAAACTAAAATGCAAACTAAAATAAAATATGCAAGACAAAACAAAAACAAGAACAAAAACAAAACAAAAACAAAAATAAGACAAGAAACAAAACAATCTACTTGAAAGAAGGTGGAGATATAAAGGACGGTACTCACATAGGTGCAACCTCCCCAAGCTTAGGTGTTTGCACACCTTGTTGGTGATGAAGACTTCTTGTGAGCTCCCTTTGACAACTCCTTCACCTATGTCTCCCCGGCAACGGCGCCAGAAAAACGCTTGATGGCTAGGTTGAGACTCCAAGTGCAGAGTGTGTAGCTAGTGGCAAGCCTTCTTCCCCACGAGGGTGACTCGAGGGTTTATATCGAACTCTTGGGGAGCCAGTATTTCAGCAGTTGTCTTCCAAGCTTCCTCCAGGATCCTGCAAACAAATAGAGAGTTTTGTGCCCTCAACCTCACCAAGTGGTTGTCAAGCACAAGGTGTGAGACTTCTAAATTGCAATGCAAAACTGAAAGTAAATGTGCAATAATTAAATCTACTACTAAATGCAAATGAGAAAATAAATATGCAATGGTTTGTTTTTGTATTTTTGTGATGCAGGTGATGGAGATAATGTAAATTCGAATTGGAGATGCAAGTAAAGTAAAGTGAAAGTAAATTAAATTGCAGCAAAGTAACTAGAGTGTTTTCTTATATTTAAAATAGGATCGGGGTTCATGGTTTCACACTTGCATTCTCTCAAATAAAGTGGTAGACGGTGGACATAAAGAATTACATGTGCGATTACAATAACATGTTTAACATTGAGTACTTTCATATGGGCATCACGTCCTAGCATAGAGATCTCTACGGTCATATTGATCCCTCTTATACTCCACCAAGATGTGAAATAAATCATAACACCTCGATAATTAAGGAAAAACCAGAGTATAGCTTTAAGTAATGTGACATGAAGTTGAAGTAAGAACTTGCTAGATCTAGTCACGGAGATTGATTAGTGTCACTTCAAATCCCTGGTAACAAGGTACTCCTTTTTATCCCTAGTGAGGTAACTAAGAAAGGTTTAACAAAACCTAAGTGGATCGCTGAACTTCTGTCACTTTCACAGCACTAGCCACCCCCCGTTACTCCAACTAATGCACCCATCACCCCACACACGCTCTCAAGAACTAGATTGATCAAAGCTAGCAAATAAGAACGGGGTACATAAGATACATCTACTCAAATAACTCAAGAGAAACAATTGCAATCTCATATTCAATAACTCATAGAAAAGATCCACCACATAGGAATTACAACGGTGCCCGTAATCATGTGAGGCAGCTCATACGGATCTAATTAGTGAAGCACATAGAGAGAGAGATACAAGTGCTACTTCCACAAACCCATAGCCCTGGGATGGACTACTCCCTCTTCATGGAGATGTCGATGGAGATGACATTGGAGGGGTAGGAGATCACACCGGCGGCGCCCCGCCGGAGTTTTCCCCCTCCAATCTGGAACTCCAGGTCTCTGTTTCGGTGTTTTGGTGTTTCGGCGGCGCCCCTCTCCGTAAGGGTACGGGGGACCCTTTTTATAGTCAGTTTTAGGTCAAGACGGAGTCGGTAAGTCGAAGATGGAAGGAATTGGGGCCACAGGGGCCAAAAGGGGGCCTCTCACGCGGCCAAGGAATCTGGCCGAGTGGAGGGTCCTCTTTTGGGCCTCCTTGCCCAATTTTCGTGGATCCTTCGCCCGCAAGTCTTCTCCTTCCAAGAAAATGATCCCCGCAGATTTTCAGGTGATTTCGCGGAAGTTTGCCCCCTGAAACGTCAAAAATATAGAAAACGGGGTTTCTGACAGGCAGGGTTAATTCCATAAAAGTTGGGGGACTTTGTAATTTAACCCCAAAATACTATAAAACATTGAATTATACCCTTATATGATGCAATATGTAATAGAAAACCATGTGAAAATATGCAAAATTCATCTATGCATTTTACATGCATCAGCTATATATTCCAATATAGACAAGGTCTCCACTTTAGTAGAGCATAGTTCTTCTTGAGTCGCCACAATGTGTCACTCAATGGGGAGGAAAAATCCCATGCCCATTCTTCCTATGGCTTCTTGAGGTATTTCAACATCTACATCGGAAACACAAAATTTCCCAACTTGGGAGCCATCATTTTCTTTAAACACCACACTACAAGACTCAAAGACAATCCAAGAGGCCTTGTCAAAGACTCTATAAGTGTGGGATTCGACACCATAACCAACAAATATACCGTCAATAGTTTTAGCTTGGAATTTAGACAAACGAACACCCTTGATCAAATAGAAACACTTACAACCGAAGACACGGAAGTAGGAGATGTTGGGTTTGTTGTCAGTGAGAATCTCATATGGAGTCTTCACTAAGCCCTTGCGAATGTGGAGCCGTTTTGACGAATGACAAGCGGTGGAGATGGCTTCGGCGCAAAGACATTGGGGGAGAATTAAACTCCGCCAACATGGTCCTAGCCATATCGAATAAAGTCTGGTTCTTCCTATCGGCTACACCATTTTGTCGAGGGGTATATGCAGCGGAATATTGATGAAGAATAACCTCTTCACTTAGGAACTCATTAAGGGTGTAGTTCTTGAACTCAGAGCCATTATCACTCCAAATGGCCAAGATAAGAAGATTGTGTTGACGTTGCACTTGATTGGAGAAGTCGATGATGGTTTGTTGGGTATCACTATTTTACTTGAAGAAATATACCCAAGTGTATCTTGAATAGTCATACACCATCACCAAGCAATACTTATTTCCTTCAAGACTTACCTCGGGCGCGACACCAAAGAGATCAACATGGAGAAGCTCCATGATCCTCTTTCATGAAATGATTGTCTTGGCTTTATGGTTGATGTCATGCATCTTTCCTTCAACACAAGCCCTACACACACAATCTTTTGCAAAGGAAACATTTTCTTTGAGTCCGAGGATTTGACCACCCTTGTGGAGACTTTGCAAAGTTCTCATGTTGGCATGGCATAAGCAGCGATGCCACAACCACCCCGAGTCGGCCTTATCGAAGAGACACATAGTTTGAGAGTTGGAAGACTCCAAAAAGTCCACCACATACAACTCATTTTGGACATGCCCAACGTAAGAAACATCAAGAGACTTGCTCCACAAGATGATCACCTTGTCAGGATCAAAGAAGACAGAAAACCCATCTTCCTTAAAGCACAAACTGAAATCAAATTGAAACCAAGGGATTCGAGAAGCATGACATTTTCAAGGGTGGTATTAGGATCAACAAACACCTTTCCAAGCCCCGTTACATCAAACTTGTACTTATCTCCATAAGTGACGTTTGCTTGATTTAGTTTTGGTTTCAACTCCGTCACAATTTCTTGCTTCCGGTCATACGACTTGTACACCCACTATCAAGTATCCATTTTGCACCACAGGAAGCATAGACCTACAAGGAATCATTGACTTGAGTTAGGACCAGAGGAGGGTCCTCTCATGTTAGCAACGATGGTCTTTGGAACCCAAATAGAGTAATCAATGTAACCCTCAATAGGACTAAGATATTTATCTTGCACAACACCATAATAATCAACAAATAACAAATGGTGTGGATTGTTAGTTCCCACGGAGTTGCTACGAGTAGTGTTGTCCCTAATGACACTACCACTTGCACCAACATTCTGCTTAGCTTGTGCGGTCATGGCCTTGTTCTTCTTCTTCTTCTTCTTATTGTTCTTGTTCTTGCTCTTGGATACATAGCCAAGACCTTGCTTGCCAACTTGTGGTCTAGGAGCAACCACTTGTGGCTTAGGACCCACAACCTTCTCAACACTAGGGACCTTGCCCTTGATTCTTGCTAGCACTTCCTTCAACCTATTATTCCCCTCAATAATATTTGCATGATCACAAGAATAAGTAGAAGTACTAGGTACATTGAATTCATCAAGTTGAGTTTTAAGTTGTTCACGGGACTTGTTGAGGGTAGAGAGTTCAATCTCCAAAGACTTGTGAGCCTCGTTGAGCTTCTCTAGCTCCTCGGTTAGTTTTTTCATGACCAACACCAAACTAAACCTTCTTATTTGTAGTTCTCTTATATTTAGCAATTGCATGATAAATTTATTTAGTGAGCTTAGAAAATGACTCATTATGTGACTCTTCAATAGATTCAAGTCTCTCCTCAAGAGATACTCGAATCTCATGTTCCTCCTCAAGAGCATTAGAGAGGGAACCCTTGTCAAAGCAATCATTCCTCTCGGTCTCACATTTCTTCTCAAGAGCCTCTTGGGACTCTCCCAGTTGACTCATGAGAAGGGTGAAATACTTTTTGTTCTCCCCTGGCAAGTTAGTCATATATATGTTCAAAGAGGCAATTTCATCTTCAACACTAGATCTAGCAAGTTTAGTAGTAGAAGAAGATGATACCGCCGTGGCCTTAGCCATGAAGCACTTGGTGGAGGATTGAGGAAGATTCTCATTGGGGGATTCAAACAGTGATGGAGATTATGAAGATGCAATAGCAATAGCGTCCACTTCACTTGTGGCTTCTTCTTCTTCTTCATCACCGGTGTCATACTCTTCTTGAGTCACAAGCACATATCTAGGCGATGGCTTCTTCTTGAATTGAGGTTTCTTGTTGGGAGCCTTTGACTTGTACTTGAGGACTAGCTTTCCTCCATGGTGCTCCCTATTCTCAAAGGGGCATTCGGAAACAAGTGATACTTGTCTTGGCAATTGAAACACGCTCTCACTTTTTGAGTCCCTTCCTTTCCATAGCTTGACTTGGTCTTATCATCAACATATGCCTTGGCCTTGGGAGGATTCTTCCAAAACTTTTGCACCGCAAGAGCAATGCAATCCTTAAGCACGGGATAATATTCTTGATCTTTGAGCGGGGACAAATGTTCCTCCAAGGCATGCTCTTCATGTTGATCCATCGTCTTTCTCACCACCTTGGCCTTCAAAGCAATGGAGAATCCTTTGTGCATCCCAATAGCACGAGCACGTGTGTCATGGTCTATATTTGATTGTACCTTGAAGAAGGCCATCTCTTGCATCACCTCAGTTGAGGTCATAGTGGCGAATTTGTGCTTTCCTTGAAGACTCTTCATATCCACGGGCTCAAATGGTAAGAGGGCATTGATGTACTTTCTCTTGATCCAAGTGTCATCAACATAGTTAGCACCAAGAGCACTAAATGGGGTGGAAAGAGTCTTGAGTCTTTCGTACATGTCCTCATGGCTCTCACCATCGAGCATATAGAACCCTTCGACCTCATTGCACAAGGTATCATACTTATTCCTTTGCATGCTTTCATTGCCCACAAACATGGTGATGAGATCATCCCAAGTTTCTTTGGTGGTGGAATATTGTTGGAGATGAGGCATGTGGTTCGGACCCATGGCTTATTGGATTATTGACAAGGCGGTGTAGTTGAGTTGGCAATCTACCGCTTCTGTTCTTGTAAAGTTCTTGGGGTCATGAGGCTTGTATCCATCTTGAGTGACCCTCCAAAGCTCAATACAAGAATAGTTCAAGTGAGTTTTCATGACATATTGCCATTTATCAAAAGGATGTGCATCAATTTTAGGAGTTTCTCCTCTAGGGTTAATATGAGGATGTGGGACGGGAGGATCGCGGGAGTACCGTCCTTCTACATTGTGGTGCTCGCCCTTATCACCCGACCCCTTAGATGTTTTGTTCTTAGAGTGGGAGTAATTTTTATTTTCTCCACCCTTATCCCTATTATCCGCATCCTCCTTCTCCTCCGGAATTGCTCCCAATGGAGAAGAAGTAGACGATTCCGGTTCCTTGTCTTTCAAGAGTCACAACATGAGATCTCACAACTCCGTCAACTTGTCATCCATGGATGAGGTCA
Organism: Alopecurus myosuroides; assembly: GCA_028641055.1. Classification (NCBI taxonomy): domain Eukaryota; kingdom Viridiplantae; phylum Streptophyta; class Magnoliopsida; order Poales; family Poaceae; genus Alopecurus; species Alopecurus myosuroides. The sequence goes on along the minus strand of CM054060.1, from coordinate 164,367,337 downwards.
GGGAATCTTTCAATTGCTTGATATCATCCATAGTGACATGAGCGAAGGCCTCGGGGGGTCCTCTACGTTGACCATACTAAAACTCTTAGGCGGATAAACCCAATAAAAGAGCCGAGGCTCTAATACCAATTGAATGTATAGTATGGGCACCTAGAGGGGGAGGTGAATAGGTGCTACGACTAATTTTAATTTTTCTTCAAATTAAGGCTTGACACAAAGGTAAATTCTCTAGATATGCAACTATGGTGAATTTACCTATATGACAACAACAACAACACGACAAGATACAAACTCAAATTAAAGGATAGGGAACGGGGTAACCGATAACAGAAGCACACAGAGACAAGGATGTAATCCCGAGTTCCTCCCTTTGAGGGGAGTACGTCTCGTTGGAGAGTTGTGAGCTCGCCACACAGGCCTCACCCTATTCCTCGATGAACTTCTCCACAAAGGCCTAGTTCACCTTTCCACTATTGATCTCCTTTTAGGCGGGAATAGAGTACTTTAAAACAAGCTTGAGGCACACACTCACAACCTGATAAGGGGTAGCCCGATCTTCTCAGTGAACTCTTTGATAACTTGATAACCAATGTGATACCTCGCTCTCTCCTTTGGCTAAACCCTGTCACCAATTGCAACAACACTTAACCCCTTTGGATATTCGAGACTCCACACTCTTGCACAAGTAGCCACCGACTACAAGTGGTCCTGTTTCTCCTTATTCCCAGTGGAACAGCAGAATACACTCAGATTTGCAAAGGTATGATGATTCAAGATGAATGCTTCAAGCAATACAATCTAGAAGTCTAGGGTTTTTGTTTTAACATAGTCTACCCTAATCTATGCGCCCCAAGGGGTATATATGAGGGGTGGGGTGCGGCCACAAGGCACCTTGCGCAAGCAACACCCACCAACCCGAATAGGAACCCAACATGGGTCTAGTTTTGGACTTGGACTCAACCACAATGGATACAAACCGACCCATGCTAGGGGATGCGGCCATAATGGTATACAAACCATGTGTAACTATAATTGGACTCTATATGGCGCATTGATACTTCCTTGTGGGCGCCCTCCTCTTGTTATGTCCCTCCATGAGTGTGGAATAACAATCTAGCACTTGTTTTCCACACTTGTAGCATTGTTTTCAACATGTTCAACATTTGTTTTGAGCTCCTCTTGAACTCCATCTTCATACATGTGCATCATCTCTCCTTGTTCTCCCTCCTTAATGCTTGTGTTATCAACAAACCTAAGAATATAAACATGCATGGATTTAGGTAGTATAAAGCTCTCATAATTACAAATGTTATACTCAAGTAGGAGTGAATTCACCTGTTGTTGTAATAGTTTAGTCCTTGATCTTGTCATGGGACCAATCCTCACTTCATCATTCTTTGTAGGAATATCATCATGTGAAACAATAGGTGAAACACTAGGGATGTCCTCATCATCCTCCCCCCCCTTGAAAAGCCTTGATGTCCACATCAAGGTTGTCTCCATGATATGGTGTCAAATCAAGAACATTGAAGGAATTACTCACTCCAAACTCATCAATTGGAAGATCTATCTTGTAATCATTGTCATTTATTTTTGCAATCACTTTGTAAGGACCAGCACCTCTTGTCAATAATTTTAATTTCCTTAGCTTAGGGAACCTATCCTTTCGAAAGTGTACCCATACCAAATCTCCCTCTTGAAAAATAACTTCCTTCCTCTTTTGATTTCTCTTTTGAGCCACATACTTCCCTTTCTTCTCTATAGCATCCATTGTTTTCGCATGTATTTTCTTCACAAAATCAGCCCTTTTGGATGCATCCATATTAATTCTCTCGTGAATAGGAAGTGGTAACAAATCAAGTGGTGTAGTAGGCCGAAATCCATAAACCACCTCAAAAGGACAAAAATTAGTGGTTGAATGCACAGCCCTATTATATGCAAATTCCACATGTGGCAAGCACTCTTCCCACTCCTTCAAATTCTTCTTGATCATACTTCTCAACAATGTGGACAATGTCCTATTTACCACTTCAGTTTGCCCATCAGTTTGGGGGTGGCAAGTAGTGGAAAATAACAATTTAGTTCCAAGCTTCCCCCATAGTGTCTTCCAAAAGTAGCTCATGAATTTGACATCTCTATCTGAAACAATAGTTCTTGGCACTCCATGTAATCTCACAATTTCTCTAAAGAATAAATTTGCAATGTGAGAAGCATCATCACTCTTGTGGCAAGCAATGAAGTGTGCCATCTTGGAAAATCTGTCCACAACTACAAAGATAGAATCATGTCCTCCTTTTGTCCTTGGCAAGCCCAAAACGAAATCCATACTTATATCCTCCCATGGTGTACTAGGTGATGGAAATGGTATGTACAAACCGTGGGGCTTCAACTTGGATTTTGCCTTATTGAAAGTAATGCATCTTTGCACCAATCTATACACATCTCTTCTCATATGTGCCCAATAAAAATTCTCAGCCAATATAAGCAATGTTTTCTCTCTTCCAAAGTGTCCCATTAATCCTCCACTATGAGATTTCTGTAATAAGAATAAACGCAAAGAACACTCGAGAATACATAATTTGTTAGCTCTAAACAAGTATGCCTTAACATTAGTACATTTATTAAATGGCATAGAAAATTCATTATCATTAACATATAGCTCTCTAATACCCTCCAAACCCGAAACCTTTATCTCTAAATTGGAAAGTAACATGTTATTTCTTGATAAAGCATCAGCAACTACATTGTCCAATCCCTTTTTATGTTTTATTATGTATGGAAAAGACTCAATAAATTCAACCCATTTAGCATGTATTTTATTCAAATTTGATTGGCACTTTAAGAATTTTAATGCTTCATGATCACTATGTACAATAAATTCTTTAGGCCATAAGTAATGTTTCCACACCTCTAAAATTCTCACAAGTGCATATAGTTCTTTATCATAAACAGAATAATTCAATTGTGCACCATGTAGTTTTTCAGAAAAATAGGCAATAGGTTTCTTTTCTTGCATTAATACTCCTCCAATACATATGCCACTAGCATCACACTCAATCTCAAATTGTTTGTCAAAATTAGGAAGCATTAACAAAGGGGCCGAAATCAACTTCTCTTTAATAGCATCAAAAGCAATATCTTGTTCAACTCCCCACACAAATTCTACACCCTTTTTAGTGAGTTCATTCAAAGGTGCAGCAAGTGTACTAAAATCTTTGACAAATCTTCTGTAAAAACCAGCTAATCCATTAAAACTTCTTAATTGACTCACATTAATAGGAATAGGCCAATTTTTAATAGCTTCAATTTTCGATTCATCTACTTCAATCCCATGTTTAGAAACAACATAACCAAGAAATATGACATTATCTTTACCAAAAGTGCACTTTTCTAAATTTCCATACAACTTATGTTCTCTTAGCACATGCAAGACTTGTCTAATATGATCAATATGCTCATGTTCATTGTTGCTATAAATAAGAATATCATCAAAATAAACCACCACAAATTTACCAATAAAATTTCTCAAAACATGGTTCATTAATCTCATGAAAGTACTAGGTGCATTAGTCAATCCAAAGGGCATAACTAACCACTCATATAAACCAAATTTTGTCTTAAAAGCTGTTTTCCACTCATCCCCCTCTTTCATCCTAATTTGATGATAACCACTACGCAAATCAATTTTAGAGAAAATAGCACTACCACTTAATTCATCTAACATGTCTTCCAAACGTGGTATAGGATGACGATAACGAATAGTGATATTGTTAATTGCTCTACAATCTACACACATGCTCCATGTACCATCTTTTTTAGGCACTAAAATAACAGGAACATCACAAGGAGAAAGGCTTATTCGAATGTAACATTTGTCAAGAAGCTCTTGCACTTGTTTCTGAATCTCTTTTGTTTCTTGGGGATTAGTCCTATAGGGAGCTCGGTTTGGCAATGAGGATCCAGGAATCAAATCAATTTGGTGCTCAATACCCCTCAATGGTGGCAAACCCGAGGGCACCTCTTCTGGAAAAACATCCTCAAAATCTTGCAACACATGAGAAACACCAAGAGGAATAGGGATCATGTCATTAGAAACTAAAATTTCTCCCTTGTGCATAAGCACTATAGGAAGCATAGTAGGATCCTCCCTAAATTCTCTCAAGTCCTCTCTAGTGGCTAACATGCATAATAAGTTCACTCCCTCACTTTTATTTTTACCACTCGAATTGGATGTCCTATTTTCACTCACAACACTCTTATTTTCACTCTCACTCTTTTCAACACTCTCAGGAATTTTTTTGTCTAGATTCATTTACAATTTGTTGTGGTGTCATAGGTCTCAAAAATATATCCTTCTCCTTCCACTTGAGTTGATAGGTATTTGCTCTCCCATCATGTATCACACTCCTATCAAATTGCCAAGGCCTTCCAAGTAACATGTGACAAACTGATATGGGGACCACATCACACTCAATGGTGTCTTTATAAGGCCCAATTTGGAATTCAACTCTCACCATGTGGGTAACCTTCATCTCTCCTTTATCACTAAGCCATTGTATATGATAAGGATGAGGGTGTGTAATGTATCTCAACTTCAATTTTGCACACAAATCTTTGCTTGCCAAATTTCTGCAACTACCACCATCAATAATAACCTTGCAAGCCAATTGGGGACCAACAATTGCTCTTGTTTGAAATAAGTTGCATCTTTGACTTTTAGGACTTGGAAGAATACTCAATGTTCTTGGTGTGCAAACAAAAGTAGGATATGTGGAAGGATATGCATCAAGAGGTCCATCATCATCATCATAAGCATCCTCTTGAGTAGGATCAGCATCATCACCAGTCTCATATTCATTGTCCTCATTAATAAGCATAATATTTTTATTTGGACAATCTCTCTTGAAGTGACCTTTACCTCCACATGTATGGCAGCTCATGTCCCTATTTCGAGCTGTAGAAGAAGTGGATCCACTTGCACTAGCTGCTGGTTGTGCTTGCCTCTTAGACATAGAGGTAGTACCTTCATTTTTTGTAGTGGAAACCCCACGTCTAGGGGTAGGTTATGGCAATGGTGGTGAAGAAAAGGAAGACCTATTAGCGAAAGGTCTCCTTGGAGCCATAAGAGCCTCCTCGGCCAATTGCTTCTCAGTCTCCCTTGCTTGGTGCAACAATTCATTCATATCATTATATTGTGTATGCCTCACAATGCTCTTAATTTTGAATTGCAAACCTGAAAGAAACCTTTGCATAGTGTGCTCAACATCTTCTCTCACTGTAGCTCTTTGCAATATCAACTCCATCTCTCTATAATAAGCATCCACTGATTTTGTACCTTGCTTCAATTGTTGCAACTTGTCATACAAAGACCTCAAATAATTTTTGGGCACAAATCTATCTCTCATAATTTTCTTCATCTCCCTCCAAGTAAGAATATCAGGTTCTCTATTTCTTGCCCTTGTCCTTGTAATATTATCCCACTATAGCAAAGCATAGCCATCAAAACTTAAAGAAGCAAGCTTGATTTTTCTCTCCTCATTATACTCATGCATCCTCCATAATTTTTCCATCTTGAGCTCCCACATGAGATACTCTTCAACATCATCAGTATCAAAATTAAAGGTGGGTAACATAAATTTGGGTTTACCAAGACCATCATCCTCACGGTTTGGTTCATGGACAGGTACCCTCCTTTCTTAAAAGTCACGGCCAGCACCATGATTAGCTCTACCACCTCCACGGTTAGGAGGAACAAAATTAGCCTCCTCCTCCTCCTCAGCATCACCAAAAGCACTCCCACCATCCTCTCGGGCAGGAAGTCTTTGATCCAATAAAGTAGCCAAGGCACCAATTCTAGTAGTCAATGTATCAAGAGAAGCTTGCATTCTGTTAACTTGCTCTTGTGTACCAGCAGCTGTATCAGTAACTTGTCCAATTTGAAGTCCCAAATTCTGAACATGTGTATCCATGTCCACTCCATGCTTGTCAATGATAGTATTTAATTCAGCATGTTTAGAAGCAATAGTGGAGTTCAATTGTTCATGAATCTCCTCCAAATCTGTCCACTTCACTTGTTCATCACCATGTTTCTTCTTAGCCTGTGTAGAAACATCACTAGGAGCAACCATGATTAATGGGTTAGTGAAATAAACAAATTGCTATGGGTTGTGGTGCTCTCTCTCAACTCACTCAAAACCAGCAAAAGAGGTGATCCTTACTGCTCCAAAGTGAATAGAAAATCTTACCACAAGTAATAGCAGCTAATGTGACTTGGTGTGAAGAATAGAATACCCAGGGGTTTTTGCTCTCACAAAGGTAAAACGGGTTATATGGCGGGGCTTGGTATGGACCTAACAATCACCAATTAACAAGTCCTATTGCTGTCGTGGTGGTGTCACGGCAGATGCCATGGGATGGCTAAAGATGTGGGGACGAAGGACGCTGGAGGTGCTCGGGGAGGGATCACGCGACGAGTAGCCGCGTGAGGTACGAAGTAAACACTGCAAACAACACGATCTATCCAGGTTCAGGGCCCTCGTGAGGAGGTAAAACCCCTACTCCTGCCTTTCTTTGTGTATTCTGGTGTCTCACCGAGTAGCCACAGTACAATGTTCTTGCTACCAAGTAGCCACTCTCCTCTCTAGGTGATGAACTAGGTCAAGAATTAGGTCACCAAGTGTTCCTCTCGATCGGATCCCTCACGCAGGAGGCGGCGGGGCACCTTATATACACGGTGCCCAGCCGGATACGTCCAAACATGGACAAGTGTCGACATAGTGTGCACATCGTCCTTCTTCCGGGTTCCCGCTGACAGCTTTGGTTCCTAATCTTGGCTGCATCTGGAAAGTCGTTGGGCAAAACAAGGGGACAGACTGGTATCACTGTGCCAAACACAGAGTAGGCCCCCCTTATCCTGCGACGGCCTGCTTCCATGCTGTCACTGTCAGGCAGGCCGGTCCCAGATGAACAGTAGTTCGAATACTGCCAAGTACGGACCCAGGATACGCGGGATCCTGTGTCAGAACGGCTCCTTTGACTTTCTGGCCCGAGTAGGTTCCCGCCAATTTTACTCGGGCCAACTCTTCTACTCGAGTGGACAGAACTTGATTGATATCTCCTTCTGGTCATCTTGAGGTGAGACCGAGTAGCAGTCAACCGGGTAGCAAGTACCGGGTAGGCGGCTACTCGACCAAACCTCTCTTCTGACAGTCGCCTTTACCACTTGCCTTTACCCTACTCGGGGGTAACCCCCCGACAGCAGTCCCCGAAGCTGGTTGAGTCTTGCGAGCTCGTTCACTAGGCTCTGCTAGCTTAAAACCAATCTTTGCAACATAGCCCTTGAACCTCAAGATGCCGAGTAAAAGACCTCCGAGTAGTACTCTTAGAAAGTACCTTGAGTTTCCTGTCTTCCGAGTAGCACCAGCTTTCTACTCTGTAACCGAGTAAAAAGACTTAGAGAATTTCTCCTCTGGCGTCTCTGCAGCGCAGAGCACAATCCAGCCTTCCGTGCCGCAACTGGACGCGTGTCAAGCATCCGTGACCCCGTCGTTTCGCTGCCACGACACGACGTGCCACGCGCCCAGTTTTCACGGGGCGGGCCCACAGGCTCGTCATGTCCCATCAAGCGCAGTAATATCCCACGATCTGGTCGTGGGATCAACTGTGGCCGTTACGCGCGCGTTCCGCGCTTGCGTGCATTTCTATCCGGCCACAGGCCCCACCACACGGGAATCATGGCCACGATCGATCCCACTACCCCGATGGTAACGGTAGCCTGAGGTGAGGGTATAAATACCCCCACCGGTAACTTCCTTTTCTCCTCCCTTCACACTTTTCCCCTTTCATCTCTCTGTTCTTCTCCGCCGCCGAGCTCTCCGCCGCCGCGCAACCTTTCGCGCCGCCGCGGACTCACCCAATCCACTCACCACACTCCGATTCTTCCCATCTTTCCTGCTCGTGACCATGTCTCGCGCCGGCTGGGCTGGCTCGCACGTCACCGCCGAGGACTGCGCCTGGCTCGTGAACCCCCGGAGGGTTCCTCCTGGTGTTCAGTGCCGGCCGTCTGAGGGCGAGATCGTGCCAACCCCGCGGGAGGGCGAGCATGTTGTCTTCCTGTCGCATTTTGAGCGCGGATTCGGCCTTCCGGCCTCCGACTTTCTCCGCCGCTTCCTGGACCACTTCGGTCTACAAATGCATCACTTGCCACCAAACGCTGTCGTCTTCCTCGCTTACCACGCCGTGGTATGCGAGGCCTTTCTCGGTATCCATCCCACTACAGATACCTGGTTGAAGTATTTCCATCTTCGCCAGCAAACCATCGGGAAGAAGGATGGCGCGGCCGCCAGCACCCGCGCGACCGATACTGGCTGCGCCATGATGGTGCAGCGGTCGGGGACCAATCACCCTCGCATCAAGGGTTTGGAATCCGTCCGGATGTGGCAGAAGACCTTCCTCTACATCAAGAACAACCCCGCCACGGAAGGAGGCCAGGTAACTGACAGAATCAATCTGCCTGCTTGGAGCAATCGCGCTCCATCCGGGAAGAATTGGAAGTCGAAGCCCTCCAACGACCTCAACTCGAAGGAGATAGAGGCGCGGCTTGGTGTTCTAATTGACGAGGGCCTCAAGAGTGATGATCCTGTGGCTTGCTGGATCAAGAATCGCGTGCTGCCTCTGCAGGAGCGCAGCCATCTGATGTGCTATATGGGAGGCCCCCGCGACTGCACCAGAACGACCACCATCGAGCTCGACAACGCGGATGTTCCCGTGCACGCCAGGGCCATCCTGACAACAAGCCTTGGTGACCACTGGCAGTATGGGTTCATCCCATCCAGCCGCACGAAACCGATTCCCTGGGTACGTTCTCCCTATTCTGCTTTCGATATTTTCCATCCGACTAGAAAATCTTCTCTCTTGGCTGCGACTAGCAATTACATTCCGTTCCGAGTAGAGTACTTAGTAGAATTGCATAGGCTTAGTGTGCTTTGTGCCTGCACGCCTTGTCGGGTAGGATATTCAGTAAGGTTGCTTAGGCTTTAGTGTACTTTGTGTTTGCACGCCTATCCGAGTAGAACATTCGGTAAAATTGCTTAGGCCTAGCGTGCTTTGTGTTTGCACGCCTATCCGAGTAGGATACCTTCCTGCTACTCGGCTAACTTGTGACACTTCTCCGCTCTTCAGGTCCTCAACCGCCAGCTTATGGAGAGCTGTGAACGCTTTGAAGGCAATTGGTTTGCTGACCGAGAGGAGGACGACAAGGCCTCTTTTGAGACTGCAGACCAGATCAACCTTCCTCATTCCCCTACGACAGAGAAGCAGCCTGCCGAAACATCCCTTCGCGACTGGTCTGATGACGAGTTCGAAGGTAAGTGAATTCGCGCTCTTCCTCTGCGAAAAGCACAAGCCCTTTGCCTGCTGTTTCTGAAGTGTTTTCCTTCCTCCCTATCTCACAGATGCTGCAAATGCTGAGGATGATGACGAGGACGAGGAGGAGAAAGCCCTTGAGGTCAATCCTCTTTCTGTTGCTGCACCAGCTACCCGCAAGCGGATCGGCAGCAGCGCCCTAGAGCCCCCGGCCAAGAAGAAGAAGGTGACCGAGAAGACGACTAAGAAAGCGGTCGTGAAGAGAACGAGGCGAACAATTTCCTCTACCACCGCGTAAGTTTCTTCTCGGTTGCATGTTTCAGTTCACTTTGTTCTTCTCGGTTGACTCCCAATCCTTTTCCTTCCCTGTTTTCTCTTGTTTTCCTCTGCCCTTTTCTTATCTTTGATTCCAATTTCCTTTTCAGAGCCCCCTTGAACGCGGATGCCGCTCTTGCATCCAGCGAAACTCAGAAGAAGACTGCCATCGATGTCGACAAGCTAATCGACCTCGATGGCGACGAGAACAATGCCGCCAATGCACCACTACAGGGCACTGATGCCCAAACCACTGACACAGAGCAGCAATCCCGCGCCGAACGGGAGGCGCAGGGCACTGCTCATCAAGAGAGGCCACCTTCCCCTCCGGCCGACACCGCCGAGGGGAACCAAGACCGTGACCAGGAGATGCACGATGATGACGCTGCCGTCGAGCGGCAAGAAGCCGAACCTGAGCAGCCAGCCACAGACGCTGCCGGACAAGAGGATCCCGCTGCCGAGCAGCGGGTAGACAATGCAGCCATGACTGAGGAGTATCCCCTGAGCAGTGCGCAACCAGGCGCTGCACAGGGTAGCGCGCAACCTGATGCTGCACGAAGTGGTGGGTCCGTGGTGCCACCCATTGATCAAGGCTCTGCACCGCCAGATTCCTCCTTGGTGCCACAGACCAAGGACGCAGCCAGCCCTCCTGCCGGGCGAGTAACCAGGAAACAAGCCCTAGATGCTCTGAAGGAGGCAGTCGAGAAGAGGGCAGCCGAGAAGAAGGAAACCGAGACGCAGAAGGTCGAGAAGCCAACCGCTCAGAAAGAGAAGGCAAAGAAGAAAGCTGCCGACAAGCCGCCACCGACACCAGCTGGCCAGTCCAGGCAGCTGGTTATCCGCAATCCCAGTGCGGTTCCTGCTGCCGCTACCGTAGCTGATCAGCCCCTCTACCCGGATTATATGGTGAAGGTCAGCCAACAGCGCCAGATTGGCCTTTCCGTCGAGGACCGGAAGATTGCTCTCACAAGAGGAAGGAAAGCCTTGGCGGTGGACTCCGGGCCCCCGGCCCCAAACTAGGACAGATCCGCCTCCATTGCTTCTCGGGGAGCTCAAGACCAGGCGATATCATCCCAGAGCCTTGAGCAGGTACTCGACCTCATTGGCTTCATTGATGCCAAGTGGGATAGTAAGATTCTCGGCAACCCCAACTGGAACGGCATCGACTTGGGCGACATCGACCACATGCGTCAGGACTGGAACAAGGTGGACTTGGGTTGCAAACCCATGACCGTCTCGACCACTTCTGCCACTCTGGCTGCCAAGATGTTCGTGCACCGCAAGAATGCAGAAGATCTCGAGCAGTCTTACGCGGTAAGCCTCAGCTTATCTTTTCCGAGTTGCATCTCTACTTCTTTTCTTCTCTTCCTCTTATCCTTATCCATCAACCCAGTCCCCGAGATTCTGGCCGAGTAGGCGGATACTCTCCCGAGTAGCCGCCTTCTCGGGTGGAATCTCAAATATTCTGCCTGACACTTGTTTCTTTTGCTTCTCAGAATAGTGTACTGAAGCGGACCAACTTGCACCGCCAACTTCTCTGGAACCACGCCATTGCCAAGAGGCGTATTGCCGCCCTTGAGAAGGAGAAGGTGAGCGCCGAGGAAGCCGACAAGGAAGTTATGAACAGTACCATGAGGCTGTCCGAGGTGGAAGGTATGCTCCTCGCTTACGTGGTTCTTGCGTTTTTTGTTTACGCCCGCTATTGCTTTTTGCGTTAACCATTTCTACTCTGCAGGGAAACTGAAGGCCCTGGTTGACGAGCATTCGAACTGCCGTGCCTTTGTTGCGAATGCCGAGACCACCATCAAGAAGCTTGAAGGTAAACCTTCGTCTTACTCGGTTTGCCCTTGTATCTGTTTCCTTTGCTTTCGCTTCTCTGCTAACCGTGCTTTGCTCTTTTCAGAAGATCATAAGAAGTTTGTCTTAGAGCATCAAGATTGCCTCAAACCTGCAGAGGTGGAGGTGCGACTAGTAAGCCAATCTGCAGCTCTGCAGAGTGCACACACTACCGAGATGGAGACGCTGCAACTCCAGCTGCAGAAGGCACTCCAGGATGCTGTCAAGCTTGGTGACGAGAGGGACAGAGCCATCGCCGAGAAGGCAAAAGCCGAGACAACCTTTAATTCCAAGATGAAAACCCTCGAGAAGGAGTGTGAGGTGCTGAAAAAAGCCAATGCTGGGCTCTTTTCTCAGCTGGATGGGCTCCGCTTGCTCGAGGAGAAGCACGTGTCCAATGAAGAAACATGGAAGACCCAGCTGCAGCAGCTGCGCCACGAGCTGAATAGTAAGTTCTTTCCTTTCTGCATCTCTTCTTCTCGGTCATACCTCTTCTCTGATTCTGTTACTGAACTTGTCGCTTGCCTCTTGCAGAAATCTTTCCTGACATCGTGTCCGCTTGCGCCCCTGCTTTGGCCAAGGCCCAAGCAGCTCGTCTTGAGAAGGGCGAGGCTGCGGACACCAGAGCCGACATCGAGGACAGCCTGTTGGTGATGCGAGGGCATTTCGAACGCCTAGCCGGCGTGGGCACCGACCTGGTGCGCGTCGGCTTCGAGCTCCACAAGCTGTTCCGGCCTGAAGATCCCGCGCCGACAACCATTGGTGGCCTTGCTCTGAAGCTGCGCAATGTGAAGGGCGAATTGAAGAAGTGGCGCGCCTCGGGAGCTCGGGCAGGCGCTGATCTGATGCTGCTCTGCGTCGCCTCCTGGTACGAGAATCTGAACATGCAGGTCATCCGCGGGAAGCGCGCCAATTCCAAGTGGGAGATGGATCCCAGCTGCGTGACCACGCGCAAACTGATTGCGTATGAGGTTGCGGAATGCGCGGATACAGCAACCTTCATCGATGGCCTCCCTGAACCCGACACCGAGATGGAGGAGGACGAGGAGGAGGACGAAGAAACAGATCCCGAGCTGGGCCTCTTCGATTCTCCCCAGGGCAAGGGGAAGGCCGCAGTCATCGCGAGTAGCGATGAAGAGACCGAGGAGATCGACACAGCTGCCCTCGAGTTCGGCACCTCCTCAGGAGCCGCCCTCGATGACACGGTGCGCCCCCACGCCCCCGAGACCGGCTCTGCTTCCGCGACAACGCACATCTCGGTGGCCACTGCTTCTTCTGAGCAGCTCGCCACCGAGCCTGACGCCGAGCAAACGAGGACTGCTGATGCCAGCGCAGAGGCGGACGCCACCAAGGCCACTGAGGAAGGCGAAGCAACCAAGGCGAGCACCGAGAACGCCCCATCAACCTGAATTTGATTTCATCCTGCAAATTTCCTACTCAAACACTTATCAGATCCCCGGGATGCCGGGAGCAGATGTATCAGACTATTTTATTCCGTTGCTACTCAATTTTATTCCCACTTTTGTTATTTCCAACTTAATCAATTTGTTCAACTTGGGCTGAATGCCGAGTTGCGTTATCATGCGAGTCCCCGAGTTGCATTTCTTATTCACTCTCTCTTTTCGTCTCAGCTCTACCCGCAACTTGTTGCTTTTTTGGTATTCGAGTCACAAGAGTTAAAGAGTAGAGCTGCAAATACTTAGCCGCTTAGAAACAATCATAGTAACGCAGCCCACCACTTAGCCAAAAAGACAACTCACAGAACAGTAATAAAAACACCCTACTCGGTTCCTGCACTCTTCTTTTCCTTAGTAATTTTTCTTGTGCTCATGGAACCTTTGCTTGTTCTCTTGCTTGCCATGAAGCCGGGTTTCGGACAGCAGCAAAGTCGAAGAGTTGGCATGTAGGTTTAAACACAGTACTCAATGTACCTTTGAATTTTGAAGTAGAGCAACTGAATAGGCGAAAGGTAAAGCCGAGTAAAAACACTTAGAGCAATTTTGGGCGAGGGCAGTCCCCGAGATCAATTTCAGATTGCAGAGTAGGATTTCAACTCGGATAAGAGGGTACATACACATTTTTGCTTACAAAGGAAAACGACGGAGTAGAGCTACATTCCAAGGGCGCTTGGTTTCCTCTCCAGATTTATCTGCCCTGTTCGCCTGTGGTGGGCGCACATCTACAAGATAGTAAGCATCGTTGTGCAGCGCTTTGCTCACAATGAAAGGCCCTTCCCATGGAGGAGACAACTTGTGCATCCCGGCTGTGCGCTGCACAAGCCTAAGGACCATGTCTCCTTCTCGGAAAACCCTTGGGTTCACCTTTCGGCTATGATAACGCCGCAGGTTTTGCTGGTAGATAGCCGAACGTGACAGAGTCAGCTCTCTTGCTTCTTCAAGCAGGTCAACGTCGTCTTCTCGAGGTTCTCTCGCCTCCACCTCAGTGTAGAGGGTTACTCGGGGGGAGTCATGCTCTAAGTCTATTGGCAACACGGCCTCAGCCCCGTATACCAAGAAGAATGGCGTGTAGCTGGTTGACCGGTTAGGGGTAGTCCTTAGACTCCACAACACCGCTGGCAACTCGTCTAACCAACACCCAGGTGTTTTCAGCAGTGGCTCCATCAGCCTTGGCTTTATGCCTGCCAGTACCATGCCATTTGCTCTTTCAACTTGCCCATTGGAAGCAGGATGCGCGACTGACGCAACGTCTAGTCGGATATGCTTATCTCTGCAGAACCGCACCATTGCTCCCTCAGCAAAGTTTGTGCCGTTGTCGGTGATGATACTGTGCGGGTAGCCATATCTCAGGATCACATCCTTCACGAATTTCACAGTCGTGGCCCCATCACACCTCCGAATAGGTTTCACTTCAATCCATTTGGTGAACTTGTCCACCATGACCAGGATGTGAGTCATGTTGCCTCTAGCCGGCTGGAAAGGCCCAACCATGTCCAAACACCAAATAGCAAATGGCCAGGTGATAGGAATTGTTTTCAACTCGGAAGCAGGCATGTGAATTTTACTTGCGAACATCTGGCAGCCTGTGCACTTCCTCACGATATCCTCAGCTTGCTGCAGTGCTGTGAGCCAGTAGAAGCCATGCAGGAAAGCTTTCTGGACCAGCGCCCGAGAAGAGGCATGGTGCCCGCATTCTCCTTGGTGTATCTCTACCAGGATCTCCTCTCCTTCTGCTGGATCCACACAACGTTGTAGCACGCCAGTGGCACTTCTCTTGTGCAGCACATCTCGGACTATAGTGTAGCCCTTGGATCTTCTCTGAATCTGTCTTGCAGTCACCTCATCTTCTGGCAGAGTACCGTCCCTCAGAAAGGATAATATGGGCATGGCCCAACTCGGTGTCTCCCATGCGGGAAACACTGGTTCGTCCACTTCCATTGGGACGGGTACCTCTGGTTGCTCTTTAGGGGTGGGAGCACTTCTTTGCAGCCCAGATCGATTAGCAAGGACCTCCTCAATGAATGCGACAGTCCCCGGGTTAAGAACAGCAGTCCCCGAGTAAGGAGTGGCAGTCCCCGGGTAAGGAGTGGCAGTCCCCGAGTAGGGAGTGGCAGTCCCCGAGTAAGGAATGGCAGTCCCCGAGTAGAGGACGGCAGTCCCCGGGTTTCCTGTAGCATTCTCCCAGTCAATCTCCATGGGATCAGATTCCTCACTTGGCAGAGAAGGAACAAATATGGACTCCGAGTTGGGAGAAGGCTTGATGGATGGCTTCCTCAAATGTTCCAAGGCGATTCCCTCCGGGATGGATTGCCGAGAAGACCCCAACTTGGATAACTCATCTGCTGCTTTGTTCTCTGCTCGGTGAATGTGCTGGAACTCACAACCTTCAAAAAACCCAGTCATAGACTGCACCAGGAAGCGATATGATGCCATGTTGGCATCTAGAGCATCCCATGTACCCGAGACTTGCTGCACCACCAGATCTGAATCTCCATAGCATATGATGCGCTGCACGCCAACCTCCTTTGCTACTCGCAAACCATGCACCACTGCCTCGTACTCTGCTACATTGTTGGATGCCTTGAAGTGAATCTGCAACACATACTTGAGCTGATCTCGCTTAGGTGACGTAAGCACAACACCAGCACCAAGGCCTTCCTTCACCTTTGAGCCATCAAAGTGCATCTTCCAGTAGTTAGAAACTGGAGCAGGAGGCTCATACTGCACCTCGGCCCAGTCCACCAGGAATTCCGCCAGAATCTGAGACTTGATGGCTTCTCTTCTCGTGTACGCGGGTGCATACGCGGCCAGCTCGATTGCCCACTTGGCTACTCTGCCACTCGCCTCCTTGTTACCCATGATGTCCGAGATGGGAGCAGAGCTCACAACCGTGATGGGGTGCTCCTGGAAATAATGTTTCAGCTTCCTGGCGCCTAGGTACACACCATAGGTCATCTTCTGGTAGTGTGGGTAGTTTTGCTTGGAACTGGATAAGACCTCACTGAGATAATATACTGGGCGCTGCACACTCTTGCCTTCTTCTTCTCGTTCCACCACAATCACCACACTGACTACTCGGTTAGTCGCGGCAATATACAGCAGCATTGGCTCCTTGGGTAGCGGACTAGCCAAAATGGGAGCACTAGCCAGCATTGCTTTCAGCTCGTTGAATGCCACATCCGCTTGCGGAGTCCAGACAAACTTGTCACTTTTCTTCATCAGTTGGTACAGAGGCAGGGCCTTCTCGCCCATTCGGCCCAGAAACCGGCTCAGAGATGCCAAGCAACCTGTGAACTTCTGTACATCTTTCAGTGATCTCGGCAAAGACATGCTCTCAATAGCATTTATCTTTGAAGGATTGGCTTCAATGCCCCGACTAGAAACCAGAAAACCGAGTAGCTTTCCAGCCGGTACACCAAAGGTGCACTTACTCGGATTCAGTTTCATTTTGTACTTGCGTAGGTTAGCAAAGGTTTCCTCCAGGTCGGCAAGCAGAGTATGTGTTTTATTCGTTTTGATGACAATGTCATCTACGTACACCTGCACATTCTTGCCGAGCTGATCGTGCAAGCATTTCTGCATGCATCTCTGATAGGTTGCACCCGCATTCCTCAAGCCAAAACACATGACACGATAGCAATAAGCCCCGTACGGGGTAATGAAGGCAGTCTTTATTTGATCAGCAGGATTGAGTGCAATCTGGTGAAAACCAGAGTAGGCATCTATGAAAGACAACAGTTCACAACCAGCAGTGGAATCGATCACCTGATCGATGCGAGGTAGCGGGAAAGGATCCTTGGGGCATGCCTTGTTCAAGTCGGTGTAGTCGACACACATGCGCCATGCAGTGGCAGCCTTGGGATCCTCCTTCTTCTTCTCGACCATGACCGGGTTGGCTAGCCAATCCGGATGCAGCACCTCCATGATGAAATTGCTTATCAGTAACTTGGTGATCTGGTCACCAATGGCCTTCCTTCTCTCATCTCCGAAGCGGCGCATAGCCTGCTTCACTGGTTTGGCGTCAGGACGCACATGTAATGAGTGCTCAACCAACTCCCTCGGGACTCCTGGTAGATCTTCATTGGACCAGGCGAATACATCCCGATTATCACGGAGGAAGTGGATGAGCTCGCTTTCCTATTTCTCCGCCAACCCGGAGCCAATGATGGCCACGCGGTCGGGGAACTCGGGGTCGACCTGGACCTTCTTTGTCTCCTTGGCAGCTTGAAAAGCAGTGCCGTGCTGGGTACTCGGCACACCCTGCGCGCCAGCTTGCGCGGATTGCGCCATAGCTACCACCTCATACATCTTCTTCTTCTCGGCAGCGATCACCATCGACTCCGCCAACTGGGAGCTAGCAGAGGCACACTCCATGGACTTCTTGTAATCACCAGAGATAGTAATGATGCCATTGGGACCAGGGATCTTCATCTTCAGATATGCAACATGGGTACAGGCCATGAACTTGCTCAGAGCAGGCCTGCCGAGTAGAGCATGGTAAGGACTCTGATGATCCACCACCTCGAACTGCAGGCGTTCTGTGCGGCAGTTATCCCTGGTGCCGAATAGCACATCGATCCACACTCGGCCAATCGGGTTGCACGAGATCCCGGGCACAATGCCATGGAAGGTGGTCTTGCTAGGCAGCATCATGTTCTCGGCCAGGCCAAGCTTCTCGAGTGTGTCTTTGTACACGATGTTGATGCTGCTGCCGTTGTCGATTAGTACCTTGCTGAACCTCACATTCTTCTCGGGACCCAGGAAGGTAGGATCCAGCACCAAGGCATAGCTACCCGGATTGGGCATCACCTTGGGGTGATCTACTCGGGACCACCTGATCTCCTGGTCACACCAATACATGTAGTGAGGGACAGCAGGAATCACTGCATTGACCTCCATGGCACGCCTGTGCTGTGATTGCTTGTCGACTGGCTCAGAAGTGAAGATCATGTAGCTCTCATGGTGCTCTTGGTACTGATTGGAGCCTCCGCCCCCATTGTTGCCGTTGTTGTTGTTGCCCTGATAGTTGTTGTTGTTGCCCCTGTTGTTGTTGTTGCGGTTGTAGTTGTTGTTGTTGTTGCGGTATTTCTCATTGTTGAAGTTCTGGTTGGCTCCTAAAGCCACTTGGTTCACATTCTCTCTTCTCGGGTACACTGGCGGCCGAGCTGCGGGTGCGCGAGTAGGCTGCACATTGGCATTGGCTGCTGGCAGAGGGGGAGGAGGAGGCAAGCCATCACTCTTGATCACATCCCACCACTCGCACTGCCGAGTAGTGTGGTTAGCAGGCCTCGAGGGGTGGTGAGTGTGGAAACTGCATGGGCCATCCTTCATGTCATCAAAGACAAACTTCTTCGGCTGCTCGGAGTTCCCGCTACCCGACTGAGAGGTGCGAAATGGCCTCTTGTTGCCTTGGCCCTGGTTCTGGTTCTGCCCGTAGGCTCCAGCAGGTTTCTGCCTCTGGCTGCCACCAGCTCCAACAGTCACTGCGTTCACCTCTTCAGGATCATACCGAGTATCTACTCGGCGCTTGTTGCGGAACTCGTTGCGCTTGCCGTTGCTGAAGTTTCTTCTCGGCTCAGAGGAGTCCATCAGTGGCTGAGTAGGATCACCAAGTGCGTACTGATCCGCAATCTTGATGGTCTCCGCCAGAGTGTTCGGCATCTCCCTCTGCAATCTCTGCCACAGCATGCTGCCATGCCTGCATCCCTGCGCAAACCAAGTGATGGCCTGTGCTTCATTCACACCCTCACAGGTGTTCCTCAACGTGCTCCACCGAGTAAGATACTCGCGGTCTGTCTCGTCTTCTCGCTGCCTGCAGGCGGATAGCTGCTGTGGCCTATTCGGTCTCTTGTATGTGCTGGTGAAGTTGCTGATGAAGGCATCCGAGAAGTCCAGCCAGCAATTGATGCTGTTCTTGGGCAAGTTGTTGAGCCAAGTGCGAGTTGGACCCTCTAGCATCTGCGGAACATAGCGCACCGCCCATCTTCTGTTGCCGTTCGCGATATGGACCGCGGTGACATAGTCATTGAGCCAATCTTCAGGCTTGGTGCTGCCATTGTAGCTCTTGGTGCCCCTTGCGAGCTGGAAGTTCTTCACGGACGGCTCGTTCATGATGCGCGGGCCAAAGCACTCGGGGCCAGGAGGACCCGTGCTCTCCAGCCGTGCTGACAAGCTGATCCGGTCCAACTGATGCCTCGCATCTCCAGGCGCCAGCATGCGCTCGCCAACACGATCATGTACATCATAGCCCGCCATCTCCATAGCCGAGTAGCCATCGTCATATCTGTCCACATGCACAGCTGCAGGCTGCTCCACCGGGTTGGCGACTGGTGCCACTGCGCGCGGCTGCTGCCTCTGCCGAGTAGGCGGAGCAGCGGGATGCCGAGAAGGACCTGGGCGCGTTTCATCTCGGGCTCGGCTTTGAGCTTGATGGGCTTGAGAGCCTGCTCTTGCAGCGTTGTGTTCCTGCCCGGGCTGCTGCGGCACAGCAAGCTGTCTCGCGGCAGCAGCCGGGTCATACACCTGCATTTGCCTGTCTCTGCCCGAACGCCCGCTGCGGCTCTTCTCGCGGCTGGGATGCGGAGACGAGGCCTGATCGTTAGATCTAGCCGCGTGCGAGTGAACCACCTGAGAAGCCCCAGCACCCGGGTTGGCCTTCTGGAACTCCTCGTTCTGCCTAGCAGCCTCCAACACCAACTCGTTGAGTCTTTCCTGCTGCCTAACACGCGCATCGCCATCTAGGCGAGGCAACTCGGCAGCTACAGCCTCTGCAGCTCTAAGTGTCTTGGCGGGTGTGCTATATCTGGGCCTGGTGGAGGTGTTTGCGGTGGCGGACTGAGCAGGAGCCTCTACAACTGTCGCCATCTCGGCACCAAGATTGCGCCGAGTGGCACCTACTCTGCTAGCCCTCCTAGCGACTGGCGTGAAGCCGTGAGCCTTGTTGTACTCGAGCTGATCTAGACTCAACTCCAACCTCACCTTGTCCAACTCCGCCTGCTCGGCGAGCAGCTCCAGGCGTTGCCGCTCGAGCTGCTCCCTCATGGCCAGGAGCTCGATGTCGGTGGGAGTTGGCATGCCAGGTCGCGTAGCCGACGCGGGAATGACCGTAGACGTGGAAGGCGGCAAGTTGCTCTCCTTCTCGTAGGGCCGGTGAACCCTGCTACCAGCAGCCGGTGCATCAATCTCCTCGACGACGGCCGCAGCGCCAGTAGCGGCTGCGCCAGTGTTTGCCGCCAAGCCCGTCACCATCACCTCGGCGCAGTTCGCAGAGCGGCACGCGGGCCTTCCGCGAGCAGCGATCACCGCGGGAGGATCCTCCGCGTCATGCACCAGCTCGGGGTACACGCGGTTGGCGACGGTGGCGACGTAGACGAGGTGAGAGCCGAAGGAGATCACCGAGCCGCCCTCCGGCATGGCCCTGCCGCCGAAATCGTCGGCGTTGTCGGTGACGAAGTCGAAGGAGCCGAATCTGTGGACAAGGCCACAGACCACGCGCTCCGCTGAAGAAGATCCCGTCCGAACAGAAACTCCAACCAGCGCCGCTGGTTGCCCCACGGTGGGCGCCAACTGTCGTGGTGGTGTCACGGCAGATGCCATGGGATGGCTAAAGATGTGGGGACGAAGGACGCTGGAGGTGCTCGGGGAGGGATCACGCGACGAGTAGCCGCGTGAGGTACGAAGTAAACACTGCAAACAACACGATCTACCCAGGTTCAGGGCCCTCGTGAGGAGGTAAAACCCCTACTCCTGCCTTTCTTTGTGTATTCTGGTGTCTCACCGAGTAGCCACAGTACAATGTTCTTGCTACCGAGTAGCCACTCTCCTCTCTAGGTGATGAACTAGGTCAAGAATTAGGTCACCAAGTGTTCCTCTCGATCGGATCCCTCACGCAGGAGGCGGCGGGGCACCTTATATACACGGTGCCCAGCCGGATACGTCCAAACATGGACAAGTGTCGACATAGTGTGCACATCGTCCTTCTTCCGGATTCCCGCTGACAGCTTTGGTTCCTAATCTTGGCTGCATCTGGAAAGTCGTTGGGCAAAACAAGGGGACAGACTGGTATCACTGTGCCAAACACAGAGTAGGCCCCCCTTATCCTGCGACGGCCTGCTTCCATGCTGTCACTGTCAGGCAGGCCGGTCCCAGATGAACAGTAGTTCGAATACTGCCAAGTACGGACCCAGGATACGCGGGATCCTGTGTCAGAACGGCTCCTTTGACTTTCTGGCCCGAGTAGGTTCCCGCCAATTTTACTCGGGCCAACTCTTCTACTCGAGTGGACAGAACTTGATTGATATCTCCTTCTGGTCATCTTGAGGTGAGACCGAGTAGCAGTCAACCGGGTAGCAAGTACCGGGTAGGCGGCTACTCGACCAAACCTCTCTTCTGACAGTCGCCTTTACCACTTGCCTTTACCCTACTCGGGGGTAACCCCCCGACAATTGCTGTTTGTGAATGATACAAAAATAACACCTAGGAAACAAACACCAAAATTGGAGACAAATGTGGCAATGCAAATATATATAGGATTTTGTTTTTGCAATGCTCTAGAAAGACACTAGCCAAGCTCAATGATAATCAGGCACAAGATTGCTCAATGTGTAGTGTCAATGATAGCAATGAAAACAGCTCCAAATGATAGTAATAACAATGTATCTCAATGGCCTTTATTTTTGCTTTTTCTGTTTTTCTCTT
The DNA here is from genome assembly GCA_028641055.1 of Alopecurus myosuroides. Lineage (NCBI taxonomy): Eukaryota > Viridiplantae > Streptophyta > Magnoliopsida > Poales > Poaceae > Alopecurus > Alopecurus myosuroides. The sequence continues at coordinate 164,345,669 of CM054060.1, read as the reverse complement.
TTTCTATTTTCTGTTTTTCTCTTTTTTTTATATATATACTTTTATGGCCGAAAAATAACTAAAGGAGCAACTGAAAATAAAAGCTAGATCAATGTGACACAATATGATAGTGAGCAGCCTGAAAAGAGCAAGAAAATAGCTAGTCTTATGGGTAAGATACCTAGTTAATTGTTGTAGAAAGGCTTTGTCTAGGGTTCACAATGATTGGACTGGAATTCCTAAACAAAATGACAAAGAAAAACAAAAGAAAACAACCTAAAAACGAACTAGAATGTCCACGGCAGAGATTTTGACGCACGACAGCAAAACAGACGAAAACGGTACCGCGGCAGCGCACGTGCTAGCGAAACAGCAAAAACGATCAGCGCGCGGGGCACCGTGAGCAGATTTGGTAAGCGCGCGCAAGTGGGGTTGCGGTACGGGGCGCGGCAGAGAAACGTTGTGTTTCTGTGCCGGCGGCAGAGCGCGGGTGCGGGTGGGTGTGCTGCGCTGCGGTGGAAAGTGGCGATTTGTAAGCGTGTTACACGCGAATCCGAGATGGACTAGGATGCGGTGCGGGTGGATGGCGGCAGCGAAAATTGCAAAAACGCTGCCACGGCAGGAATCCGAACCCGAATAGAAACAGATCACCACCACGGTCCGGATTGGAATTTTGGCTTGAAATTTTCGGTGTACAACAGTAAGAACACGAAGAACCCTAACCCTAACTCGAAACCTAAAATTGAAAAGATGAAAAGGAACACAAAATCAAAACACAAAACAGCACTAGAAATTGAAAACTAGTAATTATCTAAGGCTATGGCAAACACTAATACTATTTTTTGTGGCTTTTTCTGGATAGGTAATAAAACAACTCGAATCTAAAAGGATAGATATAGCTCACCGAGTAAACCCAGTAATATGATACCAAGATGATAAGGGGTAGCCCGATCTTCTCAGTGAACTCTTTGATAACTTGATAACCAATATGATACCTCACTCTCTCCTTTGGCTAAACCCTGTCACCAATTGCATCAGCACTTAACCCCTTTGGATATTCGAGACTCCACACTCTTGCACAAGTAGCCACCGACTACAAGTGGTCCTGTTTCTCCTTATTCCCAGTGGAACAGCAGAATACACTCGGATTTGCAAAGGTATGATGATTCAAGATGAATGCTTCAAGCAATACAATCTAGAAGTCTATGGTTTTTGTTTTAACGTAGTCTACCCTAATCTATGCGCCCCAAGGGGTATATATGAGGGGTGGGGTGCGGCCATAAGGCACCTTGCGCAAGCAACACCCACCAACCCGAATAGGAACCCAACATGGGTCTAGTTTTGGACTTGGACTCAACCACAATGGATACAAACCGACCCATGCTAGGGGATGCGGCCATAATGGTATACAAACCATGTGTAACTATAATTGGACTCTATATGGCGCATTGATACTTCCTTGTGGGCGCCCTCCTCTTGTTATGTCCCTCCATGAGTGTGGAATAACAATCTAGCACTTGTTTTCCACACTTGTAGCATTGTTTTCAACATGTTCAACATTTGTTTTCAGCTCCTCTTGAACTCCATCTTCATCCATGTGCATCATCTCTCCTTTTTCTCCCTCCTTAATGCTTGTGTTATCAACAAACCTAAGAATACAAACATGCATGGATTTAGGTAGTATAAAGCTCTCATAATTACAAATGTTATACTCAAGTAGGAGTGAATTCACCTGTTGTTGTAATAGTTTAGTCCTTGATCTTGTCATGGGACCAATCCTCACTTCATCATTCTTTGTAGGAATATCATCATGTGAAACAATAGGTGAAACACTAGGGATGTCCTCATCACAACCAAATTGGGGGCTCCCAAGAATCACCAACAATCACCAAGAGAGTAGCAATGGAGCCTAGGTTTTCCACAAGGAACCCCTAGGCATGAATCCCTCAAGCAAATGAGAGGGGAAAATAAAACCGGTTGGCGAAGAAGTAGATCGGGGTCTTTGAATGTGCAACAATGTCGCCTAGAGGGGGGTGAATAGGCGATTAAAACTTTTCCGGTTAAGGCTTGCTAAATGCGGAAATAAACTAGGTGTTTAAATTAACAAGCATACAAACTAAATATTCTAGGGTCAACTAGGTGCACCAACAACTTATGCTAAGCAAGAAAAGTAACAAGGTGATATCAAGATATATAACTTAAAGTACGAAGGCTATCACAATGTAAATTTCATAAGTAAAAAGCTCGGGTATAGAAATAACCGAGGAACACAGAGACGATGATGTATTCCCGAGTTCCTCCCACAAGGGGAGTACGTCTCGTTGGAGGGGTGTGAGCTCGCCACAAAGGCCTACTCAACGCCACAAAGGCCTCACCCTATTCTCTGATGAACCCCGCCACAAAGGCCTAGTTCACCTTCCACTATTGGCACCTTAGATCGAGGCACACATCCACAACTTAATTGGAGGCTCTCGATGTCACCACAATCTTGGGGCACACATTCACAACTCAATTGGAGGCTCCCAAGAACACCACAAAGTCGTCTAGGGTCCAAGACCCAAGAGTAACAAGTCCACAATCTTTCACTTTCACGAATCCTCGTGGAGAGACCAAACCAATGCAAATGGCAAGAGCACAAGTGATCAAATCCTCCACTCCCAAATTCCAACAAAGCAACAAATGCTTATGGGGTAATAAGAGAGGAAGAACAATGGATGAGAAACACAAAGAACTCCAAGATCAAGATCTACTAGGTTTCCCTCACTAAGAAGAAGGATGGATTGGTGCAAATGTAGATCTAGATCTCCTCTATCTTCTCCCTCAAAGATATGCAAGAATCATAGAAGGGATTGAGAGAGGGGAAAGATTTCCAAGATCAACAATGGTGGGGGAGAGAGGAAAAACGTGTTTTGGCAGCCTTGGGGTCAAAGGGGGAAGAAGACCCACTTAAATAGGGGACCCAAAATATGACTGTTATGTGAAATTTTCGCCCAGCAGCGGTACTACCGCTACGGGGCGATTTCGGTACTGTTTTTGGCGGTACTAGGGCGGTACTGGACCAGTACTACCGCTGGACCAAAAACAGAAAAAACTGTCGATACAAAAACGATCATAACTTTTGCGTCCAAACTCCGTTTTCGATGATCTTGGGCTCATTGAAATCGTAAAGACGAGATATACAAGATTATGCAGGAAAAAATCATTGTCCAACAATAAAACTCAAAACTAAATGGGGAAAGGTAAGATCTCTCTAAAAGGACCAACCGGGAAAACCTTCAACATCAAAAACTCAATAAGTGTTCCATGCGAAAACCGTTTTTGATGAACTTGGGCTTGCCATGAAGATCACAACAAGCACCAAAACCCATAGAGATAAAAGCCAAATAATAACCAAGAAAGATGATATGCAAGAGTTCAAAGGTTTGATCTTTCCACAACGATTCGATCAAGTTACTCACTTGAGAGCCCCTCTTGATAGTATGACTATCGATCCTATAACCCGGTCTCCTCAAAAGTATGAGACCGGTAAAATAGAAAACCTATCAAGATTATACCTTTGACTTGAGAATTCCACTTGAGCTAGATGATGACGATCTTGACTCTCTCAAGTTGGATCTTCTTTCTTGATCGTGCTAGCTAGCACTTGCTCCTCTTGATGAAGACTTGCAAGTTGCTCCCCCATACACCATTATGGGAGATACCCTTTTGGGCACTTCTTAAAAAGGCCACAATATCCTAATGGGTGGCAAGCATCAAGCATAGGATTTCTTCGATATGCTTCACTTGAGCTTCTACATCAAGCTAGATGACAAACACTGCTTGACGACATAGACCATGGGCTATATAAAATCTTCCTTTTGAAGCATGCACATGGAAAGATACCTAACCACACATAGAGATACCACACACACATATCATGGGTTAGTTCACAAAGCTATATGGACAATTGCTTACCATTACCACGAGATATATAATCCCAATAGGTACATCTTGTAGCTTTGTGTGTTGATCATCCGCATGATCAACCATGTATCTTTTCTCCTTTCTTCGTCCATAAAGTTGATGTCTTGAAGGTAGACATGAATGACCACTCCATCTTGTTCTTCAAGACATCAACCAATAAGCTTAATAGCACAGCGGTACTACCGTTGCACACAGCGGTACTACCGCCCACTGACATCACAGGGTACCCAGTGTACTAAACACTAGAGCTCAGCGGTACCACAGAGAAGTACTGTGAAGCTCTAGTAGCGGTACTACCGTAACCGGCAGCGGTACTACCGTTGGACCAGAACTCGATATAAATCGAGGAGGCTGTCGGTAGTACTAGGCCACTACCGCCCTAGTACCGTAATCATTACTGTGAGCAAAACTTCCCTGGCGGTATTTTGACCGGTACTGCCAGCGGTACTACCGCGTCCTGGAAGGAGCGGTACTACCGCTGACGATAGCGGTACTACCGCCGTGGGGAGTGTTGCTCCGAAAGTGACTAAGTACTAGCGGTAGTACTATGTCGGTACCGCCTGGGTACCGTGGATATCAGTGGCCTTTTCTTTGCTAGCGGTACCTCCATCGGTATCACCAGCGGTAGTACCGCTCCTGGGAGGAGACGGTACAAACCGCGGTACTACCGCTGTCTGGAGTGTACCAGGTGTGTCGCAGCAGTACAACTCCATGAGGAGCGGTATTACCGCTAGACAGAGAAAAAAGCTTCTTGGCCATATCTTGGACATCAAAAGATCATCTTCGATTCACACAAGGACTCCAAACTATTCTTATGGACAAGTCCTAAAAGAATATCTCAATGCAAACATTAGTCCTTAAGGATTGTTATTAATTACCAAAACCACATATGGGGGCACCATGCGCTTTCAATCTACCCCATTTTGGTAATTGATGACAATCCCTTTTTACGAGGGTTTATATAATGAATAAAGCAACCATGCAACACAAAGAGCAAGGATGAAAGAGCATGGAAGGCAAATGCTTAAGAACGAACCTAAATCATAAAACCAAATTCCCTTAAACCCCATGATCTCCGGCGCCGGCGCCTCCCCCGACTCGACGATGTGGAAGTCCTTGACGAGGGGGGTGGCCGTCGGGTCAGCACACCAAGCTGACAGCCGGAAGGTTCTCATGTCAGCCTGAGAACGAGTGAGCATGTCGAGCTTCTCGACCCAATCGTGCGGGGCCAAGACGGTTTCGGCCGCGGCGAGACTCCATGCGTGGGCGGGCAGACCTTCGATCTCCATGTCGAGGTGGACGTCCAGTCCGCCGGCGGTGGCCTGGGTGTTGGGAGACCATGCCACCACCTCACACCTGAAGAATGGGGTTTGGATGACCTCGTCGTGGAGCACGTGCGCCCGGACTGCCATACTACCGAAGTAGACCAGGAACTGCGACGACGCGTGACGGTGGACCAAAAACTCCGATGTGCGAAGGTCGTAGACGACGATCAATGCCTCTGCCACGTCCTCGACGACAACTGTCGTTTGCACGCCAAAGATGGTCACGGTGATCGCACGGCCGAGGTCCTCCTCCGTTGCTTGGAGCTTAGGCGTGCGAGGGAACACACACATCCCCCGCTCCGGCCGCCGTGCAAGCTCACCGCCAAACGCCACAGCCGGGCGAGGTGGTGGCGGAGGCGCAACAACACCAAGAGGCGAGATGCGGGTGTTCTCCGCCCGCCCGGCAGCAGGGGTGGAGCTTGAGCCCAGCTGCGAGCCTAACGACGGCGTCCCACGGCCAGCCAACGGCGCATTCACCGTACGCGTTTCCCGTTGAGCAGGACGAGGTGCTGGCGCAACCGCGCGCAGGTTTGGGGCCTCCCATCGTAGCGGTAAGGGTGCAGTGGTGGAAGGGGGTGGGCGGGAACGAGGAGCATGGGGGCCGGCTGGCTGGACCCGCGGCGCCGAGACGGCCGCGCTCGAGCCACGCTGGTTCATGGAGGGCGGGGGAGGCGGGTTGCGCGCGGAGGCGGCCTGTCGAGGGCGAGGTGCAGGCAGCGGACCGCGCGACGCAGAGGAACCTGCGCCCGCACGCGGCACGGCGTGGTTGCGCCCCTGGCCGGAAGTAACCGCCGCGGTTGGGTGGCGCGACGCGGACGCGGAGGCACCCGCTCTAGTGACCTGCGACGCGGCACGGCTACGCCCCTGGCCGGCGGCCGGCGCAGCAGCTGGTGGGCGTGGTGCGACGGACGCACGATGAGACGCCGTGTCCGGGAGACGCCGGGTGAGACCCGCAACAGGGGCTGGCGGGGTGCCAGCATGGCGCCTACCGCCGCCGGCGCGTTTCCTTGCCGGAGCGCCATCTGAACCCGACGAAGGAGGGCGTGGCTGAGAGCAGTCCCGCGCCCAGTGGCCGATCTCGTCGCATCGCAGGCAACGCTCGCAGACGGTACAGTCCCGCGCGCGGTGGTTGGGGTCCATGCACAGAATGCAGAGGCCGTCGAACGCAGAGGCGTCTCAGCCTGCGCGCGCTGCCGCAGTGCGGTGTCAGGCCCCCAGCGCGCACGCTTGCGCTTACCACGCGGTTCCTGCCATGGCTCCCCGGAGTCCTCGTCCACGAGCGCGTCGAGCTCGTCGAACGGCTCGGCAACCACGTGCACCTTCGAGGAAGGCACCACGCGCGCCGAGGGGGACGGGGGAGGGGCTGCCGTCTGGGAGACGACGGCAGCGCCGCGGACGGCATCCCAGTAAGACCGCGGGGAGTCCTCGTCAATGGAGGCACCACCACGCCAGCGGTCCTCACGGCCGTGCGACACGCTGTCGCCGGAAGGGGAGGATTCGTCCATGGGGGGAGAGGAGGGAAGGGGAGGTGAGGTGGCCGTCGACAGGCGGGTGGCCGCCGCAACCGGAGTGGTTCACGGCAGAGAGTAGGAGCGGGGAGAGGCTCAGGCAGCTTTCAAGTTGCTGATCACTTATATATTCAAGCAGTTCCAGCTTGGAAAAGCAATTCACACAATTAATTAGAAATTTTGGGTATGCAGCGTAGCATCAAATTCTACTTCTAACCATCTCTTCATAGTGCCTTCAAAAGCAGCATCAAGAATAAAAAGAGAAGATTGGTAGCAAATAGTCTTTGATAAAGGTAGCATATGGTTTAACCATATTCTTGTCAAAATTTTATATTTTTATTTAGATTAGTACATGTAAAGACGTAGATTACTATAAATTTATTATAGATTCAAATATAATTTTTTCGAGTATTTGGGGGTTTGGAAATGGATCGATATGTTAAATGGAGTAAATGAAGAACACGTACGGAGGCCTGTAGAGAGCTCCAACCTTTTCCCTCTAAAAAAAGGAAAGGCGCACACGCAAGCAAAATTTCTCTCAGTCTCTCCCGAGGTGGACTCGATCCCATAATTAGTCCCACCTCGCTAACGGAGCAACGATTACACCAGCTTAAATAGCTGCTCCGGAGCCCCGCCCCAGCCGAGTGTGGTAGCACGCGCTCGTAACTCCAGCTATAGGAGGGCTAAAGAGTTGGTACGGTGCGGTTGTGAGCTTCGAGCCCATGTCAGTGCCAAATGAAAGCCCGCATCTCAAATCTTTCCGTCAAAGAGCGCGGCGCCAGCACGCAAGGCGAAGGCGCTCGTGTGGGAGGCCCAGATGTGGGGCGCTCGCCAGTGGAGACCGTGGCGCTGTGAGTCAGCAGGCCGGTCGTTGCCGAGGCCACCCTTGGTGCAAGAGAGGGCGCGCGCTCGCGTTGGACGTGGAGAAAAGATGTTGAGATGGGGATTTGGTCCTCTGGCCCCCAGGCTGCCAGCTTAGAGTTGGCCGGGGTAACCGGCTTTTTGGGGATAAGATCCTCAGCCAGAGCCCGGATAAGAGGCCTGTGGGTTTACACGGAGAGACGCCTCTGTGGCCGTGACTTGGCTTCGTGAGCGAACGGAGCCACTTCGTGTAGCATGGGTTCAGCTCACTAACCAACCTACCAACTCTTTTTAATCTTCGTTACTTTTGGAAAATCTACATTTGGAAATACCAACTCTTTTTAATCTTTCGTTACTTTTGGAAAATCTACATAATGCACACATGTGCAATCTAACTAGGTGCCTCCCTGAAACACACCGTCCATCTCGCCTTTCGAATTAAGCTGAGGTGATCGAATGAACATTGTCGTGCACATAGAAATCTCAACCGGAGAGAATCTTTTTTGCGCTAGATGTAAACCTTGTCTTTGAAAAGGCACTTCACAAAAAGTTGGTCATGTTTACGCTGCACAACATGCTACATTTACATTGAAATGACATATTGATCCTTAGGTCGTGAACATCCCTTGTCACTTGGTCAGCGTCTAATTCGGTATATTTCCATTCAGTATTTCCAACAGTAGTCAGATGGAAATCATCTGCCTCCGTTCTATCTTCTATGTACGGTGTAGCTACGCCACCTTGCACTTCTTAGCAACCATCTTAGTAGCTGACAAGCAGACCATTCCGAGCAGAACCACAGCTACGACAAAAACTGCAGATAACATATGAAATCTGTGAGGACGACAGCTAGATAACTGTTGCAATGAGAGGAAATCAAGTCACCGCAGTTTCAAATGTTGAGATAGCATACCAGCAATGGTGCCAAAGAACAGCAGAGCGAGGCGGCGGCGTACCAACCATGGAAGCTTGGTTTCCAGATCACAGTGCCGTTCAAATGAATGCCCTTGTTTTTTGTTCAGCCGCGCATTCGATGGCTTTAGCTCGGATATAGGGAACTCCACACCAACAACAGAATTGCCCTGTAAATCTCTTAGTTCAACTTTGATCTGGGGAGGCCGTGCGTTCCAATCTATCTCGATTGCTCCAAAATTTGGTTGACCTAAAAGATACAACAGCAAAACACCAACCGATAAAGGAGTAGAAGCAGTACTCAAACACGGCAGAAAATAAATTAGGTAGCGGCTGAAAATAGGCGCTAGTATGTTCACATGTTTCATGGTGACATTTTAGGCATTAAACCACATTTTCTGAGAACTTGTGAAACTACTAGTACTAACTATGAAGATGGGGCAAACATAGGAACATATTGCTGCAAACAAAAAAGTAACAGAAAAGAATATCTTCATATCGCAACCGCCATAGGAGCAAGGAAATCCAGTAAACCAAAACTTTAGAACACATCCCACAGTAATTGATTTTTTAGGGGGATATGCCTTCCTCATGCTATAAGAAAAATGAAAGCTTACCATATGAGCATGATTTATGACGGCAGCTAGGGCTTAAGACTCGCATGGGGGTTGGTGTCAGCCAAGCCAGAAGTCTCATAAGAGACTGAAATACTGCTGGCACAGAATTCTCCACAGATTGGGTAAGACCACTTGAGGTAATATCATACAATGGATATCGAGCACCACAGTCAAAACGAGCGATTTCTCCAAAATGAACATCACCACTGATAAATAACACCCCATTTCTCTGCATATAAAGAGATGCCAATGTTCATTTTAGATGAAACTGTGGAATCTTGTTAAAAAAAGTTCTAACACCTCTTCATAGGAAAAGAAATTTTATAGGTTTACAACATATTACAATGACATCTGTCATCAAACTAGGCAACATTTTTTCTACTATAGAATACTTCACATGGGTCATAGTCATAGATGAAGAACAAATGTCTGAAATATGACAGCCACTTAATTAGTAAATTTGCCAAAGGGCTGTTTTTAGGTGAAGTAATAGTAAGCAACCTTACTGCTATCAATCAGTCGAAACAGACGTTCTCTCTCCCTTGGAAAGCGTGCCCAGGACTCCACGTAGAATAAAGGTCCAGTGGTGGCAGAAAGATTGGACACTACCTGCATTAACATATTACAAGATATTTATGTTATTTACAGTTATTCCAATGAAAATTGCAACACATAACGTACGTATCAAGTTGTCAAAGGCTGTTGGCATAATCTTGTTTGCTGTGTGTTTTGGGTCAAGCCTTTCGAAAAGTTTGTCGTTGGTGTGATTTTCAATGTGATTTGTTCCATGGGCAAAAGACAACAGGAGGGGCAGTGACTAGGAATAGGATCTTCTACAGTCATTCAGCAGCTGCTAAACACGTGAAAGATCGTATTCTTCAAGTCACTAAACATAGCAATCATAAAAAATGCTGGTAGCTTTTGCTTGAATACTATCACCTGCCATAAATTGTCGTGAAGATGTATACCATGATTACTCTTTATAGCGCACTAAGTTTATGTATGTTTCTAATGCTTTTACACATGGCAACATAGTTTCACTATGGCCGGTCATGATCCTAGGCCAGATTCGCATTTAGCAATTTCCTATATCCACTTCCACTGGAAGAATAACACCATAAACAACCACCAGAGTTTACTCTGTGTCCATTTTTAGGACCGGTGAGAGAATTTATACCTGAATTGAAGATCCAATGATGGTGATCTCTGATTGAGGACCGTGCAGCTCCCTCTCCAACCACTGCCACTGAGGATCTCCAAGTATAGTTCCATCACTTAAGAGTGGGTCTCTGTGGTATCTAGTGTCTAACATAATTACCTGTAATAATGTATTATTGTATGAACATCTTATGTACGTAAAATTAATGATGAAACAGAATATGCAAATAGAGTGGTTTAGTTTGGTGATTGTGGCTGACAGATGGCCATTTTAGAGCATGTACCAGCTGGCAACAATTCAAAACTTATGTACTTTGCTCATAACATCTGCTAGGTTACTAGTTTATAATGGCTGTAAACTCAATAGTTACAGTGCTTTTAACTGTGTGGTGAACTTAACAAATAACGTAGGACTGTATATAAAGCAAAAGAAGCATCAAACAAATCCGCATCACACAGTACCAAGTTGTTACAGACCATACTTTTTTTTTACAAACCATGGACATCAGTTCCAGAAATAGAAATAATGAAGCAAAGACTGTTGACAGGATAACTAGAAGAGCTAAAATGATTTATTCCGAAAATACAATGAAATGGGACTCCGGTGCAAATTATAAGTACAAAAGGGAAACACTATACACCAACATGTTTAATTGTTTATGTCCGCCTATGGAGACATCCTATTTAAACGGGATTTTGATGACAAAACCTTAAAGAATTTTCCCAAAGTTGGACATGGTATAATAGACTGTACCTTTACCCTTTTTCCTTCAGTACCAAACATATATGAGGTATAAACACCAGCTTGTTTCCTCCTAAATAACAAGAGAGTACTATGAGGTTCTGATGGCCTACAACTGTAGGTATGAAAATTAAAATCCTGAAACCTAAACATGAATGTTTAGTCACAGCAGATCCCAATATGCTGCGAAAAATATATTACCAAGAAACATCATAAATAATAAACATATTACCAAGAACATGAAGAATTCAAAATTAAGTCAAGTATTCCTGCATATATACCGTGGACTATCTTCAGCTTCATCCAAGAAATCTAACATAAGCCTCTGACTAAATACTTTCCCACTATATTCCTTTCCTGCATCATTCAATCCGTAATCATGGTCATCCCATGTTCCAATCACCTGCAAATTATCGTGCATGATAGTGATAGCAAGTCCTTCATTAACTAGTAAAAGAGGATTTTTTCTTGGAAAATGGAAAAAATAACAATGGTTCAAGAATCTTCATGTCTCAAACATGGCCAGTGGTGGAAGCTACATTGAGGCAAAAGCGGGCAGTGGCCCGCCCAGCCCAGGAGCCAAAAACAATTTTATGCCTATAAATGGGCAACGCCTAGTCCACCAAAAGCCTAGTCTAACTGAGTCTTCCTCAATCTGCCCCCCCCCCCCCCCACACACACACACACGTGCACAGTTTATTTTCTGTAGCTCCGCCGCTGGACATGGCACTGAGCAGCAAAATGAACAAGTGATATTTTGTGCCGTCCTACAGGTTACCACTCAGTTGTAAATTACCATTCTAAATAGCATAAAATTGACTCCTCCAGCCGCAGAATCATGTGTGCCATCAACATATCTGCATTTCATGATATTGACAATGCCAGTGAGTAGTGCACATGTTGGATTTTTTTTTTGAATCTTTTTAACTATTCAAACGGATATGGGTTTCAGAAGCTTACAATCATGCATGAGCGCCTCCGCCACGCAGGGTGGAGCACAGCCCAGCAACACACACTCACTCGACACACTAAGCCCCAGACTAGCTAAACCATCTGCCACCTTGTTAGCATTTCTATTTACCTTCCCAAAAATAGCTTCCTCGAAGGAAAATAGTAAGTTTTTGATGTCCTGTGCAATATCGGCAATGGCAGATTTGCTGCTAACATTCAGGTTCAACCAATGTTGGATTTTGTAATAATGAGAATACACCCACAAAACCCCAAGAAACCTCCAACAACCCGTTTGGACTACCAGACACAGAGACCAAACAAAACAGTGGACTATCTAACCCTCCGAAGAAACAAAATCTCACAAGTCAGTGAAGTCACCACCAACAGCAAAGCCTCCCATCAAGAAACAGAGCAGATAGGAACTGATCGACCCTAACAAAAACAAAAGCTACTAACAGGCGATTGACTACCGAGTAGACATGCGATCAACTACCGAGCACACAGGCAATCGACTCATCTAGCAATTCAATGCGGCAAACGACCGGGAGGTCACCTGAGCCCTCTCCCTCAGCTTGGCGTACCCCGGATTGGCCTTGCCCAGCTCGTACTTCCTCCGCAGCTCCTCCTCCGTCGCCGGGTAGAACCGCGGCAGGTTCTTCCAGGGTCCCACCGTCCGCTCCTTCCCGAGCACCCGGGACGGGCGCTTGTTGTCCCCATAGACGTTGTCCCCGAGCCAGATGAAGACCTGCGGGTCGAACCCCACGATAGCCTCCCACACGGGCTGCAAGGAAAGAACAGCAAACAGATTCCCATCACCTCCATTCAAGCAAAGCCAAGAAAGTCGAGAGCAGGTAGGCGCGGCGGGCGTTTCGTCAAGCACCTGGGGCGCGCTCTGGTTCGCGCAGGAGCCAAATGCGATCCTGGACACCACGGCTGTGGCGTTTGGGGCGGCGCACAGGCAGGGCACGACGAAGAAGAAGAGAAAGAAGAGCGAGACGAGCCGGGAGTTGGCCATTGGTGCGAGCAGCGAGCTTGGAGGTGTAGAGCTGAGGAGAAATGGTGGGAGTTGGAAGGAGAGGTGGGGATATTCCAATTCCCAAGGCGAATTTTTATTTTATTTTAAGCAGGAGGATCGATGGATCCTTCCTGGTCATACGTGTGGCGTGGTAAAGGTAGCGGGTGGCAGGCGGACGAAGAAAAAGCTCGATGACCATGTTTTCTCTCCATTTGTTTTCTTTGTTTGAGAACATGTCCTCTCCGTTTGGTTTTAAGGTGTACAAATGTATATTTGTAACTTTTATTGCAAAACAGAGTAAAAATACAAGTCCATACACCATGTGCTTAAACGCGGGGTCTTATCCTCTCCACCACTTTGAGAGTCGTCTCCTCCGACCCGCCGCTTTCGCCGGCTCGTCTCTCGCTCCCCGCCGGTGGCGTTGTTGCCCTGTGAATAGTAGAGGTAGGTTGTTTGTAGCCTTCGTGCTAGTTGTCGTCGATATGGCGTTTCTCTTCTTCCTCGATTGGCTCCTCGCGACTAGCAGCGACGTGGGGGCTAGTCTTCTTCTTTCTTGCTGGAAGAATCCATGGAGAATTCGCCGTGAGATTGAGGAAGGACAAGGTCGTTTCAATAACCTCGTCTGCCGTATCAACCGTTCTGCTGTTCTTGCGAAGGATTGGCGCAGCTCTCCCCTGGCTGGCCGTGGTGGCGAGGAGGGGAGGACGTACTGCTTCTCTTCTGCGAGTTTGGTGGAGCGGCTCCAGCTACATCTTCGAGCTCCTCACGCGGCGGTGGCTTCGTTCACGGCCGCAATTTATGGCCATAGGGGTGGCCAATCTTCAACCTCCTCGACGGAGGCTTGCCTGACCCGACGCCGGAGCTCGGCTTCGAGGGGTTTCCAAGTGGTTTGTCCCCGGAGACTTCAAGATTGCTGGCATCAGAGGTCATTCGCCGGATGGGAGAGTCCGAGTGACCCAAGGTGCTCCGTTCTCGGCGCCTGCCGCTCCCGGAGAACGCCGTTGACGAGTGGCGGAGAAGCTCTAGGACTGGATTGCTTATTATCTTTTTGTTCTAGGGTGTTCTTTGTAAATTCACAGGGCCTTTCTTCGAATTTCAGGTATTTTAGGGCAATAGACGATAGGGGTCTGTTTGTAATTTGTACCTGCCACGTGTTGATCTAAATGCAGTTTCGGGCTCTTTGACCCCAACCTTCGTACAAAAAAAAAACACCATGTGCTTAAACTAGCGTGGAAGAGATTTAAGATTAACGAATACATCACAAACGCCTTACTACACGTCGTTTCCACTAAAATAATAATTTTACTTGAGATGGGCAGAATGTTCAAATATATGATTTGATCTCTTCTACTTGGTCCGTTTCAAAAAGGATGGCTTGGCCATAGTTCATTGACATTTTGCAAAAACACATTTTGAAAATTCAAATTCAGAAATTCTCGTCCTCGACAGTCCCACGTATGTTGCTCCCCGACAGTATGTCGTCGCTCCGTGCCGGTGACGTTGGTCGGGAGGTAAGGGGCAGAGCAAGGCGACGTCAGAGAATGAGGGCGATGAGCGAGGACGGAGGCGTCAGAGAGCGAAGGCGGTGGACAAGGACGGAGGCATCGGAAAGCAAACGAGGAAGAAGACGGAAGAGACTTCGGGATTGGTCAGATAAAATAAGGAGGACTTTTTTTTTTGCAAAAACACCCTTGAGCCATCCTTTTCGGCGGGGGGGGGGGGGGGGGGGGGGGAGTAGATCGGAGTAAAACCACCTCCACTTGCCTCGTACTATATGGTTTAGTTGTTGAAACATTTCTATTTGTATGTGAAACAATGTCATCTCATTGAGGGTTCCAACAGTTTTCACATGAAAATGCAATTGTGGTAAAAATAAATTATAAAAGAATTGGTTCAAGCAACATATTAATATTCAAAAAAAAAAAAAAATTTAATCTGATTTAAAGTTACATTGTGAGAAAAGGAAAAATAAACCTTCACGCCTTAAGCCGGGAAGAAAAGGGAAACTATCCTGCATTTGTCATTTAAGACTTCAGAAAACTTTGACATGTAAAATGTATTAGGACCGTGGCAGGGGTTACAAGAATATGAGCACGATTCTAAACAAAAGCCACATATACAAAATACAAAGCTAATTGCACAATATACTCACTCAAAGAAGCCAATGAAAGGTGACCGGAACCCATGGCTTAACAATAGGTGTAATTTTCATTTTCTTCATTTATGGTTATCTCATCTATGTATAAAGGCAAAATTATACTCTATATTTAATTTTGATTAATGTAAAATGGCCTTATTTTCATACAAAGACTCAATGCATCGGGTGGGTTAATCATCAGAAGACATAGATTTAAGGCGTCCTACCAAAATATTAATCTCCCAACAAGTTCAAATAATGAGATAAGAACCCACAACTTCCTGATGCAACGGATGACCTCTTCCTCGCCTATGAAGCTTATGGTCTGTCTTTTTTCTAACTTCGGCAATGTCTTTGATTGATAAATCAAAAAGAGTTGACAGTTTATAAGGAAAACCGGCCGAAAAACATACAACACAACGCACCATGCTGGCCCCAAGGCCGCGCCCCGAACCGAGTCGACGACCATGTAGCCTTAATTACCATAGCCGACACTAACACCTCAAACAAAACACGGAAGAGGCAACCTCAAGGCAACCCGGAGCCGCTGCTCCAACATCCACACCAACCCCAAGGTTGCGCCCCTACACGAGCCTATGACCAAGCCGGCCCAGCGACCAAAGTTGACACCCAAACACCTCAACGCAACACAACGGAGACGAAACTCGAGCCTTCGCTCCGCATCTACGCCAACCCCAGGGCCACGCACCACCTAGACGAAAACGAATGCTCGCCACCGCCAACCACCAGCTCACTCCACTAGCCCCCTGGTTGGTGGAACATCCAAGACGAGAACCCAAGAGGCAAACGATGCAGGAGCGCCGCCCTCGTCCAATCACGCGTGGGATATCGGGATTTCCCCGGAGAACCCGGGTGAACAAGTGAAATTACCACCACCACGCCGCCTTCAAGAAGGACGCGACGCCAGAGGGCGCCACCTTTGTCGGCCCAGACCGACAGCCAGGGCAAGACTTTTGTCCGACAATGAGTCGCAAACTCCGCAACCGCCCCCACGAGGACCGACCAGACCGCCAACTCCATCCCGCAAGCAGAACACCAGCCCCACACGCCCGACGATGAGGCCACGAACGGAACTAGGCGTCGGGGCCAGATCCACCTCCCGCGAAGCTACCTCCTAGATCGGGGCAATGAGAAGACCACCATTCGGGGCCCCCACCCCCGCATCTGGGCGCCACGTCCAGTCGATGACCGACGAGCACCCTCCACGGCTGCACCGACGAACACGACGAAGAAGTCGCAAAATCATCAACGAGGCCGGCCGAACTGGGCCGCCAAGCTCAGCATCCTGCGCGCTGTCGCGCCTGCGCTCCTCGTCGTCGCGACAAATGCCACCGTACAAATTATCACCGATGCTTGCGAGATTATTGCCGAAGCGACTAGAGCGAACCGAGCAGCCACCACCGCGCCCAAGGACATGAGATCACCACCGTCGCAGCCCTCCGCCTCTATCATCGACACCAGCGAGTCGCACCCGCATGCAACACGCAACCCCACGACCAACGCAACACGAAACAATAGCTACACCCTACACGGGATCATGGAAGCACCACGGCGAGGCATCAGGAACCACTGCTCACTGTCGTGTCCTGCTAGGCCCATCTAAGCCCAGAACGGGGCCTGGCCGCATCCCGGTGCCGGCAACCACGCCAAGGGCCGCCACGGCCAGCAGCAGCACCATACCACTGGCCGCCACCACACCCAGCCGTCGTCCATGGAATGGCTGTAATGAGGAGAAGTTAGCATAAAATTACCACTTCACGGGCCAAATTCCGGAAAACTACCACTTTACGTTCTCATTGC
This sequence comes from Alopecurus myosuroides, assembly GCA_028641055.1. Lineage (NCBI taxonomy): Eukaryota > Viridiplantae > Streptophyta > Magnoliopsida > Poales > Poaceae > Alopecurus > Alopecurus myosuroides. Next base: position 164,328,680 of record CM054060.1, on the reverse strand, counting down.
AAAAAACTACCAGACTGTGTTTTTAATTTGGCAAAAAACACCAATCTCGCCTAACCGGCGAATTGACATTAGAACTGACAAGGCTGGCCCACCACTTTGATGATGTGGCATGTTTAGGACATCGTTACGGGCACGACCGTTGAGTACCGTTACGGGAGCACATAAGTTAGCATAAAACTACCACTTTAGCGGTCAAATTTTGAATAACTATCACTTTACGTTTCAATTCTAAAATACTACCACATTTATTTGGAACTTCGCAAAATATACCGATTCCCTTCTAATGATAAATTGACAGGGAACTGACGACCGCCTACTCTCACGCTCATGGCCGTGCTGGGAGGTCACGCTCGGCCTGGCCGGTGGATGCATAAGGTAGCATCGGTGCGCACACGGATGAGCCTGTTGCCACGCTCACGCCCGCGCTGGCGGTCAGACTGGGCCTATCCGGTGGACACACAAGGCCGCACCGTCGGTAACGCACAAGGCCGCGTCGGCGATCAGAATCGATTGCGCCCGCTATCACGCTCACGTCTGCGTCGTGGTAAAACGGGGCCGCACATGCTTTCATGCTCGGTCTGGCCTGAGGACACCGGCGGTCACACACACACGCACGCGCCCATCGCGTCTATGTACGGACGAGGCTGACGATATCGACGACAACCTCCGCATCGTAGCCAAGTCGTCATGCGCTCTCGCACCTCACAGTTCCGTGAGGATGAGCTTGAAGGGAGGCCGCGGGCATTCTCTCCGGGAGTGGAGAGGGGTGGCGTCAAGGCGAGCTTGTCCCTGGCGGCGGCCTACGCAGGTACTAGGCGGGCGGCGGACGTGCTAAGCGGATTGTCGCCTGGGCCAGGAAGCGTGCGTGCTCGACCGTTGTACTTTTTTATAGATATTTTTATTCTTTAATTGACCTGACATGTGGACCTACGGATGCCACATGGTCACATTGTGGTGCCAGGATGTCAGTTTCCGTGTCAATTCATGATCAATCTCAAATCAGTGTTTTTTGCGAAATTCCAAACAAAATGTGGTAGTATTTTGGAATTTAAACGTAAAGTGGCAGTTATTCGAAATTTAGCCGCTAAAGTGGTAGTTTTATGCTAACTACATGCTTCCGTAACGGCAGTCAACGGTCATGCCCGTAACGATGTCCTAAACTTGCCACGTCACCAAAGTGGTGGGCTAGACCTGTCAGTGTCAAATCGCCAGTTAGGCGACATTGATGTTTTTTGCCAAATTAAAAACGCAATATGGAAACCGGGTGAACACTTTTGGGCTGGATTAATGGCGACTAAGGACCATTTTTTCCGCTATGGTGTATTTAAGATTAAGGATGGATCGCAGATACGGTTCTGGGAGGATAAATGGATGGGTAATACCACTCTCCAAGAACAATATCCAACACTATACAATATAGCGAGACATAAGGATGATACGCTGGCTACGGTTATCCAAACATCACCGTCTAATGTAATGTTTAGACGAGATCTCATTGGTCCAAGACAGATGTCCTGGAATGCGCTGGTGGAAAGGTTGACTTCGGTTAACCTGACATCAGGACAAGATGTGTTTCGATGGAAGTTAACTAAGAACGGGGAGTTCTCGGTAAATTCCATGTATAGGGTTATGATCCAATCTGATATAGCAGTCGGTATTTTTAAAAACCTATGGCTCATGAAGGTACCATTGAAGATTAAAAAATTTGTGTGGCATCTTCGTAAAGAGGTCATACTCACGAAGGATAATCTTGTCAACCGTAACTGGCATGGAAGTTCAAAGCGTGTATTCTGTTCTCACGATGAGACGATTAAGCACTTATTCTTTGATTACTCATTTGTGCGTTCTATATGGTCCGCTATTCAATTGGCTTCGAACCTTTATCAGCCCATATCCGTTGCGAATATTTTGGGTACTGGTTAAATGGGGTGGATAAAGGTCTCAAAACTATTATTATGGTAGTAGCGCTTGATGTTATATGGTCGCTCTGACTATGTAGAAATGACAAGATTTTTAACGATAAAAATTGTTCTCGTATGCAGGTTCTGTACCGGTGCACGAGTATTCTCCGTTCGTGGTCCAAATTACAACGGGAGGAGTTTCGTGACTTTTTACGGAGACGTGTGCACGGCTGGAGAACGTGGCCAGGGATATTTTTATCCCACATGGATGGTCTTGTTTGACACGAGAAATAATAAAAATCGTAAAACGTGTTACGGGTTACTATCTCTCTACGCGACAGGGGAAATAAAATATGAGGACGTGCTAGTGTACCAAGTACACAAAATAAAATATAGGGAAGGTTGCATTCTATTAATTTCTCAACGGAGAAACAAAATTACATGATCCCTTTACAATAACTATGCGCTTTGTGGCCTGCTAGAGCGGCCAATATGACTTGGGCGATTGTGAAGCTGTGGTTCACGGGGCCTCGGAAGGCTCCCGATTAATTACGTCCGCGAGTCAATGTCACGGACCACCTCCGATTAAGCTGCCGCATTGGTCGTCGTCTTCAAATCTCGTCTTCTCCAAGTGCTCGGTGTAGACGATGATGATGATGCGGTGATGAAGTGGAAGGTGGAGCGGTACGTCCGTCGCTCCGATGACTCTTAGCTGTATACCTCTGGCTTGTCGATGTCCGATGATGAAGATGTCTAGCTTCGCCAGGTCAGACAGGTGGGTGGCCTTCGCCTCGTCGGTGCCCAGCCTTGTGATGTCCGCCTCGTCGGTGTCAGACAGGATGGCTTGCCTTCGCCTCGTCGGTGCCCGGCAAGAAATGGTTTGCTTCATCGGAAAACGACATGTCGGTAAAGTGGCTTCACGTCGTCGGTGCTAAGACGATGTTGGGGAAGAATGTTGGTGTAGAAGACGAAGTAGGCTTAAACGTTGCCGCGCAGCAGTATGGCTTGGATAACACGGAAATGAACTTGGCGATGTGGAACTTGTGGAGGCGTGTGTGAACTCCTAGAGTACGTGAAGGTGACGATGTCGTCATCCACCTCGTGAGGCGAGAGGTCTGCAATGGTGGCGATGTAGAAGATGCGGGCCGATGTAGCTCGCGGTGGAAACTCTGGGTTGGAGGCGACTGGCAAGTTGGTGTGCAATGGAGCTGACTTTGGTGCATCCACGGTGAGGTGAGCCTTCTTCAATCCATTGGTACATGTGAATAAGAAACATACACGTTATAATTAGACAGTGGCACCAGGCTGTACGCCGGCAGCCGTTCCGACATTGTAGTGGAGATGGAGAGGACGTCGGTGTGCATGCCGCTCGCCACGCCGACGTTGTCACGGAGATGGCGAAGACGCCATGTTGCGCGTTGGTTGTCTTGTTGATGTTGTCGCGGACATGGAGATGATGTCAGGTGCCTCGCCGATGTTGTCTCCGAGATGTAAAGGACGGCGCCAGGCTGCACGCGGGCTGCATTGCCGAGGTTGGCATGGAGGTGGACATGACTCCGGTCAGCATTCCGGCCGCCCTGCTGACGTTGTCGCGGAGATGGAGATGACGCCAGTACACATGTTGGCTGTCCCATCGACGTTGTCGCAGAGATGGAGATGACGCCGGTCTGCATGTCGGCCGCCCCGCTGCTGCTGTCACGGAGTTGAAGATGACGCCGGTCCGCATGCTGGCTGTCTCGTGGACGTTGTGGCGTAGATGGAGATGGCGCCCGGCTGCCTCGCAGACGTTGTCGCGGAGATAAAGATGACGTCAGTCTGCATGTCGGCCGCCCCGCTGACGGTGTTGCAGAGTTGAAGATGACGCCAGTCCGCGTGCTGGCTGTCTCACAGACGTTGTGGCGTAGATGGAGATGGCGCCCGGCTGCTTCGCTGACGTTGTCGCGGAGATGGAGACGACGCCAGTATGCATGTCGGCCGCCCCGCTGACGTTGTCGCAGAGTTGAAGATGACGTTGTGGCGTAGATGGAGATGGCGCCCGGCTGCCTCGCTGACATTGTGGCGGAGATGGAGATGGCGCCGGGCTACGCGTCGGCTGCCCCGCTGACGTTGTCCCGGAGATGAAGATGCCGCCGGGCTGGATGCCAGCAGCCATGCCGACACTGCCGTAGAGATGGAGATGAAGCCGGACTGCACGCCGGCAAAGTCGACGTCGTCTCCAGGCTCGTGGGGTGGTGACGATGACAACAAGCTGCAGGCCATCCGTTCGGCCAACGCCGTCGCAGAAGTCGACATCGTCACAGGAATGAAGAGGATGTTGGGCTGCACGCTGGCAGCACCGCCAATGTCGCGGCGGATATGAAGAGGACGCCAAGCGCCACGCTGGCTGCTGCAGTGACAACCCGTCGTGGAGGAGCAGAAGACGTGTGCGCCATACGTCGGCCGCCAAAGGCGCTTCTGCAACCTCGAGATGCAGCGGGCTGATGTAGATGAAAGAAGACGCCCACACAGTCGACGCCGCAACCACGGCCGTATCCTGCTTGTCCTTCTCGGCGCCGCCATTTGGCAGCCGTCTCCTTGTCACGAGGTAGGATCGTCAGCTTCTTGGCTTGGGCGCGTGTGTGCTCGGCTGCCGCCCTGGTGTGCGTGATGTGCTCTGGCCTTCTCCTCTAGGCTCCAATCTGTCCCTGCTAGATGAGAGAAAGACATGCATGGTGCGTCCACCATCGCCTCAACGTCTCCATGGAGCGCGTGTACGGATGCCGCTGTCGTGTACACCCCACCGCGGACACGTATTGCTTGTTGTCTTGCCGCCGACTTCAGAGCCGCCTGCTGTATGTCGCAGTAGGCTGCCCCTAATTTTTTCAGGAAGGGGCACGCTTCCTTTTCTGCAAAAACAATGTCCTCCTCTCTATAATCATCTGGGTTCCTCATCCCTTGCAGGCGATGAGCCAAAGCCTTCAGAAGAGCATCCAGTTCAACACCAAACGTACATTACTCCTTCTACCAATATTCTTTCTCTCATCTAGCAGGGACAGATTGGAGCCTAGAGGAGAAGGCCAGAGCACATCACGCACACCAGGGAGGCAGCGGAGCACACACGCGCCCAAGCCAAGAAGCTGACGATCCTACCTCGTGACAAGGAGCAGGCTGCGGAACGGCGGCGCCGAGAAGGACAAGCAGGATACGGCCGTGGTTGCGGCGTCGACGGTGTGGGCGTCTTCTTTCATCTACATCAGCCCGCTGCATCTCGAGGCTGCAGAAGCGCCTTTGGCGGCCGACGTATGGCGCACACGTCTTCTGCTCCTTCACGACGGGTTGTCACTGCAGCAGCCAGCGTGGCGCTTGGCGTTCTCTTCATCTCCGCCGCGACATTGGCGGTGCTGCCGACGTGCAGCCCAACATCCTCTTCATTCCCGTGACAACGTCGACGTGTGGCCCGGTGTGATGTCGACTTCAGCGACGGCGTTGGCCGAACGGATGGCCTGCAACTTGTTGTCATCTTCACCATCCCACGAGCTTGGAGACGACGTCGACTTTGCCGGCGTGCAGCCCGGCGTCATCTCCATCTCCGCGGTAGTGTCGGCATGGCTGCTGGCGTCCAGCCCGGCGGCATCTTCATCTCCGGGACAACGTCAGCGGGGCAGCCAGTGCGTAGCCCGGCGCCATCTCCATCTCCGCTACAACGTCAGCGAGGCAGCCGGGCGCCATCTCCATCTATGCCACAACGTCCGCAAGACAGCCAGCATGCGCACTGGCGTCATCTTCAACTCCGCGACAGCGTCAACGGGGCGGCCGACATGCAGACTGGCGACATCTCCATCTCCATGACAACGTCAGCGAGGCAGTCGGGCTCCATCTCCATCTACGCCACAACGTCCGCGAGACAGCCAACATGCGGATTGGCGCCATCTTCAACTCCGCGGCAGCGTCAACGGGGCGGCCGACATGCAGACCGGCGTCATCTCCATCTCTGCGACAACGTCGACGGGACAGCCAACATGTGGACTGGCGTCATCTCCATCTCCATCTCCGCGACAACGTCAGCAGCACGGCCGGCATGCTGACCGGAGTCATCTCCACCTCCACGCCAACCTCGGCAATGCAGCCAGCGTGCAGCCTGGCGCCGTCCTTTACATCTCGGCGACAACATCGGCGAGGCACCTGACATCATCTCCATGTCCGCGACAACATTAGCAAGCCAGCCAACGTGCAACATGGCATCTTCGCCATCTCCGCGACAACGTCGGCGTGGCGAGCGGCATGCAAACCGACGTCCTCTCCATCTCCACTACAATGTCGGAACGGCTGCCGGCGTACAGCCTGGCGCCACTGTCTAATTATAACGTGTATGTTTCTTATTCACAGGTACCAATGGATTAAAGAAGGCTCACCTCACCGTGGATGCCCCGAAGTGAGCTCCATTGCACACCAACTTGCCATTCGCCTCCAACCCGGAGTTTCCACCGTGAGCTACATCGGCCCGCATCTTCAACATCGCCACCATTGCGGACCACTCGCTTCACGAGGTGGACGACGACATCGTCACCTTCACGTACTCTAGGAGTTCACACACGCCTCCACAAGTTCCACATCGCCAAGTTCATTTCGGCGTTATCGAAGCCATACTGCTGCGCGGCAACGTTCAAGCCTGCATCGTCTTCTACACCAAAATTCTTCCCCAACATCGTCTTAGCACCGACGACGTGAAGCCACTTCGCCGACATGTCATTTTCCGATGAAGCAACCCATTTCTTGCCGGGCACCGACGAGGCGAAGGCAAGCCATCCTGTCCGACACCGACGAGGCGGACATCACAAGGCCGGGCACCGACAAGGCGACGGTCACCCACCTATCTGACCTGACGAAGCCAGACATCTTCATCATCGGACATCGACAAGCCGTAGGTATACGGCTAGGCTTCATCGGAGCGACGGACGTACCGCTCCGCCTTCCACTTCATCACCGCATCATCATCATCGTCTACACCGAGCACTTGGAGAAGATGAGATTTGAAGATGACGACCAATGCAACATCTTAATCGGAGGTGGTCCGTGACATTGACTCGCAGACGTAATTAATCGGGAGCCTTCCGAGGCCCTGTGAACCAGAGCTTCACAATCGACCAAGTCATATTGGCTGCGCTAGCAAGCCACGGAGCGCATAGTTATTGTAAAGGGATCATGTAATTTTGTTTCTCCGTTGAGAGATTAATAAAATGCAAGCTTTCCTATATTTTATTTTGTGTACTTGGTACACTGGGACGCCTCCCCTGGCGCGTAGAGAGATAGTAACCCGTAACACGTTTTACGATTTTTATTATTTCTCGTGTCAAACAAAATGGCACGCCCAGTGGGACCTGGTTCTCCTCCCATCTTTGCTGCGCAATAATGGTCGTCGAATTCGTCTTATGTCTCTTCTCCAACTTACAAGATTGGTGGAAGCAATTTCCATATGCCCCAATCACCGGGTTTCATTTAGCGTAGCGGCCATGTCAAGAAGGCGCCGCAATACATTCCAAGGGCACACAATATTGTCGTTATTCAGCAGGCATTCTTGGTGGGCAAATGCACCATTCACGCATTTCTGGAACTTGCGGCCTCAACTTCCTTCCCAATAGGCCGGGGGCACTTCTTGAATAAAGAAAATGCCGAGTGCAAGAGAATGCGAGCTTTGTCTACCTCGACTATAAGCTCCAGCTGATAAGGCCGCCATCAAATATGATGGCCTTCCTGATGTGAAGAAGTCATCCTCAACATACGCTCCTGACGGGCCCACCTCCTCCAATCTATTGGTGCCTTGATGCGACGGCGAAAAGTTAAGGGGAGATCTTCATCAAGTGCAGGTTCTATTTGAAGAGCTAAGGCCGACATAGCCTTCACATATTGCCTTTATTTTTGCACCACATAAGTACTAGTTTTTATTGATAATCTCCGCTAATGTTTCAAGAATTGGCTACCTTGGGACTTGTCGGAAGGGTGGCACAATGTATCATGATGCAGATGGAGTTGATCACACACCCGTAATGCACGGCTCGTGCCAATTGTATGCTTCTAGAGGCTGTGGGAAAGACTACTTGGGTTACTTCAGTGTAATGAGACCCCACACCCCCAAACTTCTGGATGTGTCTTGGGTTCATAGAGGCACCACACCTTGGGGAAGATGCTAGGAAAAGACCATGAAAGGGTTGTCTGGCCCAACGAAAACTGGACTCGGTGCGTAGCCGCTTGGCAACCCTGGGGTGTGCCACCATAAGCCCCAGATAAAGTGTCGGAGGGTTCTTCTTAGTCCACCAAGGTGAATGGCTCCCTTCCAAGTTCTCAAGGTGGTTCCCGGAGCAAAAGTCAAGTATCTCCAAGAAAGTTCAATCATTCGTCAAAAAAAGAGCAAGCATAAAGCAAAATCCAAGCAAGTACAAGCAATCTTATATAAATATGAGAAACCCAATGAAGTCAAGGGACATCCAAATTGTCCATGAAAGCAGCAAGTCTAGTAGTTCTGAGCTCTAAGGGAACCACTGGAAAGAAGCCGGTCGGTAATCGTTCACCACCCGTCCATAAAGGCATGGAAAAATTGTACAAGCTATTGTCCCAAAACCACCTACCCTGATTTCACCTCACTAATGTTTCTGGGTTCTTGATGCATGGAAGGGAGCATGGCAGAGCTGTGGGGTTGCTCATTTCCCTGATGGGTTAGAGTATGATTTTCCGCTACCTCTCAGAAGCATACATGAAGCATGGCGTCTCCCCACACGTACACAAAGGAGAATTAAATATTGAGTTGCAACCGCCATAGCCCTTCGACGGTTTCCGATGACAGGTCCTTTGGTAGACTTTTCTGATTTCACAACTATAACTCATGATTTAAAGTAGGGATAATATTTGCGTACAATGTTTTGAAACCTTGTAATTTTTTTCATATGTTACACAATATACATATGCATGTTCTCACACTTAAGTGCAGCCAGCCTCACTGTAATGGCGCACCTATTGAACCTGCCCTAACGAGAAGGCAACTCGGACATCGAGATCACCTCGCTGGTGATATTGCGTACATCCTTTCGGTATCCAAGGGTTTATGCCGGGGAAAATTACTTCGACGCTGGGGGCAGCTACATCATTGCGCCCAAGATAGCCCGATGGCTCCCGGCATCTACCCTGCCTCTACACCAACAAGACATTATGTGCACCAGGGGCAGTAAAACCAGTGTGCATGCCATTGCCGACGGCTTCCCGGCGCTCGATCCTCTACTCCAACCTACATCATGGGCACGGGGGGCAACAAAACCCGTGCGCCACAACATCGCCGAGGACTTCCTGGTGCTCCATTTGTCTACATCGGCAAAACAATCATGGGCACTGGGGGCATCCAAACCCGTGCGCCACGATGTCACCACCTGAAAGCGCATGGTGCCCCATATGTGGTTTTGGTAATTAATGACAATCCTTAAGGACTAATGTTTGCATTGAGATATTCTTTCAGGACTTGTCCATAAGAATAGTTTGGAGTCCTTGTGTGAATCGAAGAAGATCATTTGATGTCCAAGATGGCCGAGAAGCTTTTTCTCTGTCTAGCGGTAGTACCGGGTTGTGCAGCGGTAGTACCGCTCGTCATGGAGTTGTACTGCTGCGGCACACCTGGTACACCCCAGACAGCGGTAGTACCGCGGTTTGTACCGTCTCCTCCCAGGAGCGGTACTACCGCTGGTGATACCGCTTGAGGTACCGCTAGCAAAGAAAAGGCCACTGATATCCACGGTACCCAGGCGGTACCGGCATAGTACTACCGCTAGTACTTAGTCATTTTCGGAGCAACACTCCCCACGGCGGTAGTACCGCTCCTTCCAGGACGCGGTAGTACCGCTGGCAGTACCGGTCAAAATACCGCCAGGAAAGTTTTGCTCACGGTAATGATTACGGTACTAGGGCGGTAGTGTCCTAGTACTACCGCCAGCCTTCTCGATTTATATCGAGTTCGGGGCTGACGGTAGTACCGCTGCCAGGTTACGGTAGTACCGCTACTGGAGCTTCACGGTACTTCTGTGGTACCGCTGAGCTCTAGTGTGCAGTACACTGGGTACCCTGTGATGTCAGTGGGCGGTAGTACCGCTGTGTGCAGCGTTGTGCTGTTAAGCTTATTTGCTTGATGTCTTGAAGAACAAGATGGAGTGATCATTCATGTCTACCTTCAAGACATCAACTTTATGGACGAAGAAAGGAGAAAAGATACAAGGTTGATCATGCGTATGATCAACACACAAAGCTACAAGATGTACCTAGTGGGATTATGTATCTCGTGGTAATGCTAAGCAATTGTCCACATAGCTTTGTGAACTAACCCATGATATATGTGTGTGCTATCTCTATGTGTGGTTAGGTATCTTTCCATGGGCATGCTTCACAAGAAAGACTTCATATAGCCCATGGTCTATGTCGTCAAGCGGTGTTTGTCATCGAGCTTGACGTGGAAGCTCAAGTGAAGCATATCGAAGAAATCCTATGTTTGATGTTTTCCATCCATTTAGAGATTGTGGCCTTTTGAAGATGTGCCGAAGGGTCTCTCCCACAATGATGTATGGGGGGCAACTTGCAAGTCTTCATCTAGCGGAGCAAGTGCTAGCTAGCACGATCAAGAAAGAAGATCCAACTTGAGAGAGTCAAGATCGTCATCATCTAGATCAAGTGGAATGTTCAAGGCAAAGGTATAATCTTGATAAGTTTTCTATTTTACCGGTCTCATAATTTTGGGAGACCGGTTTATTGGATCGATAGTCGTACTATCAAGAGGGGCTCTCAAGTGAGTAACTTGATCGAATCGTTGTGGAGAGATCAAACCTTTGCACTCTTGCATATCATCTTTCTTGGTTGTTTTTTGTCTTTTATATCTTTGGGTTTTGGTGCTTGTTGTGATCTTTATGACAAGCCCAACTTCATCAAAAACGGTTTTCACATGAAACACCTATTGAGTTTTTGATGTTGAAGGTTTTCCCGGTTAGTCCTCTTTAGAGAGATCTTACATTTCTCCTTGTGGTTTTAGTTTCAGTGTTGGACAATGATGTTTCTATTTGTATAGCTCTTCGTTGCGATTTCAACGAGCCCAAGATCATCGAAAACGGAGTCCGGACGCAAAAGTTATGACCGTTTTCGTATCGGGTGTTTTTGCTGTTTTTGTTCCGGTGGTAGTACCGGTCCAGTACCGCCCCAGTACCGCCCGAACCAGTATCGAAACGCCCCGTAGCGGTAGTACCGCTGCTGGGCAAGATTTTGACATAACGGTCATATTTTGGGTCCCCTATTTAAGGGGGTCTTCTTTCCCCTTGACCCCAAGGCTGCCCAAACACGTTTTTCCTCTCTCCCCCACCATTGTTGACCTTGGAAAGCTTTCTCCTCTCTCAATCCCTCCGATGATTCTTGCATATATTTGAGGGAGAAGTTAGAGGAGATCTAGATCTACATTTCCACCAATCCATCCTCCTTAGTGAGGCAAACCTAGTAGATCTTGATCTTGGAGTTCTTGACGTTTCTCCATTGTTTTTCCTCTCTTATTCCCCCATATGCATTTGTTGCTTTGTTGTAATTTGAGAGTGGAGGATTTGAGCACTTGTGATCTTGCCATTTGCATCGGTTGCATCGGTTTGCTCTCTTCTCGAGGATTCGTGGAAGTGAAAGTGTGTGAGCTTGTTACTCTTGGGTCTTGGACCCTAGACGACTTGTGGTGTTCTTGGGAGCCTCCAATTTAGTTGTGGATGTGTGCCCCAAGATTGTGGTGACATCGAGAGCCTCCAATTAAGTTGTGGATGTGTGCCTCGATCGAAGGTTGCCAATAGTGGAAGGTGAAGTAGGCCTTTGTGTCGGGGTTCATTGAAGAATAGGGTGAGGCCTTTGTGGCGTTGAGTAGGCCTTTGTGGCGAGCTCACACCCCTCCAACGAGACGTACTCCCCTTGTGGGAGGAACTCGGGAATACATCATCGTCTCCGTGTGCCCCGGTTATTTCTATACCCGAGCTTTCTACTTATGCAATTTACATTATGATAGCCTTCGTGCTTGAATTTATATATCTTGCTATCACCTTGTTACTTGTCTTGCTTAGCATAAGTTGTTGGTGCACCTAGTTGACCCTAGAATATTTAGGTTGTGTGCTTGTTAATTTAAACACCTAGTTTATTTCCGCATTTAGCAAGACTTAACCGGAAAAGTTTTAATCGCCTATTCACCCCTCTTCTAGGCGACATTGTTGTTCGTTCAATTGGTATCAGAGCCTCGTCTCTCTTATTAGGCTTTACATCCTAGATAGTACGATGTCGTTTAGGGAAATAGAGCACGATCCTGATTTTATATTCTATGGTAGAAATTATGATGTTTGGAAAATTCGCATTTTTAATTTTCTTGAGGACATGGGTCCAAAGTATGTAAAGAGAATTGTAGATATGGATTTTCCTCCTCCAAACGATTCTCAAGATTTATCTTTAGAGGATGAGGAAAACTCTTATCTCGATACTCTTTTATCTAATGGTCTCTTGTGTGTTTTGAGCGATGTAGTTATTGGATCAATCATGCCTTTTCGAAACGCTCATGAGTTATGGACAAAACTTCAAGATATATATGATGTGTTTAACATTTTTGAGGATGATTGTTCTCCATCCACTTCCGGCCGTGATGAGTTCACATATTTCTCCACTCCACCAACATGTGATTTGTCACAAGGTAATGATATGGTGAGTGGTGATAGAAATTGCATTGTGGATAGTGAATTTGTTATTGACTATACTTCATCTCTATCCCATTGCAATGATCTATCTTTGGACTTAATATCTTCTGGCACTCAAAGTTCCATACATGCTAGTATTGATAGTCCTTGCATATCATGTAATAGTTGTTTAACTAAATCTCATGATGATATGCTTCCTATGTCTTGTTTTCATGAAAACAATGCTTCCATTTCCTCTAGTGCTTGTGTGGCTAACAATGTAGAGGACCCCCACATTTTGGTGGAACAAGACATGGACCTTAATGGTGCTTCAAGTAAATCTTCATCATCATTATCCATTTCTCATATGTGCCTTATGGCTAACGATTCAAAGGTATCCCCTCCTTTGGAACCCTCTTCATATATTGATGATGATGAAGAAGAAAATGATAATGGTGATTCCATTTATGAGAAAGGTAAAATAATTCTTCATTCTCTCACAAAGAATAAGATTGCCTCTTCTATTCTCTGTGAAATCATGGGTACCCTTGTTGAGCGCGATGAGACTATTAAGGCTATGGATAGTAGCCTTGATAAATGTTATAGCCTCGAACGTGGGTACATAGATGAAATTGCAGGGTTTGAGGTAGCCCTTGAGGAAGAGCATGAGCTCCGAGTTACTCTTGAGGAGAAACTCAGATCTATTGAGGAGCTCTATAATGAACAAATAGCCTATCTCACTAAAGCACGTGACCATACTAATGCTAAATATAAAGTGCTTAAAAATGAAAAGGTAGAATTTGTTGTTGGCAATGCTAAACTAATTGAGGAAAACTCTAGGTTGAATAATGAGCTTGCCAAGTTGTCTTATTCCATTACTAATGATGCTTGTGCTACTAACTCCACATCTTGTGAAGCATCTATTTTGAAGGAGAATGTTGAGCTAAGGGCTCAACTTGAGTTGATGAATAGCAAGTGTGGGAAGTTGGAAGAAAGCCATGAAAAGCTATCTAGCTCTCATGAGGACCTTCTAGCATCCCATACTAAGCTAAAGTTAGCTCTTGAGGCTATAACTTCAAAGGTAACATCTTGTGAGCCTCATGTGGTTACTAGCACAATATCTTCTAGTAATGCTATATTGCCTTGTGCTAGTATTAGTAATTCATCCTCTCATAATGTTTCTACATCTTGTGATGAATTGCTTTCCTTGCCTTGTTGCTCTAACAATGAAGCATCTACTTCCTCTAGCTCTTGTGTTGTTTCTAACCATGTAGAGGAAATCAAAGAGATCAATGCCCAAGTCACTTATTTGAAGAAAGACTTGGAAAAGTGTCATGAAGGCAGTTCCACCCTTGACAAGATGTTGATGGTGCGAAGACTTCCCAATGACAAGAGTGGACTTGGATTCAACTCCAATATCAAGAACAAGTCCAAGGTTGACAAGAAAAAGGGCCAAGAATAAGTAAAAGATACGGCCAAGATTATTTGCTTCAAGTGCAAGATTGAAGGGCACCATGTTAGATCTTGCCCTTTGAAGAAGAAGTCTCTAAGTTATAAGCAACTAGGGAAGCGGCCTCTTGTTCAATCTCATGCTCAACCACGAGTTGAACAACGACCACCTCCTAAGAAGACTCAAGCCAATGCTCCTCAAGTTGAGGATCCCATTAAGAAGAAAGAGAAGAGTCGATGTTGTTACCTTTGTCGTGAGAAGGGACACCTTTCTTCTTCATGCACTAATGGTACATTATCCAACCCTATCCTTGTTGATGATGTGTATTCCATTCGGAAGGATAATGTGGGCAATGTGTTTGCCAAGTTTGTTGGTACTCAAAGTGGTGTCAAGAAAAGAACCATTTGGGTTGCCAAACCTATTGTGACTAATCTCTTAGGACCCAACTTGGTTGGGGACCAACAAGCTCAAACTTGATCAATAGGTGTTGTTGGAGGGCATTGGAGACTTGGCTATCTCATGAAGAATTAAGGGATCTTCATCAATTTTATTTACTAAAGCCAAGCCACTTAGATTATATATATCTCTTATTCAATGTTCCTCCTTGCGGTAACTTGTATCTGATTCATATATTCATTGAAAGTTACTTTCCCCCTTGAATGTGTCGGTTTTGTTACTAGCATGTGTTTGTATATGTTGTGCTTACTACTTACCTATCTTGAGTAATCTAGTTATTTTTGTTGGTTTGCACTCCATGTACTTGTGTGCTTTGTGTTGAGCCTTCATTGCAATTCTTGCTTATTTTAGTTGGCTCTTTGAGAGATTAATGGACTATCCCATTTTGGGGGAGTAATATGATCTTGACACTTTACTATCCTAAAACGTGTGTACATGAGGAAAACCACTTAGTGTTGATATATCAATATTATCTTGTCTCTATGTGGTATGTCTTTCTCATAAGAAATTCAAATTCTAATGTCCATTAACTTTCTCTAGTTGGATTTATTTTCTTTGCCTCTTGTAAAAAAATGGATTATCACATTATGGGGGAGTAATAAGCTATGTGCATATTACAAGCCTATAAAATGTGAACATGTGAGGTATTGCCACCTAGAATTGATATTGTTAATTATCTTGTTCTTATGTGGCATGTTGCTCAAACAAGTTCCATGTTTTCTTAAATGTGTTTTATCTCTCTTCTTTTGGTATCTTGTTTGTGAGAGTTTCTTGGTGCTTTGGATTTTTGGTTCTTATTTGAAGCCTTCAAGAATCTCTATCTAAGCATGTTTTTCAACTCCTATCTTTTGTCATATGTTTTTTGAATATGATTGTGAACAATTCTACCACCGAGAAATATCTCCATACATCTCTTGTCTTTGACAAGTGATAATAATTTGTGGTAAGTTTATTGATCATATTTACTTTGTCTTTTGCTCTAAAATTTCCTTGTTTCTTGCCAATTATTTGTTTGGTTTAAGTCCCTTGTGTCTTCCTTGCTCTACTCAAAATATGTTTTGTGCTTTCTTGTGGTAGGAAAAGCAATGATCCCATACTTGTGCACTTATGTTCAAAGTCATACTTCTTTGGGTTGCACTATTCTTGGGGAAGCTATCCTACATTGAGTAGATCACCCTTCCTTAAATTGGTATTGCATCTTATTGATTTTATTTAAACATGACTAGTGTTTGAATAATATATATGGAGAGTAATGATTCCATTGTGTGCATTTTGTATTCAAGTGCAAGATCATAAATAATGCACTATTCTTGGAAGAGCTATCCTATATGAGGTTGAACACTTGTTGTCTTTAAATTTGTGTTTTATCCCAATGACTTGTCTCTTTGGAAGATGAACATTTTTCGTCTTGGTACTTTGTGTGCCATCATGAAAAGTGTACAGGGTTTGATTTTTCTTTGACCTTTTTTTGGTATCTTCTCTATTTGGTTTCCTCAATCATGTTTTGATTTGAGTTTTGATATAATTTGGGCAATTCTCTTGGTTTTCACTCTTGTGAGTGTCTTCTTGGTTTAATTGGTGTTTTGTCCAATTTGTATCTTGTTTTGGTTCTTGAAAGTTTTGTGCATGTATATTTACGATGTATATCTTTTGGCATGCTTACTTTCGTTGATCCAATATATAGGATAAACTCCATCAAATCCTAAATGGCTAAGATGTGCATGAAATTCAAATTCATATTAATATGCACATATTTATGTGGAGTTTGTCCTATGTATTGTAGTTGTTCTAACTACTTTGTACCCAATGAGTTTGGGTACCATGTTGTACTTGAATTTTTTTAGGTACAATGGAGATGCATTGGGTGCTTGACTCATTCATAAGGAAGATGTTTTCACCATTGGATTTTAGGAGTCAAGCTATGATGATTATCAAACTCGCATCCTCTCCATCACCAATGTCTTCTCGGTAACAAGTATCTATCTCATGCATACATTTCTAGCCCTCAACCTTGTGTAGGTTGTATCTTGGCATGAATTCCTTTTGTTGCATTTCATTTGGTTCTTGCAAGTGTTTTATCAAAACATCTTTCTTGCAAATATGAGTAGGCCGGGATGATTACATATCAAGGGGATATTTATAATCATTTTCATGATTCACCAATCCCAAGTATATTAATCTAGCAACTTCTGCTCGAAGTCTCTCATATGAAATATTGATATTTTCTCAAAACCATTTGCCTTTTTGTGATACGCGTTACCTTTCTCGAAGCATTCCAACTATCACTTTCCCTTGTGATATTTGTGATGCTTTGATGAGTTTATTGTTTGTTCATCTATATCCCTTTAAGATAAAATTGAGCTTTGTGCTTTGCTTTCAAGCAAAAATCTTATTGGTGTATTTATGACTCTCTTTTGGATATCATGTTCCTCTCATTCGTACCTGTTTTGTGCGTCAATATTTCTTTGTGGACTTATATCTTTGTGATTGGTGTCCACTTAAAAACTTATACACATGAGAATAGTTACATCTTTAATTGGTATTCTATTTCTTTAGTGACCACCTTTTATTGATTTTTATTCTTTGGTGGTTCCTAGAAGGCACAATCTTGGCTTTTTATTTGGTACTTCTTTTGCATCTTAATAAGCTTGTGGACCTATTTGTTTGTTGCAAGTTGCACTGCTTCATTTACCATCTATTCTCTTGCACTTCTTGCGGGTTGTAGATTATTATGGGGAGTGATGATTCCATATTTGTGCACTCACAATAGTGCATAGACATTGGGTAGCTTCTCTATTCTTTTCTAGAACTCTCTTGTTGGATCTCTTCGGTTGCTTGTCTCCTTGTGGGGAGATGTTTAGAGGAATATTTTTTATTTGCAATCTTAGGATCCTCAATGTAGTTTGACCCCCCTCCATCTATTCATTGTTGGATATATGCACTTGATTTCACTCATATCATGAGGAATGCATACACTATGGGGGAGATCTTATTATATTGACCTTCTAGTTTTTTTCCTCCCATTTCGGAAATGGATGCCAATGGGGGAGAAGTTTAGAGGGTTTAACGGAATTTGGTTTTATGGTTTAGGTTCGTTCTTTAAGAACTTGCCTTCCATGCTCTTGCATCCTTGCTCTTTGTGTTGCATGGTTGCTTTATTCATTATATAAACCCTTGTAAAAATGGATTGTCATCAATTACCAAAATGTGGGAGATTGAAAGCGCATGGTGCCCCATATGTGGTTTTGGTAATTAATGACAATCCTTAAGGACTAATGTCTGCATTAAGATATTCTTTTAGTACTTGTCCATAAGAATAGTTTGGAGTCCTTGTGTGAATCGAAGAGGATCATTTGATGTCCAAGATGGCCGAGAAGCTTTTTCTCTCTCTAGCGGTAGTACCGGGTTGTGCAGCGGCAGTACCTCTCCTCATGGAGTTGTACTGCTGTGCCACACCTGGTACACCCCAGACAGCGGTAGTACCGCGGTTTGTACCGTCTCCTCCCAGGAGCGGTACTACCGCTGGTGATACCGCTAGAGGTACCGCTAGCAAAGAAAAGGCCACTGATATCCATGGTACCCAAGCGGTACCGGCATAGTACTTAGTCATTTTCGGAGCAACACTCCCCACGGCGGTAGTACCGCTCCTTCCAGGACGCGGTAGTACCGCTGACAGTACCGGTCAAAATACCGCCAGGGAAGTTTTGCTCACGGTAATGATTACGGTACTAGGGCGGTAGTGGCCTAGTACTACCGCCAGCCTTCTCGATTTATATCGAGTTCGGGGCTGACGGTAGTACTGCTGCCAGGTTACGGTAGTACCGCTACTGGAGCTTCACGGTACTTCTGTGGTACCGATGAGCTCTAGTGTGCAGTACACTGGGTACCCTGTGATGTCAGTGGGCGGTAGTACCGCTGTGTGCAGCGGTAGTACCGCTGTGTTGTTAAGCTTATTTGCTTGATGTCTTGAAGAACAAGATGGATTGATCATTCATGTCTACCTTCAAGACATCAACTTTACGGACGAAGAAAGGAGAAAAGATACAAGGTTGATCATGCGTATGATCAACACACAAAGCTACAAGATGTACCTAGTGGGATTATGTATCTCGTGGTAATGGTAAGAAATTGTCCACATAGCTTTGTGAACTAACCCATGATATGTGTGTGTGCTATCTCTATGTGTGGTTAGGTATCTTTCCATGGGCATGCTTCACAAGAAAGATTTCATATAGCCCATGGTCTATGTCGTCAAGCGGTGTTTGTCATCGAGCTTGACGTGGAAGCTCAAATGAAGCATATAAAAGAAATCCTATGCTTGATGCTTTCCACCCATTTAGAGATTGTGTCCTTTTTAAGATGTTCCGAAGGGTCTCTCCCATAATGATGTATGGGGGGGAAACTTGCAAGTCTTCATTTATCGGAGAAAGTGCTAGCTAGCACGATCAAGAAAGAAGATCCAACTTGAGAGAGTCAAGATTGTCATCATCTAGCTCAAGTGGAATGCTCAAGGCAAATGTATAATCTTGATAGGTTTTCTATTTTACCGGTCTCATACCTTTGGGAGACCGGGTTATAGGATCGATAGTCGTACTATCAAGAGGAGCTCTCAAGTGAGTAACTTGATCGAATCGTTGTGGAGAGCTCAAACCTGTGCACTCTTGCATATCATCTTTCTTGGTTCTTATTTGTCTTTTATCTCTTTGGGTTTTGGTGCTTGTTGTGATCTTTATGACAAGCCCAAGTTCATCAAAAACAGTTTTCACATGAAACACCTATTGAGTTTTTGATGTTGAAGGTTTTCCCGGTTGGTCCTCTTTAGAGAGATATTACCTTTACCCTTGTGGTTTTAGTCTTAGTGTTTGACAATGATGTTTCTATGCAAAATCTTGTAGAGCTCGTCGTTGCGATTTCGACGAGCCCAAGATCATTGAAAACGGAGTCCAGATGCAAAAGTTATGACCGTTTTGTATCGGGTGTTTTTGCTGTTTTTGTTCCGGCGGTAGTACCGGTCCAGTACCGCCCCAGTACCGCCCGAACCAGTACCGAAACGCCCCGTAGCGGTAGTACGGCTGGTCCTAGAGGTTGTACCGCTGCTGGGCGAGATTTTCACATAACGGCCATGATGTAGCCCACCCAACTCCACCAAGTGCACCGATGACAAGATCACGCGCATAGGCCATCCAAGATAAGGTGAACTCGCTCCTCTCGTTCTATGCTTTCGGTCATGTGGAGAATGGTGCGCTACCTCATGGTTCCACACTTTGCGTACTCAGGTTCAAACCCACCACGGAGGCCCCGGAAAGCACCCAAAATGATGCGCAAGAAGATAAGAAGGAGGGCGGAAGAAACGGCATCGCAGTCGGAGTCCCGGCGGAGAAGATAGGGGGAAGGGAGCCCCTCCCGGCCTCGGGGGCCGGCCAGGCCGGCCTCATCCCCCCCTAGGCCGGACCCCCAACAGAGGCAGCCGGCCTGGAGGCCGGCCTCCCTCCTCCCCACCCCGGCCCCAGGCCGGGCACCCAACAGAGCCAGCCGGCCTGGGGGCCGGCCTGCCTCCTTCCCACCCCGGCCCCAGGCCGGCCTCCTCCTCCAGGCGCCCACCCTGGCCCCAGGCCGGGTTCCAGGCCGGCCAGGCCGGCCCCTAGGCCGAGGTGGACACGAAAATGCCCGGAAAAGACCCGTTTTCGCTCCCGTTTCCACCTACTTCGGCCCCCGGCTATATAAGGACTCCCCCAAGCTAGATCTAGGGTTTAGAGTTGAATTTAGAACATTTGGAGCTCAGCTCTCTTGTATCCCTCTTTGAGGAACTACTCCTCCGGTGTGTACCGAGGAACGTATCAAGGCTACTCCTCCGACTTTGTCGAGGATCGTATCAAGGATCATCCAATTACTTGATCTCTCCCTTTGGGTTTCTATCAAGGAATTGTCCAATCTTCCTCTCGATTATCTTGAGGTTCTATTGGCGTAGTGGACCGGCTACGGGTGTAAAGCGGTTTCAATCAAGGTGAGCTCAGTTGAATCGATCGTTCCGTAGGCGGCCCTCGGGGTTAGTTGACGGAAGATTTGGGGTTCTTCGGTTCTTACTATTTATCCTTGCGTTTGTTTGCGTTGCCCTCGATCTCCCCCTCGTTTCCCCCTCGTGTGTTCATCGAGTTCCTCGTGTTCTTCGTGTTCTCCGTCGATTCGTGAAGATCGGGCCAATCTAGGAGTAACCCTCCGCATCATCTGGTATCCAGAGCTAGATTGACACGAATCCGACACCCCCAACACTTTCCATCCACCAATTTTTCTTTTTCCACCAAGAATTTCGAAAATCCTCAAAAAATAGCCAAAAGGGAATTTGACCGATCTGTTGATTCGTTGAGTTTTTCGTGGTTTTTCTTCATAGATTTGTTGCCAAACACCATTCCACACCTTTCTATTCAGCCAATTTTTCCAATTTCGTCCCAAAATTTTCTTGATTTTGTGGGAATTTCGAATTTGAGCCAAAAACTCAGAAAATTGCAGCTCTTCGATTCTCCGACAGATTTTGAAACTTGTTTTTCTTTGTCGTTTTTGATCCGAATTGAGTGCAACAAAGTGCTACGCGACGCCCACGACATCACCTACGCTTCCACATCAACGGATCGCCACGACATCGACTCCCCCACGGCCGCAAGTCCGTGATCATCAAATAAGAGAGGTATAACTTGCTTCCGCTTGCACCACCCCACCCCATTGTGTTACTTACCTATCGGACTAGTTCTTTTTACACCGCTTGGCATCGCATTTGTGGCATCGAGAGTGCGAGGTTAGCGCTTGTGAGAGATTAGCTACCGACTAGGCATTGGCACTTTGGAATCCATCAAAAAGAGAAAATCAAAAAAAAAAAGAAAAAGAGAAAATAGAAAAAGAAGCAAAAGGATCGGTGCCAATTGCTTTCCATTGTAGGAACGTGTAGCATTGCGTCGCAAAAGAGAAAGAGTGACCGATTGCCACGGTGCGAATCTTGTTGCCTTTTCAAATTTGCGGTTTGAGCTAGCGTCCTCTTTGAGTTAGTGTGGCATTGAGCATTAGTCTACGTTAGGGCCATTTCGTTCTTCGCTCGTCCATTGGTCGCACTAATCCCATTTTTCCCTTGCGTGTGTGTGTTCCACCATATTTCCATCCTATAGGTTTGGTTTTTGTGCTAACTTTTCTTTGAATTTTCTCCATGATTGACAACAAACTTTTCTTCGGTTTTGTCGATTTTTCCTCGCCACTTTCCTAACCTATTTGCCTTCCATATAAAGTGTGTGTGTTGCCGTTTGCGGTTTCTTTCGATCTTTTTGGATTCGCTCTTGACATACCGCCCTACACCTAGGCTCGTCCACTAGCCTCAATACGACCAAGAAAGGTAACGTTGGGTAAGTGAGGCGTCCATTTCTTCAATATCACCCTTGTGTGTGTTTTTGAGATGGCTAGGGAAGGAGTATTCACAAGTCCGAGCTCGGAAGACGAAGGCAATCCATTCTACAACGACAATGCTTACGCCAACTTCGTCACCCACAATGACCACTTTCAACTCCGCGAACTCGTCAAGGACGGGTTGCAACGCTATGAGCGTCGACTACAAGAGCAAGAGGCTCGATTGAATGATCAAATGACGCGCATCAACATCAACTTGGCTAATCTTGCCAATCGTCGTCATTCTTCATCGTCCTCAAGGTCTCGTCGCTCAAGCCACCGCAATCAAGATCCTCACCAACCTCGTCGCCATGATCGCCACGATCGCCATGATCGCCACAACGTGGAGGAGGGTGGACAACCTCAACAACCACCACCACCTCCTCCACAACCTCAACAACCTCCGCGACGCAATTGGTATGAGGATAGCTCGCCATCACCACCACCTCGACATCGCCAAGGCCGTGGTGACCCTCTTCAACAACCGCAACGCCCGGACCTTCGACAACACCATCATCCTCCACCTCCACAAGGCCACGATCAAGACTATGGCCACAATGATTTCGTGGAAGATGCTCGTCAACATCGAAGGCCACCTAGGCGCCATGCGCGTCCCAACAACAATGACCGCCAAGAACATGATCATCCTCAACACCCTCGAGATGAACAAGTGCTTCCGCAACACCCTCGCCAAGAACAAGAGCGTCCTCGACAACATCACAATGGCCATGATGATAGTGAATGTCGTGAAGCTAGGCTCCGTCACCACCAACCACCACCACCTAATGACCACCGGCGTCATCCTCCCCATCATGATCGCCACCGCCAAGACAATGAGGATGACCCCTATGATGATTCACCTCCCATTTATGATGAAGATCCCCATGAGCGCCAACATGAGCGTCCCCATCGTCCGCAAGAGGACAACAACATGAGTGCTCTTCGTTTCAATGTCCCAAAGTTCAATGGTGAGAATGATCCCGAAGACTATCTTTCTTGGGCTCTCAAGGTTGACAAGATATTCGGCATTCACAACTTCACCGACAAGAAGATGGTTGCTCTAGCATCTTTGGAATTCGAAGGCTATGCACTCTTATGGTGGGATCGTCTACAAGCCGAACGAGTCCGCAATCGCATGGCTCCCCTTGCCACTTGGAATGAGATGAAGCAATTCATGCATGCTCGATTCGTTCCTCCTCACTACAAGCGTGACCTCTTCAAGAAGCTCCAAGAACTTCGTCAAGGTGTGAAGTCCGTTGATGAGTACTACAAGGAAATGGAGACATCTTTGATTCGAGCTCATGTGATAGAATCTCAAGAGCAAACAATGGCCCGCTTCCTCAATGGCCTCAACTATCCTATAAGGAAGATCGTCGAGTATCAACCGTATGACAACATTGTGGCCCTTGTCCACCAAGCTCTCAAGGCGGAACGCCAAATTGCGGAAGATCTCAAGTATAGCAAGCAAAAGGCTTTCTTCAACTCAAGACCATCATCCTCAACTCCAATGACACAAGTTCCTCCTCCAACTACCACCAAGAGCAACACTCGAGCCTCTAGTGCTCCCAACAAGTCTTCCCAACCATTCAAGAAGCAAGTGCCTCCCACATCATCCTCAAGTGCTCCTCAAGTCAAGTCAAGCACTATTACTTGCTTCAAGTGTGGTGGTAGTGGACACAAGTCCTTTGAATGTTCCAACAAGATGATCATGATTGTCAACCAAGACGGTGAACGTGATTCTATGAGCGAAGGCGAATACTAGCCTTGCATCAAGTTGCTCTCAACTCTTTGGACGTCCCCAACGATGAGGAAGAAAGTGTGTATTGCGATGAGGACAAGAATCCATCACTAGTGGTCACAAGAGTCCTCACTTCTTCTCCTCAAGATGAGCAAGATCAACGGTGCAATCTCTTCCAAACAAGAGCCGGTATTGATGGCAAGTCAATCAAGGTCATCATCGATGGTGGAAGTTGCCACAACTTGGCTAGCAAAGAGCTTTGCGACAAACTCAAATTGCCTTACAAGCAACATCCCCATCCATACCATGTCCAATGGCTTAGTGACTCCAGCACCTTCAAGATTCAACACATGGTCTCCGTGAATTTCAAGATTGGTCCCTATGAAGACACGGTAGATTGTGACGTTGTTCCTATGACCGTGTGTCATCTTCTTCTTGGTCGACCTTGGCAATACGACAAGAGTGCTATCCATGATGGGCGTACCAATAACTATAGCTTCAAGTGGAATAACAAGACATTTGTTCTTCGTCCCATGTCTCCTAGCCAAGTGATCGCCGACAACGCCAAGACTCTTGCACGTAGACAAGAAGAGATCAAATCTCGTGAGATGAGTGGTGAGAGAGTGATCCACCAAAAAGTGAGTGAGAGCCACAAGCCAAACATGAGTGGAAAAATTCCGAGTGATGCCAAAGGCTTTGCCTTACTTGCCACCAAACGAGAGATGCGAGAGCTACGAGATGACCCAAACATACTTCACTTTGTCCTATTGTGCAAAGGGGAAGCACTTGACACTAACGACATGACAAATCTTCCTCCATCTTTGTTGCCTTTGTTGCAGGAATTTGAAGACGTCTTTCCCGATGAGCTCCCTCCGAGCCTTCCTCCCCTTCGAGGAATCGAGCACCGTATTGACCTCATTCCGGGCGCGCCCCTTCCAAACCGCGCTCCTTACCGCACCAACCCCGAGGAGACTAAGGAGATTGAGCGACAAATCCAAGAGCTACTAGAAAAAGGTTTTATTCGCGAATCCCTTAGCCCTTGTGCCGTGCCGGTTATCCTTGTTCCAAAGCAAGATTCTACTTCCCGCATGTGTATGGATTGTCGCTCTATCAATGCTATCACCGTTAGATATAGACATCCTATTCCTAGGCTCGATGACATGCTTGATGAATTGAGTGGTGCTACTATATTTTCCAAAATTGATCTTAAAAGTGGTTACCATCAAATTCGTATGAGTATAGGTGATGAATGGAAAACGGCTTTCAAAACAAAACTTGGTTTGTATGAATGGCTTGTTATGCCCTTTGGTCTTTCGAATGCTCCATCTACCTTCATGCGTCTCATGAATGAAGTTCTACGTCCTTTCATTGGCAAATTTGTTGTGGTTTACTTCGACGATATTCTCATTTATAGCAAATCTTTGGAAGATCACCTTGATCATGTTTCACAAGTATTGTTGGCTCTTCGCAACGCAAAACTTTTCGCCAATCTTTCCAAATGCACTTTTTGCACCAACAAGCTTGTTTTCTTGGGTTTTGTGATCTCTTCCAATGGTATTGAAGTAGATAACAAGAAGATTGAGGCAATTAGGAATTGGCCCAACCCTACCTCCGTGGATGAGATAAGGCGCTTTCATGGCCTTGCCGGGTTCTATCGCCGCTTTGTCAAAGATTTTTCAACTATTGCTTGCCCTTTGAATGAACTTACCAAAAAGAATGTACCTTTTGTTTAGGGCAATGCGCAACAAAAAGCTTTCGACACACTTAAGAAATGCTTAACCGAAGCTCCTTTGCTTGTCTTACCGGATTTTGAGAAAACTTTTGAGATTGAATGTGATGCTAGTGGTATAGGAATTGGTGGCGTTCTCATGCAAAACGGACGCCCCGTTGCTTACCATAGTGAAAAACTTGATGGTGCTAAACTCAATTACCCCATCTATGATAAGGAACTTTTTTGCTTTGGTTAGAGTGCTAGAAGTTTGGCAACACTACCTTTGGCCAAAAGAATTTGTCATTCATTCCGATCACGAATCATTGAAATACTTGAAAAGCCAAACCAATTTGAACAAGAGGCATGCTAAGTGGGTTGAATTCATTGAATCTTTTCCTTATGTCATTAAGTACAAGAAAGGTAAAGAGAATGTGGTCGCCGATGCCTTGTCTAGGAAAGAATGCCTTCTTACACGTCTTGACATCAATGTGATTGGTTTGGATGAGATCAAAGACTTATATGCTTCCGATACTTTCTTTGGTCCTATATTTGAGAAATGCTTGCCTAACCGAGGTTTTGATGATTACTATCTTCACAAAGGGTTCTTGTTTAAGGCTAACAAATTGTGTATCCCCGAGTCCTCTCTTCGTTTGTTGTTATTGAAGGAATCACATGAAGGAGGTCTCATGGGACACTTTGGACGCGACAAGACCTATTCCATGCTCTCCACCAACTACTATTGGCCCAAGATGAAGCATCACGTTGAGAGACACGTCAAGAGATGTTCTACATGCCTCCGAGCTAAGTCCACTTCCAACCCCCATGGTCTTTACATGCCATTACCTATCCCACATGCACCTTGGAGTGATATTAGCATGGACTTTGTGTTAGGCCTCCCACGAACTAAAACCAACATGGATTCAATCTTTGTAGTTGTGGATCGTTTCTCTAAGATGGCACATTTCATTCCTTGCAACCGAACCGACGATGCTTCACATGTTGCTACTTTGTTTTTCAGGGAAATTGTGCGTTTACATGGTGTACCTACTTCCATTGTCTCGGACCGCGACGTCAAGTTCACCTCCTACTTTTGGAAGACGTTGATGGCCAAGCTCGGCGTCAAGCTACTATGCTCCACCGCCTACCACCCACAAACGGATGGACAAACCGAGGTCGTCAACCGCACACTCTCTTCACTACTTCGAGCATTGATCAAGCCCAACTAGAAGAATTGGGAGGAGTGCATCCCACACGCCGAGTTCGCCTACAACCGTGCTCTCCATCAAGCTACCAAGAAGAGTCCGTTCGAGATCGTCTACGGCTTCAACCCCAACACCGCCCTCGACATACTCCCTTTGCCTCTACGCGAGCGAGCAAACATGGACATCGACAAGCGCACCGACTACATCAAGAAGCTACACGACTCCACAAGAGCTACGCTTGAGAAGCATTCCGAGCACCGAGCCTCTATCATGAACAAGAACAAGAAACCCATGGTGTTCCAAGAAGGTGACCTCGTGTGGCTACACTTGCGCAAGGACCGGTTCCCCGAAGAGCGCAACTCCAAGCTCAAGCCAAGAGGTGACGGTCCCTTCAAGGTCATCAAGCGCATCAACAACAACGCCTACAAGCTCTACTTACCGCAATCCAAGTACCTCGTCCACAACTCCTTCAATGTCAAGGACCTCTCTCCCTTCCATGGATACCCAAGTGATGAAGACGACGCCGAGTCGAGGTCGACTCTTTTTCAAGGGGGGGGAGATGATGTAGCCCACCCAACTCCACCAAGTGCACCGATGACAAGATAACGCGCAAAGGCCATCCAAGATAAGGTGAACTCGCTCCTCTCGTTCTATGCTTTCGGTCATGTGGAGAATGGTGCGCTACCTCATGGTTACACACTTTGCGTACTCAGGTTCAAACCCACCACGGAGGCCCCGGAAAGCACCCAAAATGATGCGCAAGAAGATAAGAAGGAGGGCGGAAGAAACGGCATCGCAATCGGAGTCCCGGCGGAGAAGATAGGGGGAAGGGAGCCCCTCCCGGCCTCGGGGGCCGGCCAGGCCGGCCTCATCCCCCCCTAGGCCGGACCCCCAACAGAGGCAGCCGGCCTGGAGGCCGGCCTCCCTCCTCCCCACCCCGGGCCCAGGCCGGCCTCCTCCTCCAGGCGCCCACCCTGGCCCCAGGCCGGGTTCCAGGCCGGCCAGGCCGGCCCCTAGGCCGAGGTGGACCCGAAAATGCCCGGAAAAGACCCGTTTTCGCTCCCGTTTCCACCTACTTCGACCCCCGGCTATATAAGGACTCCCCCAAACTAGATCTAGGGTTTAGAGTTGAATTTAGAACATTTGGAGCTCAGCTCTCTTGTATCCCTCTTTGAGGAACTACTCCTCCCGTGTGTACCGAGGAACGTATCAAGGTACTCCTCCGACTTCGTCGAGGATCGTATCAAGGATCATCCAATTACTTGATCTCTCCCTTTGGGTTTCTATCAAGGTATTGTCCAATCTTCCTCTCGATTATCTTGAGGTTCTATTGGCGTAGTGGACCGGCTACGGGTGTAAAGCGGTTTCAATCAAGGTGAGCTCAGTTGAATCGATCGTTCCGTAGGCGGCCCTCGGGGTTAGTTGACGGAAGATTTGGGGTTCTTCGGTTCTTACTATTTATCCTTGCGTTTGTTTGCGTTGCCCTCGATCTCCCCCTCGTTTCCCCCTCATGTGTTCATCGAGTTCCTCGTGTTCTTCGTGTTCTCCGTCGATTCATGAAGATCGGGCCAATCTAGGAGTAACCCTCCGCATCAGGTCATATTTTGGGTCCCCTATTTAAGGGGGTCTTCTTCCCCCTTGACCCCAAGGCTGCCCAAACATGTTTTTCCTCTCTCCCCCATCATTGTTGACCTTGGAAAGCTTTCTCCTCTCTCAATCCCTTCTATGATTCTTGCATATCTTTGAGGGAGAAGTTATATGAGATCTAGATCTACATTTCCACCAATCATCCTCCTTCTTAGTGAGGGAAACCTAATAGATCTTGATCTTGGAGTTCTTGGTGTTTCTCCATTGTTCTTCCTCTCTTATTCCCCCATAAGCATTTGTTGCTTTGTTGGAATTTGAGAGTGGAGGATTTGAGCACTTGTGCTCTTGCCATTTGCATCGGTTGCATCGGTTTGCTCTCTCCACGAGGATTCGTGGAAGTGAAAGTGTGTGAGCTTGTTACTCTTGGGTCTTGGACCCTAGACGACTTGTGGTGTTCTTGGGAGACTCCAATTGAGTTGTGGATGTGTGCCCCAATATTGTGGTGACATCGAGAGCCTCCAATTAAGTTGTGGATGTGTTCCTCGATCGGAGGTTGCCAATAGTGGAAGGTGAACCAGGCCTTTGTGGCGGGGTTCATCAGAGAATAGGGTGAGGCCTTTGTGGCGTTGAATAGGCCTTTATGGCGAGCTCACACCCCTCCAACGAGACGTACTCCCCTTGTGGGAGGAACTCGGGAATACATCATCGTCTCCGTGTGCCTCGGTTATTTCTATACCCGAGTTTTCTACTTATGCAATTTACATTGTGATAGTCTTTGTGCTTGAAGTTATATATCTTGCTATCACCTTGTTACTTGTCTTGCTTAGCATAAGTTGTTGGTGCGCCTAGTTGACCCTAGAATATTTAGGTTGTGTGCTTGTTAATTTAAACACCTAGGTTATTTCCATATTTAGCAAGCCTTAACCGGAAAAGTTTTAATCGCCTATTTACCCCCCCCCCCCCGTAGGCGACATCGTTGTCCGTTCACCACCGATTGCGCTCATTCGTCTACTCCAACCTACATCATGGACACTGGGACAGCAACACCCGTGTTTCCATGACAACGCCGACGGTACTCCGGCGCCTCGTCCCCAACGACAACAATGACAGGGGCATCACATCCCCTCGTTCATCTACATAGCCGATGGTTAATCCGGCGCGCTCTCTCATGAGCTCGCCGAATGCATTCCAGCATATTATTGTCCGTTTAGATGTGGACGGTTGATGGCTTTCCAACCCTTCTCCTGCATCGTGTAGGACATATTGGTTTATTACCAACTACGGCGCACACAACAAAGCCGAGGCCCGAGGGCTTCCGGCACTTTGTGTGTTCTCGTGCCAAAATTCTCGGGAGCAGTGTAGCGCGCCAGTGCGGCCAGCGTGAACCTGTGAAACCCTTTGATCTAGTCGGCTCGCACCGCTATGGCTAAGTGGTTGTAATTAGATTGATAAATCTTCTTCAAGACCGGCATGGTATTTCGCCGTCGAATTGATAACATTTCTTCAAAACCGGCATGGTATTTCTCCATAGAGATGATAAAATTTCTTCAAAACTAGTATGGTATTTCGCCGTCAAATGAAGATAACATGAGGTTGTCTCGTTGGTCGGCACCATGGCTGTTCCATGGTCCCAACAAGTCTCCTCGTCAAATACATGTGCGTATGAACTTACCTGCACTAGGCTCTAATTGTAATCTTCTCGGAAGCAGCTTACACTCCCCACAGAGCGTTAATTTACTGGTCCGTCGACTGTTGAGACTCCCTAGTGGAGTTTCCGTGGCATGGAGGCATGTGGTCGTCACTAACGTCGTGACTACGGTGCTTGCTACGACCGCTGCATAAACTACCGTGTCCATGCATGATAAAAGAAGAAGAGACGCGTGCGTATACTGGTACCCTCTATTTCTGGTGTTGTGGCATGGATACGCCTAGCATGATCAAGAGCGTGGTGTTCCGCTCCTGGCTAGTATTATTTGCAGTCTCAGGAGTATTTCAAAATAAATTGAAGCCATAAAGATGATTCTGTATCATGCCAACGCAACCAGTATTATATGGCTAATGGATGGCGATCACTGGAGCCGCGCGCGTATATACGCGCGGTGGTACATCCACTCCATGCTAT
Source organism: Alopecurus myosuroides (assembly GCA_028641055.1). Classification (NCBI taxonomy): domain Eukaryota; kingdom Viridiplantae; phylum Streptophyta; class Magnoliopsida; order Poales; family Poaceae; genus Alopecurus; species Alopecurus myosuroides. The sequence goes on along the minus strand of CM054060.1, from coordinate 164,298,403 downwards.
TTCTTACTTCTTTCACTATATTGCTCCATGAAGCATAATATCTCACCGCAATCAACTCGGGCCAATTAATGGAGTTCCGGCCAAGCCATATTTGCTTTTGTAATAAGCCTATCAAAAGGGAGTATATAGCCTTGACGACCGTGCGCGTCAGCAAAATGATGTTTGTACTTGCTACAACCTAATGACCTCCAGCCAATGATGACGGCGGAGTATACAACCAATGGCATGGTCGTGTAAGACTCCGCAGCATAAATGCATAAGATTACAATCGAACAAAGATTCAGATTAATCGATAAGTCATCCTTTATTACAATATAAATTGCTCAATGCCGTTTATAACGAATGATCTAAATACCTCAGTTGAGGCGCACACATGATTTATGCCCTCTAAGAAGGCCTAGGCTATATTTATTCTCTAAGAGAGAACACGGATGAGGATGGCTCGTACTAATGTGCTGGATGAATAGCCTAATGGTGCTAGCCTGACGGATAAGACAAGACGATGGCAGCCTCCAGCGGACAGTCGGGGTCGTAAGTCTTCTGCCGTCCATCAACGCGACGCAGGAAGGCCTTCACCTCCTCTTGGCGCTGCTCTAATGCGCCGACCCTTTCAGTCGAGCGCACCACTGCGTGGTCATAGGATTCAAGCGCTAAGACGGCGGCTTCTTCCAGGCTGTGGGTCGCAGCCTCCCGCTCTCTCGCTGCGGCTGCCAGGCGGTCATGCTCCTCAGCCTCCTTATGATGCCGCTCCCGCGAGACGCCAGTTCAGCACGGCGTTTCTCCAGTTGCTGTGTTGGAATATATGTCGAATATGTGTACGAGTAGGGCTACGCTAGGACTTGTAATTATACGGAAGGTTAGGTGTTGGAGTCGAACATGTGTAACCTGGCCTAATATATAAAGGCACCGGGGTAGCTCAAATAGACAAGACGAAAGCTAGTAGGCTAGACACAAGATCACGAGGGGACGGTCCGGCGCCCGTGGCAGGGGCGGCCGGACCGGCGTGGCGTTGAGATCTGGTACGTCTGTATTGCCTCGGCGGGCTTGTCGTCGACGGTACTTTGACTAGTACATGGGGAGGAGCGCCCGTAGTCATGCCCCGCAGATGTAGGCGTTAAGCGCCAAACTGCGTTACCAAATCTCGGTGTCAAGTTTGTTGTGATTGCTTGGCCTCGGTAGATCGATTAAGCGCCCCGGATTTATAACAAGTGGTATCAGAGCAAGGTTTTGGAGGCTGCAGATTGTTGATCTAGAGGATGATCGTTGTTGAGTTTCAGCGTTCCAACGAGATTGGAAAGCATGGTTGTTCGGATCGGTTTGAGGGATATTTCGGCCAGATCGGTCGCACGTCAAGGACGAGATCGGATCGATTGGAAGGTCGAGTGCGCGTGCAGATCGAGCGAAGTAGTACGCACATATGTGGTACGGACGGTTTGCTCGAGGAGAAGCGGCGATGCAGCGGAAAATCCTTGCTATAGATCGGAAGCAGTACATGCACGCGGGGTGGGTGTGCATCGCAGTTGGCTAGTTCGGGTGCCAGTTTTGGACGCGCCACAGGCGCTGACCCAAGCAGCGCACAGGGAGGCGGGAGAGCCAACCAGCCAAGGCGTGATGTGGAGGTGCCTCCCAATTCTGGAGGTCAACGTGCATGTTGGTCCAACTGGGAGCATGCAGCGATCAGAAAAGTTAGGAAGCAAGAGATTTGTTTAGTGAAAAAGAAGAAATCTGCAGCATGGTAATTTGTGCATGCGTGTTGTGGCAACATGGAAAAGAGAAAGAGGCATTGGGAGTTGTAATGCACGTCCTAGGTGCACCGGGTGAGCTACCGGACACAATTTTCTCATGTTTTGTTGCCCAGTTTTGCACGGGTATTACCTGAAGGTTGTCAGATTGGCGACACGGTGGACCGCGTCCTGGAGAATCATGCATATACGGGGCGTCGGACAGTACATAGCAATATGGCGGGTGGACTAGGCGCAGACTGGAGCATGGTTGCAGTCATTAATTCGGCTGGGTCGGACTGGACAGTCTAACGGGACAGAATACGGTGAAGATCGGCAATGACGACGTAGGAGCGTGACAGCTGATGGTGTCTGAATTCTGTGGCGTGGAAACATGTGGCGCATGCCCGAGAGCATGTGTGCTTCGACATGCAATGGCGCGGGGTTGATTCAAGATGGCGTACGCATGAGATCTTGAGGTCGACGGGGCGCGCGGTGGACTGATCATCTACCATGGAGTCATGTTGAAGGTGGAGCTGGAGTCTGACGATTCCACTCAACTGATGGAGGGCTACGACATAAGTATACAGAGAGTCGAAGCCTAGTCAACGGGAAGGCGAGAAACACGTTGGTCGGACTGGAGGTTCGAGAGATACGTGGAACTCGGCACCGGTCAGGTATGACTGGTGGTATCTGCAGTGGGGCCTGAGGTGGTGTGGGTACGCAACCCTGAAGATCTTGGCCAAGATTGCGGATGCTCGACGCGGTAATAGAGGCGAGGCGTGCGGTCAGCACGGGACACGGCGACGGACTAGGGCACGAACGGTCGGACATGAGGTTTGACATGTGTGCAGGGGTTCTGAAGCAGTGTTGGCGAGTACCAGGTTCGAGTTGGTGACTAGGTCTATCGGGATTGACGTCAAGTGATGGACATGAGTCGGCCATGGGGAATCTTAGAAAGTGTTGGAAAGTCTAGAATGTCAGAAGTATGGAGAGTAAATGGCCGTATATTCTGTGATGTTCAATGCACATGGCAAAGTGCGGGTTGACAAGATACAGAAGGAGGCGGAGTGCTATAGATGCATGACATATAGAAGACTATCCAAGAAAATTATGAGCCAGCTGCGAATTTGACTCAAGGTGTGTCTAAAGCACTGCTGTGGTGAAACAAGGAAGGGACTGTTGTTGCAGGTGGAGTCATACGGAGTCAATGGAGTAGCAACGGAGCTCATGATAAATGGTTCAAGTCCAGGTATACAGAGATTCGCATGATGACTTCAAGATGGCGAAGGGCATATTCGCCAAGGTGGAGTTTGTTGGAATATATGTCGAATATGTGTACGAGTAGGGCTACGCTAGGACTTGTAATTATACAGAAGGTTAGGTGTTGGAGTCGAGCACGTGTAACCTGGCCTAATATATAAAGGCACCAGGGTAGCTCAAATAGACAAGACGGAAGCTAGTAGGCTAGACACAAGATCAAGAGGGGATGGTCCGGCGCCCGTGGCAGGGGCGGCCGGACCGGCGTGGCGTTGAAATCTGGTGCGTCTGTATTGCCGCGGCGGGCTTGTCATCGACGGTACTTTGACTAGTACATGGGGAGGAGCGCCCGTAGTCATGCCCCGCAGATGTAGGCGTTAAGCGCCGAACTGCGTTACCAAATCTCGGTGTCAAGTTTACTGTGATTGCTTGGCCTCGGTAGATCGATTAAGCGCCTCGGATTTATAACATGCCGCCGGTCGCTCTTGACTAGAGCGGGCTGCTGGGAAACATCACGGTAGGCTGCCCCTAGTTTTTTCAGGAAGGGGCGCGCTTCCTTTTCTGCAAAAACAATGTCCTCCTCTCTGTAATCATCTGGGTTCCTCATCCCTTGTAGGCGATGCGCCAAAGCCTTCAGAAGAGCATCCAGCTTCATCAAGTCGTCGGGAAGCACTGTATCATACATCATGCCCCACGAAGATGTCGCCATCTCAATTGCCCGTTGTACATTAGGCTTTGAAATTGGCTTTTTGCCAAGGTGGCGCTGTATTGCCTTCACATCCATACAGACTATGATTGCGTTCCTCTCAGTCGCAAGGTCCGTGATTGGAAGATGAAGGGTAGGCTTTTCACCCGGCTTGACATCATGAATGGCCGGGATAAGAGCCAAAAGAAAGTTGCGGCCCGCGAGAGACCATGCCTTGGAAGTACATCTCAGCGGTAGCATGAAGCTCCTTGGCTCGTTCAGCGTATGCGGCCACATCTTTCCCTTCCTCATCTGCAGAGAACATGGGTGCGTCAATATGATGCTCCTAATAATAAAACAAAATAAAAAGTATGTAAACATGTGCAGACATATAAGGCCAACCACCTTGGGATGGAGAGCGAGGTTTTTTCTGGCTCCCTCCTTCCTCTAGTCCAGATTTGGGCGTAGCCTGGCGCTTCCTCTCTTGTGAGAGAGTGGACGGAGCGGCGACGGCTTTCGAGCTGGACGAAGCCGGCGGATCCCTGTCAACTGGAGCGGAGATGGCCTTCGAGCTGGATGAACCAAGCGGGGTTCTGTCAATGGGAGCGATGACGGCCTTCGAGCTGGCCAAAGCAGGTGGAGCCATGTCAACTTCTTGACGCAACATCTCCTCCCAAGCCTCATCAAGCATCTCCGGCGAGATCTCTAAATCGTCCTAGCAAATCATATAGAAGAAGATGATTCAAAGATCATCCAGTAAATTCATTAAAATATAAAGCATCTTGGACGCCATCTCCATTTACGCCACAACGTCTGCGAGACAGCCAGCATGCGTACTGGCGTCATCTTCAACTCCGCGACACCGTCAGCGGGGCGGCCGACATGCAGACCGGCGTCATCTCCATCTCTGTGATAATGTCAGCGAGGCAGCCGGGCGCCATCTCCATCTACGCCACAACGTCCGCGAGACAGCCAGCATGCGGACTGGCGTCATCTTCAACTCCGCGACAGCGTCAGCGGGGCGGCCGACATGCAGACCGGCGTCATCTCCATCTCCGCGACAACGTCAGCGAGGCAGCCGGGCGCCATCTCCATCTACGCCACAACGTCCGCGAGACAGCCAGCATGCGGACTAGCGTCATCTTCAACTCCGCGACAGCGTCAGCGGGGCGGCCAACATGCAGACCGGGGTTGCTATCACGAGAAATAATAAAAATCGTAAAACATGCAGACAACGTCGACGGGACAACCAACATGTGGACTGGCGTCATCTCCATCTCCGCGACAACGTCAGCAGGACGGCCGGCATGCTGACCGGAGTCATCTCCACCTCCACGCCAACCTCGTGCATGCCTGGCGCCGTCCTTTACATCTCGGCGACAACATCGGCGAGGCACCTGACATCATCTCCATGTCCGCGACAACATCAGCAAGACAACCAACGTGCAACATGGCGTCTTTGCCATCTCCGCGACAACGTCGGCGTGGCGAGCGACATGCAGACCGACGTCCTCTCCATCTCCACTACAATGTCGGAACGGCTGCCGGCGTACAGCCTGGCGCCACTGTCTAATTATAACGTGTATGTTTCTTATTCACAGGTACCAATGGATTAAAGAAGGCTCACCTCACCGTGGATGCCCCGAAGTCAGCTCCATTCACCTGTCTGACCTGATGAAGCCAGACATGTTCATCATCGGACATCGATAAGCCGAAGGTATACGGCTAAGCGTCATCGGAGCGACGGACGTACCGCTCCGCCTTCCACTTCATCCCCGCATCATCATCGTCTACACCGAGCACTTGGAGAAGACGAGATTTGAAGACGACAACCAATGCAGCAGCTTAATCGGAGGTGGTCCATGACATTGACTCGCGGACGTAATTAATCGGGAGTTTTCTGAGGCCCCGTGAACCAGAGCTTCACAATCGCCCAAGTCATATTGGCCGCGCTAGCAGGCCACGGAGCGCATAGTTATTGTAAAGGAATCATGTAATTTTGTTTCTCCGTTGAGAGATTAATAAAATGCAACCTTCCCTATATTTTATTTTGTGTACCTGGTATACTGGCACGCCCGTATATTTTATTTTTCCTGACGCGTAGAGAGATAGTAATCCGTAACACGTTTTACGATTTTTATTATTTCTCGTGTCAAACAGGCCTCTTGATCTACGGATAGCGGCGTCATAACTCTCGATGGTCTATATCTCCAGGAGGTGTTAAGACTTGTTTTTTTTATTTTTCCTTGTACCGGTGTAATACTTACTTTTAAGTAATAAAAGCCCTTTATAAAAAAAAACATAATGTGTTGGTTTTTGGCAATCAGAACGTAAAGTGGTAGTTTTCCAGACTTTGGCTCGTGCAGTGGTAGTTTTATGCTAACTTCAGGCACCCGGGCTTGCTGGTGACGTTTGCATTTCATGGTTTTGTGAAGTGATTTTGCATAGAAGTTTGCATTTTAAGCTCATTCACCTGGGATTGGGCTCTCTGGGTCGCCACTGATTATAATTTTCGTGTAGCCAATGGTATTTACTTCTCACATAAACTGAAAACTTACAATCAGTCCAAATAGGCCCATAGTTGATGCTCTTGACCCGACAAAACAGGAAGATGTTGACTCCGCTTACACTGCCTTTCGCTTCAATTGTACTCCGTACCTTCGCGTCAGGCTACCTGCTTGGTAAAGACGTCGCAAAGTTTGCTGCAGGCTGCTGCGAAAGGCATCGCGTTGCGCTGTTGAAAGCTGAAGGTGGAAAACTACACACTTTACAGTTATCACGTCTTCTAGAGCCACCACTTGTTGGCGGATACACTCCTTTGTTTTTTTTCCTTTCCAGCTTTGCCTACTTTGAGTCTTGAAACAGTCCAACAATAAAAGAAGAAGTTCCGTACAAGTTTCGCCCCGCTGCTAGAAGAAAAGCCCCGCCTCCACTTCCGTCTCCTCCATAGTCGTTCCCAGTGGCGCGCGTAGAATTCTAACGATGGGTATTCATCAAAATAGAAAAGCTGAAATTAGTGAAGGTAGTAGAATTTGATCGCATGACTAGGTAATGCCATGCACTTGTTCCAACCAAAAGGCACCAACGAGTGTTTATATATTACAACTTGCATGGGATTGTTTTATTTAAATCAGACTAGAGAATTGGTGGTAATGGAAATTTTGCCAAAAATTATGGGTATTCTGCTGAATATCCTTGATACAACGTGTGCCCGCCGGTGGTCGCCCCACCCCCTTCTCTGGTCGGCCTCACCAGCATTAGGAGAGACGGAAAACCTGATCTATGAGTTGAGTTTACAGTAAAAATATGGTTTTCAATATATTAGGTTATGGTGTTGGTGGTTGTCATCTTCATCAATGAAGGGCATCGTCTGAAATAAGTGATTTTTGACCCACTATTCAACGGTGAGACCCCCTTCCTCACATCAATGGTGGTGTTGGCAGATTTAGTTTGTCTGAACATTAGATCTTGGTTCGTTGGATCTTTGTCGTGGTTGCCGCGAGGTGTTGATGCTCTTATCGATATTGGGTGATTAATTTAATGACTGCTTGCGTGTTTAGAGTCATGAAATTACGGCTCACAATTAAAATTATGTTATATATAGGTTTGTGGCTCAGTATCTATGTTCTACGGCTGAGTTTGAAGATCTCGAATATTTGCTCATTTCTTTTAAATTTTACTTTATAATCACCGTAGTCAGCTCTGCTACAATAAATATATCATGGTATCCGTTGATGTAAGTTATTCTTTGATTTTACTTTTTTGGCATAAACATTGCAGCATTTTTTGCCGCTGCTAATTGTATCGTGCTCTCCCAGTGGTCAATAAAGCTTCATCTTTCTCCCAAGAAAACAAAACAAATAATTAAACTAATAAATAGTACTCCAAGTTCGTATGCAGTTATGCTCCGAGAACAAGAAGCGCATATTGCACCGTTGCTTACGGCAAAAGGATTGCGGTAGCTTTACTACAAAGCAAAAGAGTGCTGTTATTCCAACAGGATACATCACAGGCACATGCTATGTTCTTACCATCCAGTCCAAGCTTCAGCAACCGAACAGAGTTCTAACACAAACATATCATGGAGCTAAACACAGCTAGTGGCTTGTTACATGCAGTCAGAAAACCCAAATGATCTTTTTAACACGAAAGTACCTACATTACAGCCTGCATCTAGATTATCATGTTGGCAGGTCACTTTGCGCGTCAGCACATGCATCAGTTTATGTTTCCCCAGATAGCTTGCCCAGACGTCACTTTGTTGCTCGGCCTCGCGGTCAATTCGTATAAGATCCGGGCAAAGGTGTCGGAGTATTTCCCTTCCGACGTCAGGATCTCAGCAAATGTGTTCTCGTGAACGAGGAGATGCATCCTGTTTTGAGGCTCGGAGACAAGGCTCTCCAATATCACTGCTGCTTTCCTGCAAACCTCAGTAACCGGGTGTGGTGCCTTAACAATCTTTAGAAGTCTGTCCACAGCCCTGATTCAATCAGAGACACCGAAACAACGAGTTCAAAATAATGCAGCTGGTTCAATGTTAGTATGCTATCTTTGGTTAAATGAGCAGATTTTACCATCGCTCACTAGCGAGCCTTAGCCTACAATCCATATTCACTTCTGATACATTGTAGAGTGCGCTAACAGCAGCAGCCTGTGCATCGAATGCTTGCACACTCAACAGATCAACTAACCTCTTGTATATCTGTATCAGGTATTAGCAATGTAAGCTTCATTTAAAACCATATATATAGCATATAACAGTACATTTTTAGAGAAGTCTGCTAAACCAAAGATTTACATGTGAAATCACAGGCAGAAGAAACGATTCGTTGTCTGGATTAATTATTAGCCGCCCAATCAATTCAGCAGCAGCACAATGCCACGCCTTTATTGAAGAGTCAAGCATGCCCATTATGGCATGAACTGCACTTTTCTCACTGTCTTGGCAAAAATGTAGGGAAAATAATAAGGAACAATATAGAAGGGAAATAATAAGAACAACATTTGTGATGAACTTCTATCTCACGTAATTTGAATAAATGATGGCTTTGAAGAGCTGAAGATTCGCAAGTCCAGCACAGGTGCCAAATTGACAAGGGTCTCCAGCATGTTTGTTATGAGCTCATCATCTTCTGTCAGATGATAGAAAACAGGTTGTTGAAATCTTATACTCCCTCCGTCTCAAAATAAGTGTCGCTCAAATGGATATATATCTATTTATATTTCAGTGCTAGATACATCCATTTGAGCGACATTTATTTTGGGACGGAGGGAGTAGTAATATATTTGTTGCAAACAACGGAACTGATGTATTATCAACACATAGCCCTAAGGGTAAATAACTCGTATATTCAACAAAATTAATATACTACCAAAGAAATGCCAACTTTAACGCAATTTTATTTTGCTTTATAAATCCCCACTCAAAATCAAATGGGTTACATACAAGTCAATATTCAGATGAAAACACCTGCAGCTAAAATTAAGCGTCATATATAGGTTCGGTTCTAAAACAACATAATACATGAATAATGTTGGCATAAACCTATTCAGTTGTGTTTAGAAAAACATATTCAGTCAATTCCATATCAATTTATGCATGAAAAATAGATGAACTGAACAGAAGGAACATAATACAGATGCATGGGGACCAAAACGAGATGACAATAATTGAATCAAACTTTACCTGCATTTTGGTCTTCCAAGCACTGAAATACAGTCTCAAGGCAATGTCTATGTTGAACCATGATAGTTTCGTTTTCTGGCATGAAAGAGAAATTGCGGATTATATTGGAGGCTGCAACAGCACACTGTTGCCTCTCTGTCCGCCCTTCATCATCAATATTAAACAGACCATCTTCATCAAACAAAAATCCTGCAGGTCTTTTCTTTGTGATAGTGGAGCCCTCTATCTTTGGTTCATCATTTAACGGACTGAAATTATCGTATTTCAAAGAACATAAGTATGTCACATGAATCATGAAAAGTGAGATGGGTAATCAAGATCTTGATGAGGTTAATAATGACGTACGTGGCAGTGTCTGAGTAGACTTGTCCAACGTTTTCAAGACCAAAGCCTGATAGTGTTATGTTGGCACCCAAAGTTCTTGCTCTCGGTGGTTTTGTATGGTCCTTAGGCATTGCAATATCTCGCCAGTCATCAATCTGTATAAGACGCCAAAGCATCAAACAAAATGCCAAGAAAAAGACTAGCAAATGCATAACCCAATAAAGCATTATTCATTATTTGTGGACTGGTTTCCTCTAAAAAAGAAATATTTGTGGACTGAAAAAACAATAAAGACATACTATTAATTAGCAGACTGTACAAACTCAGTCTTGCGCAAGAATCTTAGAAGTCAAATTAAATAAAAGATTGCTTCAGCAACCAATTGACAAACTGTAGGCGTAAATAACAAAACATTTCTTTACAATTTTTCTTTACAGCTACAATGGACAATGATGCCAAGTCCTAGAATTTTCATGGGAACATCACACTTTTCTTCAATGTTAATGGCAAACGATGATGCTAGCCTAATTAATAGTTTGAAGTGGTAGCTTGATTAATATTTCTAATGACTAAGCTAGCTTGATTAATTATTTAAAATGAACTATAATGCAGATGATTAATCAAAACGGCAAAGGAATCGGGAACCTGTAGAACTATAAAGTTTCAGATATAATGCATGATTTAGTAACACCCACATCGAACTGGAGAGAGAGAAAAGGAACTAAGCACCTACAACTTGAAGGAGAGCATCCAAGAGCCCAGGAACTTTAGCAAGTGGTGTTGTATCCCGACGGAGATCATCCTTCTCCTTAAATGAGAGTACTGTGAGGGCGTTCAATGCCCAGAGTATCTCACTCTTCAACCCACTTTGCAATGCAAGTACAATTCTTTTGTTATTCTGATCTGAATAATCCACAACAACAACAACAAAAAGTTAACTTCCTTTCTGCTAAATAGTCATGCTGGTAACCATTAAGCATACTAGAAAGACAGATCATGCATTTCAAGCTCACGGCACAGAAGTATATGGTATAATCATTGAATGGGACAAAAATAATTACCTACCAGGATAAAAGCATGCCTGTCCGAGTAAAAGTGGAACGATAAAGGCTACATCTTACGCATTTGTGAGAAGGGACATAGAAATAATAGGTCACAGATTATACCATGCTGCAATTCCTCAGCCACTCAGCCAAAAAAAAAAATGATTTGAAGCTAGGAAAGAAATAAGAGAACATGTAGATGCATTCATAACCCATGCTTGAGACCATTCACATTCACAAATTTCTCATGCAAGCACATGTCAAAACATGAACAACAATCATCATACAGGCTCAGTTTGTGGTTGCTTTGAAAAGCTATGTTTTACTTTTTTCGCTGTTGTGGAAAAGTAGATATATAACATATATTAGTATTACTCTGGATAAATCAAACATAGATACATCCTTTTATCGAACGGTTGACCTTTCACATTTCATCTCATATATCCAAGCACAAGAAATATTTTTTAACTTAATTAACAAAAACACAGGCATCCAAACACCAATTATGTCAAGCAGCTCAACCTACAGGATTATAATTGCCATGCTCTGAGTAATCATGTCCCCCCAATGAAAATCATCAAATCTTAGCAGTAAATCCTACCAAAGTACTAATACTGTATGCGGAAGAGATAAATGCGGTTAAAATTACTAGTGAACATTTATAATTCCTAAAAATATTTTGACCATAATGTGCCACTTTCCCCTAATCATTTTTAACCAATTCTTTTTTCAATTTTTGAATATTGTATGAATGTCATCAAAAGACTAAGCATCTATAATGGCCAGAGCAGCCTGAGCTCGGTCAGTATCCTATAGATCCGTCGTTGTGCTGAAGCTTGAATTTTGTGTCCAGGAATTGGAACAAGGAACATCTGATTTCAAAGTGATATTGCAGCTATTGCTAGTTAGTGTAGTGCTTTGGTTTTTCAGCATCATGCAGCTCTGACCAAGTGTATGCGTGTGTGCTAAAAAAATGAGTATATGATTTGCACCCATCGAGCTATGGTTTCTGAGGTATGAATTCTTGTTGTTTATCATGGTGATGGAAATTTTAGTTCCAACATTATAACTGGCAACCACTAGAGCTACGTTACAACAATTCCTCTAACTTGCTTATGTGGGACAGAATGATAGGTCTCGTGGTGTTTACACCATTGTTGCTCGTCATGGAATTCATTGCCTAAGTGGGTTCCAGTTGAAAAATCTGCAACTCTTCACAATTAACATCGCGTCAAACATGATTGGTGTCTTCACTGTTACTGATGTACATTATGGTATTATCACAACACATGTCTTGTGGCTTTACAGATGAAGGAAGAAGCAGTTCTTTGACAGACAGCTTCACTACAGTCCCAATAGAAGACACATAATTAACAGAGGCGAACCAGCCCTCAAACCCAAAGTGTCCCATCTCCTTTTCTCTCATCTGTCTTCGTTTCAAGAACAGGCACATAATTACTCATAGCATTGCAGATGTAGCTAGCTTAGAGAGTTCCTAATCCCCCCCCCCCCCCCCCCCCCCCCCAACAAGTTGAATTGAGGTTTGCAGTGTGCTTCCACCATTGTGTCCTAAAATCCTTTGCAATCCCACCAATTTTACAGTAAGAAGGGGGCGAAAGAGAAGCTCACCGGAGAGTGCCGTAAGGAGTTGGAGGGAGGGCCCGACGAGGGCGGCCGGCGCCGCCGGGTCGCCGACGGCCGCCGCCGCGGCTGCGGCGGCAGCCCCGCTGCCGGTGGTGCTTCCGAACGGGCGTCCGCGCTTCACCGACGTGGATCCTCCGCCTCCACCGGACTTGCCCGTCTGCTTCTGCATCGCTAGGGTTTTGGAGCTTTCACTTAGCTCGGAGAGGTGTGGAGGACAGAGTACTTTAAGGTCGGCGACTGGTGGGCGTGGGAATAAAGCCGGAAAATAATTTTAGGAGACCTCGTCTACAAATCTAGCCCCATGGACCAACTCTAGCAATTGACATATGGCATGCATGACAGTTTAGATCTAAAAATAGGCATTTAAATTTCGTTTTCTCTCTCTTCTGCTCACGTGTCAATTGCTAAAATTGGTCCACGGGGATGTATTTGTAGACCAGGTCTCATAAAATTATTTTCCAATAAAGCCCTCGTCACTGACAGGTGGGCGAATTTTTACGTAAATAACCTTTTGGCGCACAAAATTCACACTCTAACCCTTCTGAAACAGAAAATTCAAAAAATAACCCTTTTGCTTAACGTTCTCCACGAAGGCGTTATGCTCCATAGGTCAACGCCCCACACGCGAGACGTTATTGACCGTGCCACCGTGGACAGGGGCGCATACGTGGCAGCACGCTTAACGCCCCGAGCCAAGGCGTTATGCGCCTTAACGCCCTGCTCGGGGGCGTTATGCTCTTAGAGCATCTCTAGTAGTACCCTCAAACCCTTAAACCCCTAAAATTAACTGCTTTTTTTTACAGTTTTCGACGAAAAAATTCCAAAGATTAGAACCCCTAAACCCGTAAAAAAAATTACAGGCCGGACCCGGGAATCTCCTCCCAGCCTCTAAAAATAAGGGTTGGAGGGGTTGACCCTCACCAACCCGTATCCCAGCCGCACGCATGCGCGGGAGAGAGTTTTCCCCAACCGCCGCCGCCTCCCCCCGCGCCGCCGCCATGGTCGCCGTCCTCGGCGCCGCCCCGGCCCCTCCCGCGCCGTCCCCGACCCCGGCCGTGGCCGCCATGGCCGCCACAGCCCCTCCCGCGCCGGCCGCCGCCGCCCCGGCCCCGTCCGCCCCAGCCCCTCCCGTCGAGCCAAGCGGCGGCGGGCGGGAAAGCACCTCGTCCCGCCCCTCCCGCCCGTCCCGTCCGCCTCGGCCGAGCCGGCCCCGACCGCCCGTTCCGGCCGCACCCAAACGCCGCCCCAAGGCGGCCGGGGCGGGGCCGCGAGGTGCTCCCAAGGACCCCAAGGCCGCGCCACGCAAGAAGACCGTCGTGGCGAAGCCGAGGGCCCCGAGGAAGAAGCCCTTGGCCGCCGCCGAGCCCGCCGCCGCCGCACCGGACTACTCTTTCCTTATCTTCTCTTCTCCCTATCTCCTCTCCAATCCACCCCCAAATCGAGTAGATCGGAATAGATCGGAGGAGTTTGGCTAGGGATTTGGAGAACTAAAGTTATGTCCCTCTCTTCTGTCCTCTTTTTTTTTGTTGAAATCATGGATTTTTGTGAGTCTAGTTGATTCCCTCTCCTAGTTCATCCTAGTTCATCTTCCTCATTGTTGTTCATCCCAATCCCTTTTGTATTTGAAACCCTAGGTCATCACACCCTAGTTCATCAAACCCTAGTTCCATCAAATCTAGGAAATCCCCACCCTAGTTGATGTTAGGGTTGAATCTTGGTCAATTTAACATGTAAATAGTTCCATGTTGTGTTTGATTGTGTTTGGTCAAACCCTAGTTCATCTAGCAATAGTATATTTGAAACTCTAGTTCATCTAGCAATAGTCTATTTGAAACCCTAGTTTATATTTGTTGTAGTTATTGTTATCATATTGATTTTTGAAATCATATTGATTGTTGTGGTTGATTTCTTAGTGTATTTGAAATCATATTGATTCTTGTTATAGGTTGTATATCTTAAATACTTTGCACTAGTTATATTAAATTTTGAGTAGTGAAATAAACTAGTTATATTAAATTTTAAGTAGTGCATTATGTTTACACTAGTTATAGGTTGTAATTTAAGTAGTGGTTGCAACTAGTAAAATTTAAGATGTTTCCATTTTTGTATTTTTTTATTTTTGCAATTTTGGATGTTAAGATTAACTAATTATATTAACTACGTTGCAACTTTGTAATATAGATTAACTAGTTAGTAAGATATTTCCAAATTAGTTATATTTGCACTTACGATGTTTTATTTTTTTTATAGCAATCGCGAGAGCCCCCCGGCGACGCGGTGCGCGTGTTGGCGGTGGGCGTCCCGTCCTCGTCGAAGATGACGCAATTGTACCACGTGGTCGTGGACGTCCACGTGGATCGCGTGCAGCGCGTGGACGTGGTGGTCGTGTAGCCATCAAGGAGGAGGCGGAGGCGGAAGGCTCCGCCCGTGGACATGGGCGTGGACGTGGATGTGGACGCAGAGCACGACGGGGAACACGTGTAGGACGTGGACGTGGACGCGGAGCACGTGCAACGTGTGGGTGTGGGCGCGGCGCTGTTGCTGCGGAGGGGGAGTCCGTGGAGGAGGAGGATGATGAGGATATCCCAGGTACTACAGAACCCTAAACCCTACGTGTGGGTGTGGGCGCGGCGTTGTTGCTACGGAACCCTAAACCCTACGGAACAGCCACTACGGAACAGACTTCGTCTGCCACGGAGGATATCCCAGGTACTCGAGGGCAGCGGGACCTTTAGGTTCCGCCTCCAGTTGGAGGGCTGCACCAACGGGCCCATTGAGGTGTTCCTGCAGCGACGTGGCGAGGACCTCTACCTGCGCCAAGGGTGGGGGCAGTTCCGGCGCATGCACAACCTGGATGTGGGCAACATGCTCACATTCAGGTACATCAACGACGACGGGGTGGACGTGCTGTGGAGGTGAAGATCTTCGACGACACCCTAGTACGCCCCCCTTGCTGCCAGGATAGCTCGGATGAGAGCAGCTCCGATTCCGAGCTTGACGAGTCTAGCTCCGGCGAGTCTACCTCCGACGGAGAGGTGTAGTATGCCGAGCAGTGGATCGCTCTCCGTGTCCCGTCCCATGTTCTTTTGCTAGCGATATAGTCAGACTATGTTTTCAGTTTCATGTTGTACTATGTTTATGTCATCGTGTCGAACAATATATGTATTCGTGTCAGACTATGTGTATGTTATTGTTGGTTTGCATCTGTGTTTATGTTAGTATATTTGTCATCTTTCTTATTATAAATGTTTGTTATTTGAAACATCATTGAAATTTAATGTTGCAATGCAAATGCACTTGAAGTCAACATACATGGAGTTAAAGGAAAATAGAATTTTTAGTGTTGCCAACTGTTAAAGGAAAATAGAATAACCAGTGAGCAAGAAAAATGGTAGGAAAAGCAAAAAAAAAGGGAAACATGACTTAACGAACTTATTTGGGGTGTTACGTTGTACAGTTTAACGCCCCCAGCGGGGGCGTTAAGGGGTCTAATGCCGGAATTTCGTGCGACCTCCGCGCTAACTCCGCAACCCAACAGACCCAGGGCGGACTTTGGGGCAGACAGCCGCGCCAATTCCTCCTCATGTGCTATAACGCCTCCACCTAGGGCGCTAAGCTGAGGGTCACGGAATTCCGGGCTCCCTCCGCGCTAACTCCTCGACCCAACAGAGACAGGGCGGATTTTGGGGTGGACATCCGGGCCATTTCCGCGTCAGGGACCATAACGTCGCCCCGGAGGGCGTTAAGCCGTAACAGGACGCGGACTTCCTCGCTAAATCCGTGCAAACTCCGCGACCTAACAGACGTAGGGTGGATTTAGGGGCGGACATACGCGTCAATTCCTCGTCAGGGGCCATAACGCCCTAGGCCGAGGCGTTAAGCCTTGCTTGAAACAAGTAGATCGAAATTCACGGCGACAATACATTCACAAATACATCACAAATTCACGACATAAGTTTACAAGATCATAACATCAGTTCGACAACACCACGACCATAGTTCACGTCATAAGTTCACAAATTACATCCCAAATTCATGAAAGAAGTTCAACGACATCATCACGGCATAAGTTTATGACAATGGCACTAGGCATCATCATCATCATCGGCCGGGGGGTTACCCCTCTTGATAGCGAGCTTCGTGAGCTTCCTAACTCTCTTGTAGACGACATGAGCCTCCTCGTCGAACTCTGTCTTCCCTTCTTGCTCCTCGTGCTGCTGCGACTGAGTGGCTGGATTCTTGCCCTTAGCGTACATATCAGGAGTAAATCTTGCCTCCCTCCTTGGGCGATTGTGCTGCCTCAGCTCAAAAGGATTGCGGTACTGCTGACGAGGAGTTGGCCTTGGTCCATCTGGCATATGCGAGGTGTTCATCTATTCAGGTACATCCTCGTCTTCGCCGTCATCGTCCTCGTCATCGTCCGCGTAACGCTCACGGCTTGAATAGGCACCGTGGGGACGGCTTGAAGAGTCAGCCCTTCCCCATGAGCCATGTCCGCCGCTCGTCGATGAGTGATGCCCACTTGACCGAGAGGTAGACCTCGTGGGAACTACATCGTACGTGAAACGGCAACCCAACAGAGCACAAATGCCACGTGTAAAATCACGGGTTTTCTGTCAAACAACAAATAAAGTGATCTGAGCAAACATATTCGGAGAATTGAAACTAACAATCAGCAGTGGATATTGCCACATCATACCTCAACCATGGTTCTGAGGGTAGACTCAGACTCTGGATGTCCAGGAGCGCAACGGAGCGCACGCTTAGTCTCCTCATGGTGCTTCCTCAACTGTGTTGTCTACGAAAACAAAAAATATAAGTTAGTTCACAACCGACAAATTTGTAAACTAAATTAAACAGAATGGAATACGTCATGACGCACAATTGTGTTGACCACCGGCGCCAACTCCTGGCATTGACAGGTGTCCCTGATGCTCTTATTGTACTCTATCTTTGACAAATCGATGTTGTCAGGGTCTACCGCAGCATAGATATTTTCAGTGTTGAAAGCAGGAGGGAGAAGTTTCAGACGAGTCCTAGGTGCTAGCCAACTCAGGTATATGTCGAATGCAGCAGTGTTGTGCGGAAGATCATCAAATGTGACTCCTCCATTTTCGCGAGCCCATGTCAAGTCATCAACGATGGTCTGGGACTGGGTGATGAAACTGTCAAACTTCCTTGGCAAATTCTTCGTGGACCTAAACTGTTTCTTGTCTCTACATTGAAAATTGTAGATACGTTAAACTAATATAATTGACTACAATGATCACTAGGTAAGGAAAATGAGAATCACTTACTGGTGCAACGACGCGTCAGTGTCCTTATAAAAAGGAGGGGTCCTCTGGAACAGTCCAAATTGCCTCATTACCTTATTTGGGAGATGCCACTCCACTGCAAAGAAACAAACAATCGGACATTCCATCCGCCAAAGATGCTGATCAGCTAGACACTTTGGATTCAAGACGAACGAGGCATCAACAACATATGGCTCCTAGGTAACCTATGCATAATAAAATTTAGATTGTTAGTCTTAGCCTAATGGGTGGTCTACAACTATTTAGTATACAAATCTTACCATGTCAGCGGTAATGGTGTCGAACTGATTGGTGTAGTCAAGATATAGGTTCATAGTTGAACCCTGATACGTCATAAACGTATCCTTAATTTCTGATGT
The DNA here is from genome assembly GCA_028641055.1 of Alopecurus myosuroides. Classification (NCBI taxonomy): domain Eukaryota; kingdom Viridiplantae; phylum Streptophyta; class Magnoliopsida; order Poales; family Poaceae; genus Alopecurus; species Alopecurus myosuroides. Next base: position 164,280,366 of record CM054060.1, on the reverse strand, counting down.
TCCATATTGTTTTCTTATTGTTTCCCACATGTTTGTTATACACTTTATGTCATTTTTATCGATTTTCCGGACTAACCTATTGACAAGATGCCACAGAGTCAGTTCCATGTTTTCTGTTGTTCTTAGTTTCAGAAAAGTTGTTCTAGAAATATTCTCGGAATTGGAAAATTTGAAGCCCGGAAGTCTTAGAATTCCCGAAGGTTCCACGGAGTCTCGAAGAGACCCGGAGGGGGCCTCAAGGGGCCCACACCATAGGGAGCCCCTCCCCCCCGGCCTCCACCGCCTTTCCCTTTCGCCTATTTATACCCCCCCCCCCCCCGAGACGTAAACCCTAAATATATCCCACTTCATCCCGAAAAACACCCGAGGCCGCCGTCATCGTCATCCCGAGATCGGGAGGGTTCTGGAGCTCTCCCCGGCACCCTGCCGGGAGGGGAATTCATCACCGGAGGGGTCTACACCACCATGCCCTCCTCCGAAGTGATGTGTGGGTAGTTCATCCCTGGACTATTGGTCCATAGCAGTAGCTAGATGGTTGTTCTCTCCACTTTTTACCTCATGTTTAGATCTTGTGAGTTGCCTAACATGATCAAGATCATCTTTACGTAATGCTACATGTTGTGTTTGATGGGATCTGATGAATGTTGAATCTATGTCTTCTGATTATCAATCTATCATGTTATCTTCATGCATATGTTATTTATGATCTTGCATGCTCTCCGTTATTAGTAGATGCTCTGGCCAAGTAGATGCTAGTAACCCCAAGAGGGAGTATTTATGCTCGATAGTGGGTTCATGCCTCCTTTGCATCTGTGCTCGAGTGACAGAAATGTGACGGATGGAGGATGTGATGTTGCCATTAGGGAGAAAACAACGGTGTTTACCTAGTTTACATTGTTTACATTACACAACAATAATCTGTTGCTTGCAACTTAATACCCAATGTTTGTTTGGATGATATTCGGAGGGTGGATTCATAGATGTAGTTGGATGACGGTCTATGTAATTTGTTGTAATGCCCGCATGAATCACATAGTAATCTTTATGTCTTGCATATGCGCTACGGTGCAACCTTCATTTCTGTCAATTGCCCAGCTGTAATTTGTTCACCACACATATTATTTATCTTTCACGGAGAGACACCACTAGTGAACTGTCGGGGGGTTACCCCCGAGTAGGGTAAAGGCAAGTGCTAAGGGCAAAGATCAGAAGAGACGTTTGGCAGAATAGCTGGCTACCCGGTACTCGCTACCCGGTCGACTGCTATTCGGCCGTACACACTGGTGGCAGGAGGAAGAATCAAGGAAGTTATTCTCCTCCGAGTAGAGGAAGTGGTCCGAGTAGAAATGGCGGTCTCCTACTCGGGCCAGAAGTCAAAGGAGCCATTCTGACACAGGATCCCGCGTATCCTGGGTCCGTACTGGGCTACTGTTCATCTGCAGAGCGCGTGCTTATCCGCGCCAGGGTGTCAGCAGGCCGTCGCAGGTTAGGGGGGGCCTACCCCGTGACAGTGTCAGTGATAACAGATCAGCTTCTTGGTTTTGCACAACGACTTTCCACACGGAGACAAACTTGGAAGCCAAAGCTGTCAGCGGGAAGCTGGAAGTGTACAGTGCGCACACTATGTCGACATCTTGGCTGTATCCGGCTGGGCACCAGTATATAAGGTGTCCTGCCTCCTCCTGCGCGAGGGACGAGACTACGAAGGGGCTACAGTTGCATAGAGAGAAGAGTGTCTACTCGGTTGTAAGAAACACTTGTACTGTGGCTACTCGGTAAGACACGAATACAAAGAGAGAAAGGCAGGAGTAGGGGTTTACCTCCACACGAGGGCCCTGAACCTGGGTAGATCCTGTTGTTTGCAGTGTTAGGTTCATCCTCACGCGGCTACTCGCTGCGTGATCCCTCCCCGAGCGCCTCCAGCGTCCATCGTCCCCACATCTTTAGCCATCCTCTGGCATCTGCCGTGACACCACCACGACAGTTGGCGCCCACCGTGGGGCAACCAGCGGCGCTGGCTGGAGTTTCCGTTCGGACGGGATCAATTTCTGCTACTGGAGAGCGTGTAGTTTGTGGCCTCGTCCACATATTCGGCTCCTTCGACTTCGTCACCGACAACGCCGGCGATTTCGGCGGTAGGGCCATGCCGGAGGGCGGCTCGGTGCTCTCTTTCGGCGCGCACCTCGTCTATGTCGCCACCGTCATCGACCACGAGTACCCCGGGGAGGTGCATGTCGCGGAAGATCCCCCTGCTGTCATCGCCGCACGCGGGAGGCCGATTGGCCGCTCTGCGGACAGCGTGGAGGTGATGGTGACCGGCCCTGCTGCTGATGCCGGGAAGGGCGCGGCTGCTGCCGCTGCGGGCGTCATCGAGGATCTCGCTGGCTCGAGTGCTGGCGGAAAGACCCACAAGCCCTACGAGAAGGACTTTAACCTTCCTCCCTCCACTACTCCGACGATACCTGCGTCCGTCGTGCGGATGGTCATGCCGCCTCCCACCGAGCTCGAGCTCATGACCATGCGGGCACAGCTCGACCAGCAGCGCCAGGCGCTGCTCGCCGAGCAGGCGGAGCTGGATAAGGTTAGGCTTGAGCTGAACCTGGACCAGAATGATTACAACAGAGCTCACGGCTTTACGCCGGTAGTGAGGAGGCCTTCCAAGACAGGCGCTATGCGCCGCAACCTAGGCACCGAGATGGCGGCAGTTGGTGAAACTGCTGGCCAAGCCGCTAGTCAAAACACCACCACCACCAGACCCAAATACAACACCCCCGCCAAAACCCTTAGAGCTGTTGAGGCTGTAGCTGCTGAGTTGCCGCATCTCGCTGGCGACGCGCGCGTGAGGCAGCAGGAGAGGCTCAATGAGCTAGTGCTAGAGGCTGCTAGGTAGAACGAGGAGTTCCGGAAAGCCAACCCGGGTGCTGGAGCTTCTCAGGTGGTGCACTCGCATGCGGCTAGATCTAACGATCAAGCCTCATCACCGCATCCCAGTCGTGAGAGGGACCGAAGTGGGCATTCCGGCAGAGACAGGCAGATGTAGGTGTACGACCCGACTGTCGCCGCGAAACAGCATGCTGTGGCGCGACAGTCCGGTCAAAAACACAACACTGCAGGAGCAGGCTATCAAGCCCATAAAGCTCACAGCCAGGCCCGAGATGGAGAACGCCCAGGCCCTTCTCAGCATCCAGTTGCTCAGCCTACTCGGCAGAGGCAGCAGCCGCGTGCAGTCGCACCAGCCGCCAACCCGGTGGAGCAGCCTGCAGTCGTGCAGGTGGACAGATATGATGATGGCTACTCGGCTATGGGGTTGGCGGGTTATGACATCCTGGATCGCGTGGGTGAGCGCGTGCTGGAGCCCAGTGATGCCAGGCACAAGTTGGACCGGATTTCTCTATCTGCGCAACTCGAGAGCAAGGGGCCGCCTGGCCCAGAATGCTTTGGCCCCCGCATCATGACGGAGCCGTCCGTGAAGCAGTTTCAGCTCGCTAGAGGGACCAAGTGTTATGACGGCAGCACCAAGCCGGAAGATTGGCTCAATGACTATGTCACAGCCGTGCACATTGCAGGCGGCAACCGGAGATGGGCCGTGCGGTACATCCCGCAGATGCTCGAGGGACCAGCAAGAACTTGGCTCAACAACCTGCCCAAGCACAGCATCAACTGCTGGCTTGACTTCGCGGAGGCTTTCGTCAGCAATTTCACCAGCACCTACCGGAGGCCGAATAGGCCGCAACAGCTATCCGCTTGCAGGCAGCGAGAAGAGGAGACAGACCGAGAGTATCTTACTCGGTGGAGTACTTTGAGGAACACCTGTGAGGGTGTGAATGAGGCCCAGGCCATCACTTGGTTTGCGCAGGGCTGCAGGCATGGCAGCATGTTGTGGCAAAGGCTCCAGAGGGAGATGCCGAGTACTCTCGCTGAGACTATCCGGATTGCGGGTCAGTACGCACTCGGTGACCCAACCCAGCCTCTTCTTGATGCTGCTGAGCCGAGAAGGAACTACAACATCAACACCAGCAAGCGCAATGAGTTCCGCAACAAGCGCAGAGGTGACCGGATTGATACCCGGTACGATCCTGAGGAAGTGAATGCTGTGGCAACCAGAGCGGGGAGTAGCCAGAGGCCAAAAACTGTTGGAGCCCAGTATGGGCAGAACCAGAATCAGGGCCAAGGTAATAAGAAGCCATACATCGCTTCTCAGCAGGGTAGCGGCAACTCGGGTCCGGCACCAAACTTTGTCTTCAAGGACATGAAGGATGGCCCATGCAGTTTCCACACTCGGCATCCCGCAAGACCCTCCAACCACACTACTCGGCAGTGCAGTTTGTGGGAAGAAAACAAGAATGAGGGCCTGCCTCCTCCTCCTCCTCTGCCAGTTGCGAATGCCGCGGTGCAGCCTGCTCGCGCACCCGCTGCTCGGCCTCCAGCCTTCCCGAGAAGAGAGAATGTGAACCAGGTGGCTTTAGGAGCCAACCGCCACTTCAACAACGATGGCTACCGCAACAACAACAACAACTACTACAACACCCGCAACAACAACAGAGGCAACAAGAACAACAACAACAACAACAACAACAACAACAACCAAGGTAACAACAACAACGACAACAATGGTGGCGGAGACCGCAACCGGTACCAGGAGCATCACGAGAGCTACATGATCTTCACCTCTGAGCCTGTCGACAAGAAGTCCCAGCACAGGCGTGCCATGGAGGTCAATGTTGTGATCCCTGCTGTTCCTCACTACATGCACTGGTGCAACCAAGAAATCACGTGGTCCAGAGCGGATCATCCTAAGGTGATGCCCAATCCGGGTAGCTACGCCTTGGTACTGGATCCTACCTTCCTGGGTCCTGAGAAGAACGTGAGGTTCAGCAAGGTGCTGATTGACAATGGCAGCAGCATCAACATTGTATATAGAGACACACTTGAGAAGCTCGGTATGGCCGAGAACATGCTGCTACCCAGCAAGACCATTTTCCATGGCATTGTGCCAGGAGTCTCTTGCAATCCGATTGGCCGATTATGGATAGACGTGCTATTCGGCACCAGGGAGAATTGCCGCACTGTCGGATATATACCAAATAGGGGTATATCAGATGGTAGTCAAAGTGCCGGATTACCAGGGTGGCCCAAGCGGTAGTGGGCTGTGGTCCATTGGGCGGCCCAGTAACCCGACGCACAGAAGCCGGATTCTAGAAGGACCCGGATCACGGCCCACGTGATCTGGCTTGGAGGAGAAGACAGATTCCTTACTTTCCAAGTTATAGTTACCGTAGTCTTCTAGGTTTCCTATTCTGTAAGCCCTAATCCGGCTATTATATAAAGCCGGACGGGAGATAAGTTTGATAACGAATAACAGAGAAGAAGATATAGGCTAACTCGCCGAGAAGTTGATCCTCTGCGAATAGTTAGATCCAAACCTCACATTGTAATTCTATATCCAGGCTTTAGTCCTGATTAGTGAGAAGTGCAGGAGTAGGCACGTCGTACTGTCGCGACGTACCGAACCTGGGTAAATCCTGTGTTCACTGTTCACCACGCGATCCCGTTACCCCACGTCTCTACCGTAGTCTCATGGCACCCCCGTCTATGAAAACTACTACGATGTCTCGACAGTTGGCGCCCACCGTGGGGCTAACGGCGTCAGGCGTGAAGTTCCGATCTGGGATACTCGGTGGAATCGGAAGATCAATCACTGTCGGGAGCCTGGAGTTCGACGACGACGTCAGACGCTTCCTCGACAACGGATCCTACATACCGGCGCAAAACCACCTGGTAAGTGCCTGCGTGTTACCGATCGGATCTGCTAACATCTTTATCGGACTAACTGCAGAAGCAATGGGGTTTTGCGGTGGAAGCAAATATTTCCCACCCGCCCTATACCTAGTCGAAGATGACTATGATACCGGATTCTGCTGAGATCGCCGACAAAAAAGTGATACACACTTTATCGGCATGGTGCAATCCGAAGTCGCTGAAAACACGGATGACGGAAATCCCGTGCAAAAGGCAGACAAAAACACACCCGTCACAAAAACGGAAGATCCGACACCAGTCATACAGGCGGAAGATCCGACATCTGTCAACATGACGATGAACTCGAAAGCTGACTCTGTACTAGCCGCCATTGAGGCAAGATTAGAATCAGAAACCGGATCAGATGATTTTGATTCCAAAGGCGAAGACGCGGACGCCTTCGAAAGGAAAGTTAAATCTTTTCAAGAGGGATTCCATGAAGTACTAATGGCGAAACCGGCTGATACCACGGACGCCGGCAGTCAGGAAAGCCCTAAAACTCCTCCGCCAGAGGAAGAGAGAGAAGACAGAGAAACTTCTCCCGTATTTCCTAATGTAAATGAATTGACAAAAGATGAGCCTGTCAAAAAGCCTCCCTCTTCCAAGAAAAAGCACCGTGCTGCTAAGAAACTCCAATACAAAATCCGGAAGAAAAAATCAACTGATCTAGCTGATGAAAACCTGGAAGTAGGAGATGCTAGCGGAACAAAGCCTGCGGAGAAGAAAATCAAAGAAATCCTTGCTCCGCCAATGACGGAACAGGAAGAACAGCAGCTGTTGCAAACGCGAGTGGGATTAAACGAACCCCCTGAGATGCTGGAAGCCAGGAGACGAGCTTTCCAACGGAAACAGCAACATCTACTCAGAACTCGCGAACACCTCCAAAAAACCCAGGATGACATTAATCTCATGAAGGAAGAAATCGAGGAGTACGAGAGAAAGAATAGATCTAGCATTAAACCTACAAGGTTACCCAGAATCGTAAGACCGGAAGTACTGCCGCCAAAAGAAAGGTTTCACAACCCATCTTGGCAAAAGCAGGTAAACGGCAAAGATGCCAGAGGCGAACCAATATACAAAACCGCAGCAGAAAACGCGGAAGCAGCGTTCGCCATCTTGAACAATGACATGTACTCCAATGGTGAAAAACTTCAAGGGGTGTATGCTTTCCTAGGAAAAGCATTGCAACAACAGCAGCGGGGCCAAGAGCGATCAGGAAGGCTGCATGATAACTCCGCCCTATGCAAAATAGCTACTTGCGCCACTGGAGCACCTGGACCAGAGGAACCTGGAGATTCAGACAATTCAAAGGATAAAAAAGAGGATCCGAGAAAAGACAAGAAAAATCCCGACAATAGGGATGAAGCATCCCGAACCGGATCCCATCCCCCGAAAGGTGGACTCAAACCCCACGATCGGGAAGAAAAATACCGGAATGACGGCAAAACAATGCCACCTCCGAGAAACCCAGCTGAGAAAGCCGGAAGATACGATATACCTCACAGACGTGAGAGATCCCGGACACCTCCTAAGGATAAAGAAAGGCACAGGAGCAGGACTCCGTCTAATCCAAAAGGGCGTGATCACGGAAGAGATAGACACAATCCCGGAAAAGCGCGTCCGCGCAACAATGGAAAAGAAAGGAGTAGATCCCCTTCTGTCCATTCAGCTGGAAGATATTCCGCACACATTGATAGAGCGGAAAAGGATGATCTATACTTTGGTCCTAAGTGTTTCACTGACAGGATCCGAAGGATAACCCTGCATTCTGGCTTTGCCAAAGTCGGTCCAACGTACCAGAAATACACCGGCAGCACAAACCCGGACACTTGGCTCTCAGACTACTATACAGCCGTCCAGATCAACAATGGGACAGACCTGGAAGCTGTCCAGTTTCTTCCCCTAATGTTACTGGACGGAGCCAGAGATTGGATCAATGGATTACCATCAAGAACCATCGACAGCTGGGATGATATGGCTAGAGTATTTACTCAGCATTTCCGGGGAACGTACAAACGCCCGAAAAACATCAACCAGCTGAACCGTTACACCCAATTCGAGGATGAACCATACGTGGATTTCATCTCCAGATGGACGGCAATGAAGAATAGTTGTTCTGGAGTAACTAACGTACAAGCAATGCATGCCTTCGTCAATGGCCTAAAACCCGGACTTGTACCGTTCATGGTTGGTTCCAAACAGCACAAAGATCTCGGATCTATGCTTACAACCGCCAACGAACACGCTGCAGCCGAAGACGACATCAGAGCAAGAGGAGGCAATATCGAATCACTGATACTTGCCAAGAAAACTCCTCGTTCTAACAAAAAAGGAACTCCAGAAACAAAACCCAAAGAGGTCAACATAGCCTTTGGAAGTGAAAAAGGGAATAAGTGGAAAGGACGCAGTCCAGATCCAATCAACTACACTCCAGAGGAGTGGGAGAGGATTAAGTCGGAACCCTGTGTCCACCATTCACAATTTGGGAAACCCACCCATACAAACGCGCAATGCTGGCTGAATAAGCACATGAAAGGCAATGCAGGATCCGGAAATAAGGGGAAGGGTTCCAAAAGGAAACCCGCCAAACAAAAGCCAGAAGCTGACAAAGAAGACAGTGAATCGGACACTGATGAAAAAATCCAGGAACAACAGCGAAAGGGCGAACCCCAAATTTCCGAGAGTTGATGGAGAAGCAATGCTAACATTCCTGGCAACTCCGTCAGCAAAGGTGGCCAAAAGAACACTTCGAGAAATAAACGCGGTTGTTCCGGCAACCCCGAAATTCTTGAAGTACTCGAACACACCAATTACCTGGGATCAGTCTGATCATCCAGGGAATATCCCTGAACCCGGCACACAAGCTCTTGTCGTAAGCCCTATTGTCCAGAACACTAGGCTAAGAAGAGTGCTGATGGATGGAGGATCCAGCATTAACATAATGTACCTGGATACACTGAAGCATCTGAAGATTTCCGAGTCCCAGCTCAATTACAGCAACATACGCTTCCATGGCATTGTTCCTGGCAGACAAGCACGATCCCTAGGAGAAATTTCCCTAGATGTCACCTTCGGAGATAAAGATCACTTCCGGCAGGAAAAAGTATCCTTCGAAGTAGTGCCGTTCGAAAGCGTGTATCACGCAATACTCGGACATCCAGCTTTCGCCAAATTCATGGCAAGATCCTGTTATATCTATAACAAGCTGAAGATGCCAGGACCCAAAGGAGGAGTAATCACCATAGCCGGTGACTTCAAGCTGGCAAACGAGTTGGAGAAAGAAAACGCCCTTTGCGCTCAGAGGGTCATAACAAAGGAAGAACTGAAGGAATTAGCCAAGGAGGTATCGCCGACAGAAATGCCGGCAGGAAAAGAAACTCGGAAGCCAACAGACAGCTTCAAGGCGTCTGAGAATACAAAACAGGTAATCCTAGACCCCAAAGATCCGACAAAGTTCATCGTCGTAGGGACTGGGATGACTGACAAATAGGAAGGCGAGCTCATCAAGTTCATCCGTGAGAACTGGGATATTTTTGCCTGGTGTCCAGCTGACATGCCAGGCGTACCCAGGGAACTTGCTGAGCACCAACTCAAGGTGATTCCAGGATCAAAACCTGTCAAACAAGGTCTCCGTCGATTTGACGGAAGAAGACGGAAGGCTATTGGCAAGGAAATTATCCGGCTTTTAGCAGCAGATTTCATCCAGGAAGTAATCCACACTGAATGGTCTGCAAATCCGGTATTAGTACCGAAGAAAGACACTACTGCTCTTAGAATGTGTATAGATTACACAGGCTTGAACAAATTGTGTCCGAAAGATAGGTTCGCGTTACTGCGAATCGATCAAATAATAGATGCCACTGCAGGCTCTGAACTTTTGTGCTTTTTGGACGCATACTCCGGGTACCACCAAATACGCATGAAAAAGGAAGATCAAATTAAGACTTCTTTCATAACCCCATACGGGACGTACTATTATGTAACCATGCCATTTGGCCTGAAGAACGCAAGTGCAACCTACCAGCGTTGCATGCAACGTTGTTTGCATAGTCAGATTGGCAAAAACGTCCATGTTTACGTGGACGATATTGCTGTCGTAACCAAGGAAAAAGATACACTCCTTGAGGATCTGCGAGAAACTTTCGAAAACTTGCGCACCTATAAGATGAAGTTAAATCCATCTAAGTGCGTATTCGGGATTCCCTCAGGAAAACTTCTGGGTTTCATCGTTTCTCACAGAGGAATAGAGGTTAACCCGGAAAAGATCAAAGCCATCTTGAACATCTCGAAACCTACGTGCGTAAAAGATGTCCAAAGATTGACGGGTTCCGCCGCTGCCGTCAGCAGATTTATTAGTCGGCTGGGGGATAAAGCCTTACCACTCTACAAGTTGCTGAAGAAATCCGACAAGTTCAAGTGGACAGCGAAGGCCTGGGAATATCTAGCAGTTATGTCCCTCCTATACTTAGTTCAATTTCTATGTAAACATATTTTGAGATCATGAAATAGAGTGTCGGAATTCTGATATCCATGTTTTTACAAGTTCATTCTAGTATAAAGCATGATTCCGCCTCATCTATTTCCCAATGATCTTACAAAACACTCAATGTTAACCCGAATTGTGCCTGCGAACTCGGCGTTAAAAAACTGGATGATTTTTCAGCCTGCTAACGGCTAAAGGAAACTTGAATTGCCTGCGTGCCCAAGTTTCATTTAAAAAATTCCTTGCTTCTCTAAGCATTATCTTATTGCTTATGTGTTGGGTCACTGGAGCTAGTTAGTAAAAATGCCTTTAGTATGATCCATGTTTCCGAGTTTAAACTGATTGGTTATACCCAGTTACTCGGCATAACGATTCATAATGCTATTGAGCCATTTCAAACACTAAGGACAGTTAAAACATATACGCCAGAGAACTTAGAAGATAAAGGAATAATAAAATCCGAAAACCTTGCAAAGAATTTCATAATTAAGACTGCAAAAGGCGGAGTTCTCATTCATGCAAAAGGAATAGAAGCATTACAATTTGAATTACATCATAAAAGTACAGTAATGCTCCTATTTGTCTACTTTCACCATCCAGGTTCAAGGCAGCCCTTCAAGCATCCGACTCTTCTTTGCTGCTATCATCCTCGGGGGCTGCAGGGACCTCCTCTTCCGGATAAGTGATGGAGATATTCACCATGGAGGCAATCTTGGTGGCATGGCCTTTGATTTCATCAAAGATTTATTCCGCTGAGCTTCCGTGTATCCTTGAGGGATACCGGACGCCACGCGCCAAGACTTTGCACCAGGGTAGTCCATACGCATAAGGCCAAGCGCCATGCGTGCACCGCCCCGTGCAGCGGAGCGTAGGATGGATTCCCTAGACTCTGCCACCTCCATGATGGCGCCTGGAAGTTTTTCAACTTCCGAGAACTCCCCAGTCCTTGAGGGAATGAACTTGTTGACCAGCTGCATGCCAGCAGCTCTGATCGAGGTCCAGGTCTTCCCAAAAGCTCGGATTCTATCAATCCGAGAGAGATCTGGGCTATCTCCTGTTTTTCAGCAAAAACAACCAAGAAGGTTAAGTAAAAAAGCAGAGAAACACAGCAAGACTGGAAAGAATGGTAAATGCAGAAAAAACTTACCGACAAGTTTGTCAATTTTGGAGCCTTCCTCCAGGCGCAGGTTCAGAGCAGCTTCCAAGTCCTGAATGGTGGACTTGTCCTTCTCCGCCTGTGCGGAAGCCTTGGATTGAGAAACTCCAAGGGCCAGATTGCTGGCTTCCAGATCTTTTTGAGCCTTCACAAGATCCTTGTGAAGGTCCAAATTCTCCTTTCGGAGAAACTCGGCATTGCCGGCGTCTTCAGCTACTTGCTTGGCCTTAGCCAAAGCAGCTGGAAAGCAAGGAAAATTACGATTTTAGAAAACTTCCGGAATAAGTACTTAGACAAAAAGTTGAATCGAAAACTTCAGAGGAAAAACGCTTACCTGTTGTTTCTGACAACGCCAGCTAAGACGATGCCAGCTCTGTCTCTCTCTCCTCAAGAATAGAAAGAAGATTTCTAACTTCTTTATTCTTGATGGAGAGTTTGTTGAAAACTTCCATGTTAATGGCGTCAGCGGTTTGCTGGAACATGGCAAGGAAAAGATTGAACATAAAGCATCAAGACAAAAAAGCATACATTTTTGTTTAATGCTTGGGGGCTAGAGTTACATACCTGGCTCATTCGTTGCAAACCCGCCAAGTTTTCATTGAACCCTTTTGCGTATTCTGCAAAAAGAGTTCCGGCTGCGCTTAGGCCGTCATTGATGATCTTGAAGTCCTTGTCAAAGGTGGGAATCTCCTCGTCGAATGTCTGAGAAGATTTTCCCACCTCTGGAGCCGCCCTTTCCCTCGTGTCCGTGTTCGACACAACGGGCTGGCTGGGCTCTAGCGGCTTGGTGGTGGGGGCTATAGCATGCTCTTCCGCCATCGTGGACGGTGTGTCCGGGGCGATGACGGGAGAAGGTTGAGCGCCTCGGCTGGACACAACTTTGTGTTTCTTCAGCTTCTTCGGCTTTAGGTTGGAGGGAGGTAGGCTAAAAACCAAAAACCCGGAAAAAGTTAAAATTCCGAAGACGAAAGAAAAACTTCGACAAAAGAAAAATAACCCGGACGATCTAACCTGGAGGTGGCGACGGGAATTCCGTCAAGGTCGATAACTTCCTCAGAGGAAGAAATCTTCTTGCGCTTGCGCCCACCTGTGGAGGCGGTACGCAATGCATCCAGCTCAGCTTCGGAGGCCAGCTCCGAGTCTGGAAGTTCATCGATTTGTTGAAAATAAAAATCAGAGTTAGAAGCGAGAAAATCCGAGAAAGAATGTCAAAACTCTACCCAAATGACGGAAAAAATACCTTGGGAGCCGGATTGTCGTCCGTATACATTGGCCGACTCGCTTCGTATTGGTCGCGTGATGCGACCAACTGGTTCACGCGTCGTCGAAGATCCCTCGCGGACCAGTCTTTGCTGGTTGTCCGCATTGGGTCGTTGGCACCCGTGTAGTCGCAAAGAAGGCGGCCACCGTGATTGGCCAACGGCTGGATCCGCCTATCCAACCAGCAAAGGACCGTGTCCATACCGGTTAGAGGTGGATCGGAAGAGGTAAGCTTGGCGATGCGCTGCTTAATCCTTAGAAGATCAGGCGGCAAGACTTGGTCGGCTTCCGTTCCCCAATTGTCTTGGGGAACAGCAGCTGTGTTTGAAAAAGGTGGAACCCCGATGGCCTTTTTTGGGAAAGGCACATCGGGATGGTAGAAGAAAAAACCCGTCCAAAAATTGATGGATTCCGATGTCTTGATCTTGGAGAACCAATCTTCCCTAAATCTCCTAAGAGTAAAGGAGATGGTTCCGCAAGTCGGGAGTGCGCCCTCCGAAGAGTTCCGCTTAACCCCGAAACAATACATCCAGAATTCTAGCCTAGGTTCTATACCTAAGAAACCCTCGAACAGAGCCTGAAACCCGGCCATATAGAGAATGGAGTTGGGTGGCAGGTTGTGAGGCTGGATGTTATAGTGGGAGAGGACTTGGAGGAAGAAGGCGGAAGGCGGAAATCCCATACCTCTTAAGAGATGGGAGGAGAGAAGAACCCGTTCGCCGTCGGATGGCAGGGGTTCGTTCTCGTCTTCAGGGAGCCGCCATTTCCCTTTCAGGATCAATCCCTCCTTCTCCAGGTTTGGAAGGAGGGCTGGCGGAATACTGCAGGCAATCCAGTTGCCTGCAGTTTCCACCTCATCATCCGCTCCGGCGGCGGCGGACGCAGCGGCTGCGGCGGCGGCGAGCTCGTCGCCGAGAAGCGTGATCTTCTCTTCCGCCGTCTCGGGAGCGAACGGCGGAGAAGGCGCGGAACTCGTGTCCGCAAGATTCGCGGCGCCGGAAGGATCACCTCCGCTCGCCGCAGAAGCCGCGGTCTTTTCCGGCTCGCCGCCGGCGCGCGTCGGGGAGCCTAGCTCTGGATCTAGGTCGTTGATGATGTCTTCGATGGTGTGCGCGGCGGAGTGAGCGGGAGAAGGCGGTGAGGATGCCATTAGGTGGCGGCGCGTTTCGTCTCCAGTGATGCCCTGGGTGCGGTGTGCGCTCGGGAACGGTTCTTCGCTAGAGTGCTTGTGCGCAGCAATGGCGTGGAGAGTGAGAGGGCGGAAGGATTTCAGCGAGGACGAAGACGACTACTTATAGCCGGAAATCCGTCAAGATACGTGCCAACGGCTATTTTGACCGTTGGATGATCAACGCGTGTCACTCGCCGGAAAATCCGGGAAATGAAACGACAGGGTAATGATGGCTATCTCCTCGTTTCCCGTGAGAATCTGTCAGAGATACGTTACTGGGTTTCCCGCGTGAAACCCAAACGGCCCTTACGTTAGCATGATTAAAGCGCTGACGTAGGAAGTTCCTTCTCCGCGAAGGATCGTGAGAGAAAAGCCGGATTTTCAGGATTCCGAGTTTCACGTTACCATCTCTTTTCAAAGAAGAATAAGAAGAATCAAGACCGCTGATAGAAATTTCTCGGACAAAGCACATTTGGCGAAAGACGGCGAATCAGAGTTTTAATCCTTCTTGGGGGCTACTGTCGGATATATACCAAATAGGGGTATATCAGATGGTAGTCAAAGTGCCGGATTACCAGGGTGGCCCAAGCGGTAGTGGGCTGTGGTCCATTGGGTGGCCCAGTAACCCGACGCACAGAAGCCGGATTCTAGAAGGACCCGGATCACGGCCCACGTGATCTGGCTTGGAGGAGAAGACGGATTCCTTACTTTCCAAGTTATAGTTACCGTAGTCTTCTAGGTTTCCTATTCTGTAAGCCCTAATCCGGCTATTATATAAAGCCGGACGGGAGATAAGTTTGATAACGAATAACGGAGAAGAAGATATAGGCTAACTCGCCGAGAAGTTGATCCTCTGCAAATAGTTAGATCCAAACCTCACATTGTAATTCTATAGCCAGGCTTTAGTCCTGATTAGTGAGAAGTGCAGGAGTAGGCACGTCGTACTGTCGCGACATACCAAACCTGGGTAAATCCTGTGTTCACTGTTCACCACGCGATCCCGTTACCCCACGTCTCTACCGTAGTCTCATGGCACCCCCGTCTATGAAAACTACTACGATGTCTCGACACCCACAGAGAGCCTGCAGTTCGAGGTGGTTGATCATCAGAGCCCCTACCATGCCCTACTCGGCCGGCCCGCTCTGAGCAAGTTCATGGCCTCTACCCACACTGCATATCTGAAGATGAAGATCCCTGGTCCCAATGGCGTGATCACCATCTCTGGTGATTACAAGAAGTCTATGGAGTGTGCCTCTGCTGGTTCTCAGTTGGCGGAGTCCATGGTGATTGCTGCCGAGAAGAAGAAGATGTACGAGGTGGTGGCTATGGCACAATCCGCGCAAGCTGGTGCGCCTGGCATGCCGAGTTCCCAGCACGGGACGGCGTTCCAGGCGTCCCAAGAGACGAAGAAGATCCAGGTCGACCTTTAGTTCCCCGACCGCGTTGCCATCATTGGCTCCGGGTTGGGGGAGAAATAGGAAAGCGAGCTCATCCACTTCCTCCGTGAGAATCGGGACGTGTTCGCCTGGTCCAATGAGGATTTACCAGGTGTCCCGAGGGAGTTGGTTGAGCACTCGCTACATGTGCGTCCTGACGCCAAACCAGTGAAGCAGGCTATGCACTGTTTCGGAGATGAGAGAAGGAAGGCCATCGGTGACCAGATCACCAAGTTGCTGATAAGCAATTTCATCATGGAGGTGCTGCATCCGGATTGGCTAGCCAACCCGGTCATGGTTGAGAAGAAGAAGGAGGACCCCAAGGCTGCTACCGCATGGCGCATGTGCGTCGACTACACCGACCTGAACAAAGCCTGCCCCAAGGATCCCTTTCCGCTACCTTGCATCGATCAGGTGATCGATTCCACTGCTGGTTGTGAACTGTTGTCCTTCATAGATGCCTACTCTGGTTTCCACCAGATAGATCTCAACTCTGCTGATCAAATAAAGACTGCCTTCATTACCCCGTACGGGGCTTATTGCTATCGTGTCATGTGTTTCGGGTTGCGGAATGCGGGAGCCACTTATCAGAGATGCATGCAGAAATGCTTGCATGACCAACTCGGAAAAAATGTGCAGGTGTACGTAGATGACATTGTCATCAAAACGAATAAAACACATACTCTGCTTAGTGACCTTGAGGAAACTTTCGCTAACTTGCGCAAGTATAAGATGAAGCTGAACCCGAGTAAATGCACCTTTGGCGTCCCGGCTGGCAAGCTACTCGGCTTCTTGGTATCCAGTCGGGGCATTGAGGCTAATCCTTCAAAGATAAAAGCTATTGAGAGTATGTCTTTGCCGAGATCCCTGAAGGATGTGCAAAAATTCACTGGCTGCTTGGCGTCTCTGAGCCGTTTCTTGGGCAGAATGGGCGAGAAGGCCCTGCCTTTGTATCAATTGATGAAGAAAAGCGACAAGTTTGTCTAGACACCGCAAGCGGATGTGGCATTCAAGGATCTAAAGGCGATGCTGGTAGCGCTCCCATCTTGGCTAGTCCGCTACCCAAGGAGCCAATGCTGCTATACATTGCGGCTACCAATCGAGTGGTAAGCGTGGTGATCGTGGTAGAGCGAGAAGAGGAAGGCAAAAGTGTGCAGAGGCCAGTATATTATCTCAGTGAGGTGTTGTCCAGCTCCAAACAGAACTACCCTCACTACCAGAAGATGACTTACGGTGTGTACCTGGGCGTAAAGAAGCTGAAGCACTATTTCCAAGAACACCCCATCACAGTGGTGAGCTCAGCTCCCATCTCGGATATCATGGGCAACAAGGAAGCGAGTGGCAGAGTAGCCAAGTGGGCAATCGAGCTGGCCGCGTACGCTCCCGCGTATGCGAGAAGAGAAGCCATCAAGTCTCAGATCCTGGCGGAATTCCTTGTGGATTGGGCTGAGGTACAATATGAGCCTCCTACTCCGGTATCCAACTACTGGAAGATGCACTTTGATGGCTCCAAGATGAAGGAAGGCCTTGGTGCTGGCGTAGTGCTTACATCACCTAAGCGAGATCAACTCAAATACGTGCTGCATATCCACTTCAAGGCATCCAACAATGTTGCAGAGTACGAGGCCGTGGTACACGGTTTGAAGGTAGCAAAGGAAGTTGGTGTGCAGCGCATCATATGCTATGGAGACTCGGATCTAGTTGTGCAGCAAGTTTCTGGCACTTGGGATGCTCTGGATGCCAATATGGCATCATACCGCTTCCTGGTCTAAACCATGACAGGATTCTTTGAAGGTTGCGAGTTCCAACACATACACCGAGCAGAGAATGAAGCAGCTGATGAGCTGTCCAAGTTGGGGTCTTCTCGGCAGTACATCCCGGCTGGGATTGCCTTGGAACATTTGAGAAAGCCATCCATCAAGCCATCCCCCAACTCGGAGTCCATTTTCGTTCCTTCTCTGCCTAATGAAGAAGCAATTCCAATGTAGATTGACTGGGAAGGTGCAAAAGAGGACCCGGAGACTACAGTCTCCATCCCGGGGACTGGCGCCTGCAACCCGGGGACTGCCCCTCTTTACTCGGGGACTGCTCCTCCTTACTCGGGGACTGCCCCTCTCAGCTCGGGGACTGTCGCATTCCTTGAAGAAGTCCTTGCAAATCGTCCGGGGCTGCAGAGAGTCAACCCCAACCCAGAAAGAGACGCATCGGTGGCTGTTCCGATGGAAGTGGACGAACCAGTGTTTCCCGCGCGGGAAACGCCGAGTTGGGCCATGCCCATATTATCCTTTCTAAAGGATGGCACCCTACCAGATGATGAGGTTACCGCAAGGCAGATTCAGAGAAGATCCAAGGGCTACACCATCTTCAGAGAAGTGCTGCACAAAAGAAGTGCCACTGGCGTATTGCAACGTTGTGTGGAACCGGAAGAAGGAGAAGAGATTCTGGTGGAAATACACCAAGGGGAATGCGGGCATCACGCCTCTTCTCGGGCTCTAGTCAAGAAGGCTTTCCGGCATGGTTTTTTCTGGCTCACTGCTTTGAAGCAAGCTGAAGATATCCTGAGGAAGTGCAACGGCTGCCATAGATTCGGAAGTAAGATCCACATGCCAGCTTCCGAGTTGAAAACAATTCCCATCACTTGGCCATTTGCTGTTTGGTGTCTGGATATGGTTGGTCCCTTCAAACCGGCTAGAGGTAACATGACACACATCTTGGTCATGGTTGATAAATTCACCAAATGGATTGAAGTGAAGCCTATTCGGAAGTGTGATGGAGCTACTG
Organism: Alopecurus myosuroides; assembly: GCA_028641055.1. Classification (NCBI taxonomy): domain Eukaryota; kingdom Viridiplantae; phylum Streptophyta; class Magnoliopsida; order Poales; family Poaceae; genus Alopecurus; species Alopecurus myosuroides. The sequence goes on along the minus strand of CM054060.1, from coordinate 164,262,280 downwards.
CTGTGAGTTTCCTGAAGGATGTGATCCTGAGATACGGCTACCCGCACAGCATCATCACGGATAACGACACGAACTTTGCTGAGGGAGCCATGGTGAGATTCTGCAGAGATAAGCACATCCGACTAGATGTCGCGTCTGTCGCACACCCCGCGTCCAATGGGCAGGTGGAAAGAGCAAATGGCATGGTGCTTGCAGGCATAAAGCCTAGGCTGATTGAGCCGCTGCTGAAAACACCAGGGTGTTGGCTAGACGGGTTGCCAGCGGTGTTGTGGAGTCTAGGGACTACCCCTAACCGGTCAACCGGCTACACACCATTCTTCTTGGTTTACGGGGCTGATGCCGTGTTGCCAATCGACCTAGAGCATGAGTCCCCCCGAGTAACCCTCTACACTGAGGCGGAGGCGAGAGAAGCTCGAGAAGATGACGTTGACCTGCTAGAAGAAGCAAGAGAGCTTACTCTGTCACGTTCAGCTATTTACCAGCAAAACCTGAGGCGTTATCATAGCCGAAAAGTAAACCCAAGGGTTTTCCAAGAAGGAGACATGGTCCTTAGGCTCGTGCAGCGCACAGCCGGGATGCACAAGCTATCCCCTCCGTGGGAAGGGCCATTCATTGTGAGCAAGGCTCTACACAATGATGCGTACTACCTTGTAGATGCGCAACCATCACAGAAGAACAGGCCGGATAAAGCTGGGGAGGAATCCAAACGCCCCTGGAATGTAGCTCTACTTCGTCGCTTTCATTCATGAGCAAAGAAGTGTGTATGTATCCTCTTATCCGAGTTAAACTCCTACTCTGCAATCTGAAATAGAACTCGGGGACTGCCCTCGTCCAAAATTGTTCTAAGTGTTTCTATTCTGTTGTATCTTTGTCTACTCGGTTGCTACGCTTAGAATTTCAAAAGCATACAAAGTAATGTGTTTATACTTACCGGACACTCTGTGACTCTACTGCTGTCCGCAACCCGGCTTCATGGCAAGCCAGAGAACAAGCCAAAGAGTCAATGAACACATGAAAAATTGCAAAGGGAAGGACGCGTGTGGCAACCGAATAGAGTGTTTTTTACTGTTTGTTGTTAACTTTTTCGGCTATGTGGTGGGTAGCGTTACTATGACTGTTTCCAAGTGGCTAAGTATTTGAAACTCCAACTTTGAACTCTTGTGACTCGAATACCAAAAAAAGCAACAAGTTGCAGGTAAGAGCTGAGATAAAAAGGAAGAGTGGACGAAAAATGCAACTCGGGGACTCGCATGATAACGCAACCCGGCATCAAGCCAGAGCTGCTCAAATTGCTAAGTATAAGACATCAAGTGAAATAAAACTGAGTAGCAACAAGAAGAGTAATTGTTTGATACATCTGCACCTGGCATTCCAGGGATCTGATAAAGAGTTTCGAGGCATAAGTGTTGCAGGACAGAACTAGCTTGAGGTCGCGGTGTTATCCAGGTTGGCAGTGGCGGCATCCGTTTCAGGGTTGGCAGCAGCTTGATCGGAGGTGGCGGTGGCCACCGAGATGGGGTCGGACTGGGCGCGGAGTAGTGCCGCGTCATCAAGTGCCGTGCCGGAAGATGAGCCCATCTCGGGAGTTGCACCCTGGGTGGCATCATGGCTCTCAGCTTCTTCGTCGCTACCCGCGGTGGCCTTGCCCTTCCCTCCCTTCCCCTTCTCGGGGCTTGTCTCTTCAAAGCAGCCCAAGTCCTCCGACTCGGTCTCCTCGTCATCATCTTCGTCCTCATCATCACCTTCCGCGTCCGTGTCAGGCTCGGTGAGGCCTTCGACGAAGCGCGCGGTGTCCGCGTAGGAGGCGATCTCATATGCGACTGCCTGGCGGCGAGTCACACACTCGGGATCCTTCTCCCACTTGGAGTCCTGGCGCATCTCGAGGATCGTGTTGAGATTGAGATTCTCATACCAGCTGCAAATGAAGAGCAATAGCATGTCGGCGCCTGCCCGAGCTCCGGATGCGCGCCATTTCTTCAACCCGGCTTTGACACTGTTGAGCTTCTCGGCGAGCGCGCGGATGGTCCTTGGCAAAGGTTCTTGGGACCAGAACAGCGCATGCAGCTTGAAGGCCGTGGATGCCAAATCAGTGCCAAGCCCCTCAGACGCTGAACTTGCCCCATGCAGATTCGTGAAGCTATCTTCAATCGAAGCCTTGGTGTCCATCGGCAGTCCCTTCTCGGATCGAAGTTCTTGTGCCTTAGACAGGGCAGGCTCGCTAGCCGAGCAGAGATCGGGGAAGATTTCTGAAAATGCTATCAGAAAGGATTAGAAACAGAGGCGGAGAAAAGATACAAATCAAGTCACAAAGAGGAAGAAGGAAACAGGAAGGCGCAGAGGAGCGAGAACTTACTGTTCAGGTCGCAGAGTAGCGATTGCAGCTTCCTCTTCCACGACTCCTCGTCAGCAATGTGCCTCTCTTCAACCCTGCGGAACTCGGCCAGCTGGCCCATGAGGTCCACATTGCTCTTCTTCAGCGTCTCGTTCTCCAACTCGAGGGCCCGCTGCGTGGCTTTGAAGGTTGCCTCCATCTTGTCCTTCTCGGCAGTCAGGTCTAGGGCGTCCTGGAGGGCAGATTTCAGTTTGACTTGCAGCGGTTCCATCTCGGTGAGATGTCTACTCTTGAACTCCACCTCCAGGTCCGCAATCTGCTGCTTCAACTCGGCAGGTTTCAAACAGTCAAGATGCTCCTCGCGGAACTTCTTGTACTCTTCTGCGGACAGAAGCGGTACAGTAAGCAGGATAGCCACAAGAAAGGACTAAAACAACCAAGAAAACGGAAACTCACCTTCGAGTTCCTTAATCTTGCTTTCAGCGGATTCGACAAAGACATGGCAGTGTTTGTGCCCATCCGTCAGCGTCTCAAGTTTGCCTGCAGAGTAGAGGGAGTTAGAGCAAAGAGCACATACGGGCGTAAACAAAAAACGCATTAACCGAATAGCTAGAAGCTTACTCTCGAGTGCTGAAATCTGGAGAGCACGATCCAGGGCTGCTTTCTCCGTTTCAGCATCGGTCTTGCGCTCCGCTTCCAGGGCCTCGAGGCGCCTCTTGGCAATGGAGTGGTTCCAGAGCAGACGCCGGTAGAGGGTTGTCCTCTTCAAGAGGCTATTCTGAGAAGGAGAAAGAAAAAGCGTTAGACATGGTTTTGAAGATTTGGCCCGAGAAGACGGCAACTCGGTTGAGTACCCGTCTACTCGGTCCGAATCTCAGGGACTGGATGGTGGTTAAGGAGAAGGAGAAGAGTAGAAGAAGAAGGAAAGCGCAACTCGGAACAGGCAAACACAACTTACAGCATAAGTTTGCTCGAGGTCTTCTACAGCTTTGCGGTGGACGAACAGTTTCGCGGCCAGCATGCTAGTGGCGGAGGAGATAGTCATTGGATTGTAGCCAATGTCCGCCTTGTTCCAGTCGGTGCGCCAATGGTCCAGCGGGCCCAAGGTCATGCCATCCCAGGTAGGGTTGCCAAGGAAATCGCTCTCCCACACTGCGTCGATGAAGCCTGCCCGGTCGATTATCTGCTCGAGCCCTGCGGACTGCAGCTCAGTCTCTTGGGCCTCGCGCGAGAAGATCGAGAGGGCCTTCTTCTTCTTTTCCGACAGCTTGGCGTCCACAGCTGTGGCCTGCTTGCCCTTTGTAAGCACGGCCTTCTTCTCGCCCGCGGTCAGTTTGATGCCATACTGCTGGGCCGTCCGCACCATGTAGGGCAGGTAGCCAGGCGGATCCTGAACGCTAGATCGTGCGCCTACGCCAGCGGAACTGCCGGAAGCACCTGCGCCAGCAGAACTGCCAGGAGCGACAATGGTGAGCTGCCCGACTTTTGCGGCAGGCTTTGCGAGTAGTTTAGGCGGCGGCATCTTGGCAGAATCCAACGCAGCGTTGCGCGGTGGGTTCTTGCGGACTGCGGCATCAGGCTGAGTAGCCTGCTTCTCGGCAGCATCCGCCTTCTTGATGTTTTGCTTGGCTGGAGGGCTTGGTGCGGTCTTCTCGGTGTTCTGTTTGGCTGGAGGGTTTGCCAGGGTCTTGACCTTCTTTGCTGGAGGGCTGGAGGCGGTAGGCGGAGCAGCCTGCTGAGTAGGCGGCACAGGGGGCCCGCTACTCGGCGCAGCGTCTGGCTGCACTTGGCTCTGCGGGTCCTGCTCCACCGCAATCGTCTCAGCCCGCTGCTCGGCAGCGGGATCTAGTCGTGCATCTTCTTGTACTTCTACCCGCGGCTGGGCCGCGGGGTCATCTTGGGCAGCAGCCTTAGCATCCGGCTGCTCCTGGTTCGCTTCCCGCCGCTCAAGGGCGGCACAGTCTTGGTTGTCGGCATCTTGTTCGATATTCTCCCCAGCTGAAGCAGTAGGGGGAGAAGGGGGTCTCTCGTCGTGAACGGCATCCTGCGCGTGTGGCTCTGCGCGGGCCTGCTGCTCCGTGTCCATATCTTGGGCACCAGCGCCCGTGTCCTGGGCATTGGTGCCTTCCTCTTCTTCCTTCGCGGGAGAGGACTCACGCGTTCTAGCCCGTGCGGCTGGCTCCTCCTCGTCCTCATCAAGATCGATGAGCGACTCGGGGTCTATGGGTGTTTTCTTCTTGGACTTGGCGGGGGCAGCAGCAGCATCAGCGTCCAAGGGAGCGCTGAAGAGAAAAAGGAGTTCAGAAAAGCGGAGGGAAAGAGGAACACCAGGAAGCATTAACAAGATGTAAACCAGAGGGAAAAACTACTTACCCTTTGCGGGAAGGATTGGCCTTCGGCCTGAGACCTGCTTCTTCTTCTTCTCGGCTTTCGGCTTCTTGGCGGGAGGCTCTTGAGCACCGCTACCCGTCCTCTTCTGAGTGGTGGGAGCGGCCACCGCAACCGGATTGACGTCAAGGACGTCCTCGTCTTCCTCCTCCGCGTCGGCGTCGTCTGAAGAGTAGAAGAGAAGAAGCAGATGAGAAGTAGAAAGGAAGAAGAGGTAGCGCTACCCGTAGCTGCAGAGGCAAGCTCAATCACCTTCTTCTTCGTCCTCGGACCAATCCCGAATGGAAGCATCGATGTGGTGCTTACCATGCTGTTCGGCATGAGGGACACAGAGGGTGTCCTGGGTGTCGTAAGCGGTCTCGTCATCCTCCGTCCGTTCTGGGTCCCAGTTGGCCTCAAGGAGCTCCTCGTTCTCAGCAAGCTGGCGATCAAGGTGCTGAAAACACAAGCAAGCAGCACAAATCAGTTGAGCAATACAAGGAACTCTACCCGGAGCGAGATGCAAACACAAAGCATATTTAAGCAAGTGCTCTACTCGGCATGGCGTGCACACACAAAGCACATAAGGCCTAACAGATACTAGCAAGAACTCTACTCAACATGGCGTGCAAACACAAAGCACATGAAGCCTAATGGATACTAGCAGGAGTTTCTACTCGACACAGCATGCGAATACTAAGCATCTTAAGCTGGAAGGCCGCCTACTCGGCATCCTGATGCAAAGACAAAGCATAACAGTACTAACCTGTACGATGGGCTTCGTGCGGCTATACGGCACGAAGCCGTACTGCCAGTTGTCGGTGAGGCCAGTGCTCATGATCGAGCGCGCCCAGACGGCCACATCCGCGTTGCTCAACTCGAACGTGGTCGTCCGTGTGCAGTCTCTGTTGCCCCCCATGTAGCACATGAGGTGCGCACGGCGCTGCAGCGAAAGCACTCGCCTGGAAATCCAGCAGACGATGGGGTCGTCGCTCTTCAGCCCCAAGTCCTTCATCTGGGCAAGGCGCTGGTTCATCTGCTTGATGTCGCCTTCCAGAGCGGGCTTGAATCCCCAATTCTGTTGGGTGGGCGCCGTGTTTGTCCACTTGGGGAGGTGGATCCGATCCACAATTGGCGCTCCCTCTTCTACATCAACGTTCTTCACGTAGAAGAACGACCGCTGCCACTTGCGCACGGAGTCGAGGCCCTTGATGCGCGGGTGGTTGGTCCCGCCGCGTTGCAGCATCATGGCGCTGCCGGTCTTGGTCATGCTGCGGGTGCTCTCCGTGCTACCCAGCTTGGGCACGCTATGCTTCCTGAAGAAGAAGTAGCGCGCCCAGGTGTGCACCGTGGGGCGCAGACCCAAGAATGCCTCGCACACCACGGCGTGGTATGCGAGCATGACGATGCCGTTCGGAGGCAGATGATGAGGTTGAAGGCCGAAGTGGTTGAGGAAGGAGCGGAAGAAGTCGGAGACGGGAAGCCCGAATCCTCGCTTGAAGTGAGCGAGGAACACGACGAACTCGTCCGCCTCCGGGGTGGGGACGAGCTCGCCGTTTGAGGGCCTGCAGCGCACGCCGGCGAGAACCCGGCGGGTGTTCACGAGCCACTGGCAATCGTCTGTCGTGACCTCGGAACCAGCCCACCCGGCGCAGGCATCGTCGTCGCGGGCCATCGAGAAGAGGAGATTCGGGAGGATTCGGTGGAGATTTGTGGAGAGTTGGTGGGATTCGCTAGCCTTCCGACGTCACAGGGAGCAGCGGCACGGTGAGATGTGCAGCGGCGGAGCACTCTGTGGTGGCGGAGATGCGAAGAGACAAGGGATGAATGTGAGCAGGAAGGGGAAGAAGGAGTTACCGAGGGGGTATTTATCCCTCCCCTCGGATAGCCGTTACCAGTAACGCTAGTGGGATCAGTTGTGCGCAGAGATCGTGCGACGTGGGGTGTGGGCCGGTTAGAAACGCACACAGCGCAGTTCGCGCGCGTAACGGCCGCAATCGATCCCACGTCGAGATCGTGGGTGATAACTGCACTTGATGTGACCTAACGGGCCGGTGGGCCCAGGCCGCGGTGATGGGCGCGTGGCCTGCCATATCCCGGGCACCGAGGCGTCGGGGGTACGATAACATGACACGTGCCCAGTTGCAGTGCGGAAAGGCGGATTTGGTCTGCCACGCCGAGATTCTCTCCAGGAATTTCGCGAAGTCATTCTACTCGGCGACAGAGAAGAGAAATAGTCCTATTCGGGAGAGAAGAGACCTGAGCCAGAATTAGGGGGCTACTCGGAAGTTCTACTCGGCAACCTAAGGCTCAAAGGCAAGATTGGTTTTTAAGCTGGCAGAGCCCAGTGAACAAGTTCGCAGGACTCTACCAGCTTCGGGGACTAATGTCGGGGGGTTACCCCCGAGTAGGGTAAAGGCAACTGCTAAGGGCAAAGATCAGAAGAGACGTTTGGCAGAATAGCTGGCTACCCGGTACTCGCTACCCGGTCGACTGCTATTCGGCCGTACACACTGGTGGCAGGAGGAAGAATCAAGGAAGTTATTCTCCTCCGAGTAGAGGAAGTGGTCCGAGTAGAAATGGCGGTCTCCTACTCGGGCCAGAAGTCAAAGGAGCCGTTCTGACACAGGATCCCGCGTATCCTGGGTCCGTACTGGGCTACTGTTCATCTGCACAACGCGTGCTTATCCGCGCCAGGGTGTCAGCAGGCCGTCGCAGGTTAGGGGGGCCTACCCCGTGACAGTGTCAGTGATAACAGATCAGCTTCTTGGTTTTGCACAACGACTTTCCACACGGAGACAAACTTGGAAGCCAAAGCTGTCAGCGGGAAGCTGGAAGTGTACAGTGCGCACACTATGTCGACATCTTGGCTGTATCCGGCTGGGCACCAGTATATAAGGTGCCCTGCCTCCTCCTGCGCGAGGGACGAGACTACGAAGGGGCTACAGTTGCATAGAGAGAAGAGTGTCTACTCGGTTGTAAGAAACACTTGTACTGTGGCTACTCGGTAAGACACGAATACAAAGAGAGAAAGGCAGGAGTAGGGGTTTACCTCCACACGAGGGCCCTGAACCTGGGTAGATCCTGTTGTTTGCAGTGTTAGGTTCATCCTCACGCGGCTACTCACTGCGTGATCCCTCCCCGAGCGCCTCCAGCGTCCATCGTCCCCACATCTTTAGCCATCCTATGGCATTTGCCGTGACACCACCACGACATGAACTGTGGATCCCGGTCCATTTTCCTCATACTGATAAAACACCTACTACCTTCATACTGCTTTCATACCGCTTTCATACCACTATTTTTCTACTGTTTTCCACACCATACATTTAACCTCTTTGTGTTCAGCAAAACCGGTGAGATTGACAACCTCACTGCTTCATTGGGACAAGTGATTTGATTGTGTTGTGTAGGTTCCACGTTGCTGCTAAACTGGTAGTGCGCCCTGCCACCTCAGCTGCATCAACCTTCAGAGATTGCTCGATCTCCTACTGGTTGATTCAACCTTGGTTTCTTTTATGAGGGAAAACTTGCTGCTACACTCTTCATAACCTTTCTCTTGGGATTTACCAACGAGGGCATCAAGGCCATCAACAAGTTTTCTGGCGCCATTGCCGGGGAGGAAGAGAATCTCTGCAAGGGGGTCTCTCACTTCCAATCTATTTTCTTTGTTTTTGTTTTGCTTAGTTTATTTTATTTTGTCTTGTTTGCTTCTCTTTATCAAAAACACACAAAAAATAGTTCTTATTCTAGCTGTAGTTTTATTCCTGTTTTTAGTCTTGCTAAAATGACTACTCCTGAGAACACTAAGTTGTGTGACTTTACTAGCACCAACAACAATGATTTCATTAGCACACCTATTGCTCCACCTGCTCCTACTGCTGATTTTTATGAGATAAAGCCTGCCCTATTAAACCTTGTTATGAGAGAGCAATTTTCTGGTGTTAGTACTGATGATGTTGCTGCCCATCTTAATAATTTTGTTGAACTATGTGAGATGCAAAAATATAAAGATGTAGGGAGATATTATTAAACTGAAATTGTTTCTTTTCTATTTGAGAGGAAGAGCTAAAGAATGGTTGCTATCTTTGCCTAGAAATAGTATTGATTCTTGGACTAAGTGTAAAGATGCTTTCATTGGAAAATATTATTCTCCTGCTAAGATTATATCTTTAAGAAGTAGCATTATGAATTTTAAGCAACTTGATAATGAGCATGTTGCTAAATCTTGGGAAGGAATGAAATCTTTAGTAAATAATTGTCCCACTCATGGACTGACTACTTGGATGATCATCCAAACCTTTTATGCAGGCCTGAATTTTTCTTCAAGAAACCTTTTGGATTCAGATGCTGGAGGAACCTTTATGTCCATGACCTTGGGGGCAGCAACAAAGCTTCTTGATGATATGATGGTAAATGATTCTGAGTGGCACAGTGAGAGAGCTACAACTGGTAAGAAGGTAAATTATGTTGAAGAAACCTCCTCTTTGAATGAAAGACTTGATGCTATTATGTCTATGCTTGTGAATGGCCATGCTCCTATTGATCCAAATAATGTTCCTTTAGCCTCTTTGGTTGCTCAAGAAAAGTATATTGATGTTAACTTCATTAAAAATAATAATTTCAACACCAATGCTAATAGGAATAATTTTGGTAGCAACAATTATAGGCCATATCCTTTTAGTAGTGGTAATAATGATAGAACTGGAATGTCTAATGAAAGAATTTCAGAAGATGAAAGAGCCACTAAAGACTTTATGCAAAAAACAATATGAGCAAAATAAACTATTTACTAAAACCATGGAGGAACAATATGATATGTTAAGAAATATCAGCTATCAACTTGAAAGTTTAAATAGAGAAATATCTGGGTTGCAAGTTAAAATTGCTCATACTGAAACTTCTATTTCATCCATGTCTGAAGCTCAATCTCGTTTGATTAATAGAATGACTGCTAAAACTAAAACCATACATGAGAATCCTTTTGCTGCTACCAATGCTATCCAAATTCGAATTGATGATAATGTTAGTTGAATTGCACGCTAGATGGGAAAGAGAAGATGAAATAGCTAGAAAGAATAATATAGCTAATGTTTGCACCTTTACCACCACTAGTAAAACTGAAGCTTCTCATGCTAGAAAACCTTCTAATATCAATGGTAAAGTAATTGGTGTTGGAAACACTCCCACTTCTGCTAGTAAAAATGCAAAACTGCCTGAAACTGCTAAAAAAAGTTCCGGATAAAAGTGCTGAATTTTTTTGAAACATGGGAGACAATGGTCCCACTATATTTGATAAAAATGATCTTGACTTTGATGATTGCAACATAACTAAAGTGATTAAGTTCTTACAAAAGCTTTCTAGTTGTCCTGATGCTAGTGCTATGAATAGGCTTTCACAAAACATATTACAAATGCTCTCATGCAAATTAGAGAGGATGAACTAAGATGTGAAGCCTCTATCCCTAGGAAGCTAGATGATGGTTGGGAACCTATTATTAAAATGAAAGTTAATGATTTTGATTGCAATGTTCTATGTGATCTTGGTGCTAGTATCTCTGTTTTGCCCAAGAAACTCTATGATATTCTTGATTTACCACCATTGGATCCTTGTTATTTGGATATTCGTCTTATTGATAATGTTAGAAAAAAACCTTTGGGGAGAATTGATGATGTTCTTATCATGGTTAATAATACTCTTGTCCCCGTTGATTTTGTTGTCTTGAATATTGAATGCAATGCTTCTTGTCCAATTGTTTTGGGAAGACCTTTTCTTAGAACTATTGTTTCTATTATTGATATGAAAGAAGGGAATATTAAATTTCAGTTCCTACTCAAGAAAGGTATGGAACACTTCCCTAGAAAGAGAATGAAGTTTCCTTTTGATTCCGTTATTCAAACTAGTTACAATTTGGATGCTTCTTCACTTGAAAATACTTGATTCCACTTTTCTGGGCCTAGCTAAAAGGTGTTAAAGAAAAACACTTCTTGGGAGATAACTGTAACATCCCAGTGTTTGGGAGGTTATAAGGATCTAAATATAATATGTGCATCTGCAAAGCATGCATCTAAAAGTACGAGAAGTTTTGGCGCGAAAGTTTAAACGAATCAAAGTGACCAATGTTTCACTTGACATGATGAAATAGATCTAGTTCATCTAGTCAAGAGTACAAATGGAGTGATCTTTATAACAAGTATCTTAAGAAACCAGATCACCTGATAAGGCAAACCATTGTTGGTTATGACCAACACTAAATTCCAGCAACCTTAACCACAAGTCTATAAGTGACTTGGGATAATTCACTAGGTATCTAGAACTCAAAGAGGAGCGAGTATCCAGATTACATAAGTGATGATCACACTTTCACAATTGAGTAATGCACAATTGAATCATCTCATCAGTAGAGATATTATATTCTCTAATCATGAACTCTTTAAGTTATCAACTAGTTACACAACATCTTTCTAAACTATCTAATAACTATTAAGAGAACCTGCACAAGTAAATAACAAAGTTTCAATAGAACACAAGTGATACACACAAGTGTTAACTCAAAACCCACAAGTGGGAAATGACATAATAATTGTATTAACATATTTATCGAATATGTACATCTCATCAACCACAAAAGAAGCATCTAAAAGAAGAAATAAATCTTCTTAATATATTGTTAAACCTTGATCATTACATATGATAATTCCAAACCTCTATGTCAGTATCAATACCACAAATGAAGAATACAAAATAATAACATGACACTCTGAGAAACCAACTAACAACTATGACATAAGTCATTAAACCCAATAACTTTCACATGCTCATTGTTTCAATCATCTTATACAAGTGAGCATATGAGATCTCAACACATCAATGAACCATTTGATCAACTTACTAGCTTAAGTCATTATTTCAAAAACATTCCACATTTCTATCCAAATCAACATTCAACAACTAAAGTACAAGTAATGAATAACAACAAGTTATAACCTCTATTAGAGGAATTGAATTGATAACTAAGTAAAACAAATCCTATATGATATAATTACATATCTTTTGGGAAATAAAATAAGTAGTATATGGAAGAATAATAAAAGCATGAACTAACTCCTAATCCAGATCTTATTATTTTGTCTAGATCATTTTATCTTGCTAATCCTCTCTAAGACTATCTGCAAGAGAAGCAACCAACATGAAAGAAGGAACTACCACAAGAAGATCATCAGGAAGATTCTTTAGAGTGTTCTAGAAGTGTTACTCTAATATGCTATAAGAGTATTTGAAACTCTTATATCTTGATATGATCTTATTAACTCTCTTGAAATAGTGTGATATTCCAATGTTAGTGTTATAGAGAAGTAGTTTGGTAACAAGACTAATTACCTTGTTAACAGATCACTTTTGTATACTCAAAGAATTGAGTGTCATACACAAACAAACAAAAGATTGAATTACATGGTACATCTCATCCTATTGTATATGAGTAGTAATTTGGAGGCAATACTAGCTACCTTGTTAACAAATTATTCTTATATATATAGGGCAAATTGATGTCATAAACTACATCCACATTTCTTTTGCAACCAACCAAAAGAAAGATAACACTAAGGAAACAAGAAACCCATTATAATCATCTAAGTAAAATATTTGCTTGGAATAGCTGGTTGTTTTCACCACAAGGGTGAGATAGTTGAATATGGAATCCATGAGATGATCTTTCTTGCAAGTGATAAAGGCAGTACCTAAAGGCTAGTAGCAACTAGAGAGAAGAACATCAAGCAACAGAAGACCACAAGAAGCAACACTGCCTGAGTAAGAGATCATAAGAAATTATCCAGTGAATCATTAGGTATGTTAGAGACCTATAATCTCTATTCATTGTCAAGCTCATTAGAGATGAGTAACACACAATAATATCTCTAATATAAACAACTAATATGCATGAAATAATAACAAGCCATTGCATCCACATGTCTATGATATGTGGAGGTTAATGGTAACAAGCTTAACACCTTGTTTTCCATATCCTTTTCATACATCAGACTAACAGATGATAACAAAAATTCATCTACACATAACCATGTAAATGATTACATGTTCTAAAACAAACATGGGATAGTATCCATATTGGAACCTATGTGGAAAACAAGCAAATAAGATACCAAAGCCACTCATGTTTTCCACTTTATCAAGTGCCTAAAATAACAAACATGGCTTGCACACACCTAAGTAAAAGGTTAACCAAAATTTGCTAACACTTCCAACTATGAAAGATGGCATGGAATCATAAAAGAAAACAAGTTCCTTCACCCACTAAAAATCATTTGGTGTGACATAGAATAAAATTCCAAATTAAATGATTTTCATAACAGAGCATAGAACCAGTACCAAGTAGTTTTACTAAATTACTTTCTATAAGGAATTATACCTAAAATTGTCCAATTAATTTTTATTACCTTGTTAAACCACATGTTCATTGTGTGCTCATGATAATCATGCTTAAAATAATTGTAAAGCCATTTAATCAATTAAATGGTGAGAAATAACAAAAATCACTTAATCTAGCATCCTAAATAAAAATACAAATATTCTTCAAATTCACCAAAACAAAACATGGTGAAATGTAATTTGATAAGGAATTCAAATATAATTTTTAATAATTTTTATCTTTGCAATAAGGCCCTGAAAACAATGTTTTCTTCACAGTTTTAAGCTTAGAGGGACCTTTCTGTAAGTTTTAAAACTAGTCAGGGGGTTAGGCGGGAAAATATCCTTTTGTCTTCCTCCAGGCCGGCAGAGACGTGGCCGAGCCACCGCCGCCGTCTGCCACCTCCCCACGGCCACTCTTCCACGCGGATAAGTAGGAGGAGGAGCCCTCCAACTTGCCCTCTTCCTCACTCTCTCACTCTCGCACTCGCTGTCCCTCTCTCTGTGTACCGAACCTGAACCAAACCCTAACCCTAACCTCTCGGGCCGCCGGCCATTGCCATTGATCCGGCCACGCCGGGACCAACCGAGGCCACGAGGAGATGCGCCATCCTCTCCTCTCCCTCCTCGATGAGCCACACATGGCGGGAAGCACTGAAGCCGAAGAATTGATTGGTTCCCTTTCTTCTCTACCGCCGGCCGCCATGGAAGCTCACCGGCAAATTAGACCTCACCTTGCTTCCCCGCCTCTTCTACAAGCTTCAGAGTGAGCTGAGGAATCTGTGGAGGCTTTTCGTTATGAATTTCATCACGGGATACGTAGGTTCGCCGTTAACCGTGATGCGCCGTTGCGCCCATTTACGCCGGCAAGCTGCCGGTGACCATTTGGTCACCGCGCCGCTGCCTAGCGACTCGCCGTTGGCTCCTCTACCTAGTGGATTGCGTGAGCAATAAGGTAGCACATGAATTAGCGCAATTAGCAAATGTGACAATAGCAGAGTGCTACGTGGCTTAGCCCCGGCCTGCATGTCGCAGTTAGTCGCAAATAATTGTAGGAATTTAGTAGTTACCTCATATTATTGTTACTTACGAAGCTAGTTCTTGCTATCTTCTCTCTGACTTAATTCAGTTAATCTACTTATCACGGGCCACAGGTTAATCACTAAAGGTGTAACCATGTATTAGAGAGCTTCACAGAGCTATGGAGTTAGCTTTGTGCGATCGATTGAGTTAGCTTTGAGCTGCCTCACGTAAGCCATAGCTAGCTATCTAGCAGACAACATTAGCATCAAGCTTTATTTGCTAGTGCGTGCGTGATTTGTCAGAGGCCAAAAACAAGGACCAAGAAGAAATTCCCAATGATGACGACGGACAATATCATGGTACATGGACCCGAGTGTAGCGTCGTGCTCGAGTATTTCGCAGTAGGTACGATTCCTCGCGACGCTGCTGGAACGCCTCGCGTTGAGGTACATCACACATCCCTTCCAGTTCCTGTTGTTGAATAAGGGCATGGAGTTGGCACTTGCAGTGGACCATGGAGCTCGCCGCTGCCCGCTAGACCAGGTGCCGCCGTGCCCCACAACAACCCTAGGATCATCAGGATTTGGGCTGCAGAACAAACGAGCACGCGGAGATCTCTGTCCATCATGTCAGCCGGTGGCACACACCTCGGGAAGGGGGCAGGACGGGGGACTCCACGAAGGATCTGATGGGCACGAGAGATCGCCGACGAGCAAGGTGGATGGTGGACATACACACCAAACAGTCAAGCGCAGACCTGGCGGACACGCCCACAGTGCCTCTGGGTCGCGAAGGTCGTGAGGCGCCAGCAGCCGGCCGGAGGTGTCGTTGGTCAGCAATCACATGGAGGGGCGAGCGGTTAGCCTCCGGCATCCAGGATAACCAGAGGACACGGGTCCTGCTTTTGTAGAAGCATTTAGTCTTGTTTGGATTTGTGCGAGGCGATGTGAGAGTGCTACGGAGATAGGGGCAGAGCTGCCTAGATTAGATCGGGAAACAACTCGGATGCGATTCGAACAAGAGCCGGACAAGCCGTATTAAGAAACAGTAAAACTTAACCACCCACGCCCTACCACAGCGATTTGGTGCTCTCCACCGTCCAATCAAACTGTTTAAGGGTCCAGATCTTCCGGTCGTCCGATCTACACGCTGAATCCTTTTTACTCTGGCAATCCACTCGGGCCGATTGGCCCAATATACAGGGCAGCTGCTCTGGGAATTGACCTCCACGCTTTCTGGTGAACTGGGCCGAAACATAGTGGATTAGTGGGCTATGGCGTCATACCGGTATGGGAAAGTACTTCTGTTTTAGCGGGTCTGCCGCTCCATTTCAGGGCTCACCCTGCAGCTTCCCTGGAAAGGAAAAAAAGTCTAGCCCTGCAGCTTTCGTGGCGGCGGCGAAATAATGTTGCTGGCCCTTGGCGTTCTTCCTCCCGTAACTGCTGCCTTAATATATGGTACGTCGGACTATTTGCCACACCTTCTTGTTGAAGCTGTCGTGCACAGCGTGGCGCCTTCTTCCCTGTTGAATCCACCAAATCTCAACTAGCAGCCAATTATTTTCTCCCTGTAGGCACCAACCTTATACGCCGCCAAGATGGTATCTCCACAACGGTGTTGGAGATTGGTCCCGCGCTAGGGTTCCAGTTCTGTTTGGGAGGGTCAGCTTCGACGCCAGGCCGGCGATTGCAGGGAAGTTGTCAGCCTCCATGGTAGAAAAGTCTGCCTCCTCTCCCCCTTTCCCGTCACCCGTCTAGCTAACTTTCCCTTTCTCCTTCCCATCGACCTTCCAGCAGCGACGGCCAGCGAACCCTAGGTGCGTAGCTGACGACACAAGACCACGTGTTGCCCATGTTCCCCTGAGTGCTCTGAATCCTCAGCGAAGTGCTCCATCCGCCTTGCTGCTTGTCGTCCTCTGCCTCCTGAATGATACATGCTGCAATAAGGTGGCAAAGCTCCCAGCTCTGTTTCTCCTCCCCTGGGCGGTCTCGTCATCCAAACACTACATCTCATGGATGGCTCTCATGTCCTCTGCGTACTCAGTGACAGATATAGTCTCCAAGGAGACTACAGAATCACCAACCCTGTTGCTCCTTATTTCTTGCTGAATTTTGCATCAAGCAGGTTCTCCTCGGCTTCTTTTATCCTGGCTGGAAGAACTAGGAAACACAAGTCACTACTATTACCTAACATCACGCTTTGGTTATTAAATTTATGTGAAATATTAAATTGGTTTGTAAGTTTTGCTCTGTTAGTCAAATAGAACTAGATGCAAATCATGTGAGTTACCAAATTTATGTTGGATGTATGTTTACAAAAATATTCAAGGGAATGATTATTTGGCGTCAAATTTAAAGTTAGTCTTGCCTGAAATTTAGTCTCATTTATCTCCTCTGTTTTTTTAATACTCTATATCAACATACATCTCATTATCTTATATGGATCTTGCCTTGCAGGATGATACAGAGACTTTTTCAAGTACATTTCCTGATCTCACTGTATTCTTGCCTTACAGGATGATACCGACAGTTAGAGACATTGAAATAAGTTATTGAGAAAGGAGAGATACATGAAAATGCATAACACGGCATCTGTTTATTCTAAACAATGTACTCAAATATTGATCCATATCTCTTTCGTATTGTTTGTTGAATGGCATAACAAGTTCTGTATCCGAGAAACAACTTCTCTTCACCACCATGGCACCATGACGTCTCCTTTTCTTCCCCACACGTAGGTTGCATATGGTACTTTAGTACGCTCATAGTTTTCAGTGGTATTGACAGAAGCAATTATGGATCTTTGAATATAAGAACTTATATCTATTTGAATAATTAGAGTATTTAGTAATTTGCTGTGTTGGATTGTTTTCCTGTATGCTAACAATGCCCGGTGGACGGTTGCCTAGATCTCTTTCTCTTTCTAATCTTTATCTTCCCGAATGTTTCCTTCTCTTTAGGTTTGTAATTGTGCTAAACTATGAAGAAATTCATACATTTCTGTCCTTCTAAGTTGTGTTTCTGCAAGGACTCTTCCCACATGTGCATATTTCTTTGCTATTTCTCTTTGTTGGTGACATAATAATCCAGTTTTCATTTCCAATGAAACAGAGAGCAGTAGAGTGTGTTGAATTGTCATAATTGATGTGCTAATAGTAGACTGCTCAGTTGTGGCCTTAATCACGTCTTAATCAACTTTTTCTTTGTAAGAAAATCTCCAGAACAAATTATATGATTTGGGTTGCACCAGATATAAATTGAACATTTGAATGAACCTTTCTTCTTTGTGATACTGGTAAAATGGCTAACAATTTGAGCAAACAGAGCAGGGGATATCTTCTCAGGCTGAGCACCCAGCGGCGTGACACAAAAGGTCAGGACTACATGTTAAAGCAAGTTCTGTGAGCTGATGTGGCAAAAATATCTGACCCTTATCTTTACTACACATTGTAATCTATTTCCAGCACCACATTTTTTTTGGCAGCATCAATACAACAGATTTGTATGTGGATGCGAGCATCAATTGTTTATTCTCTGTTGTACGTGGAGTACAATTTATGAACCAAAAAGTTACAAAATTGTATTATTCTTGTGGTACTACACTAGCATTACATAGATCAATGATTAGGATCAAGGTTATAATTTTCCATGCTAATATGACTTTTTCAGGAATTGGGAAATTTACTAAACCAATACAAATGCAAAATTGCCCATGTGTTTATGAATTTACCAGTAGCATGCAAGAAGGGTTCCATTTGTGTACCACAAGTACGTTTTGAAGAATAATCATTTGTTTAAAGGAAGATTTCCAACTTGTGTTTAAACGCTCCAACCTCCAAACTGTCTGTTCGACACAATCCTGATCCATTACAAGTGGCAAGTTGACAACACTACAATTGCAGAGCCATTCCTAGATCACCTCATATGCAAGGTGATAGGAGGCGATATCTTTTCGTGAGTATTGCTAACACGTAAATGGTAGACAAATGTACCATTGCTTATCTCTCGGTCTTTAGGTTGAGCAATTTCATACAAGGAACATTCTTTATACTTTCTATCTTATTTATGAGCATGATGACGCACAGAAAATATAGTCTATGGGATTGCGTCTTCATGTCATTTTCACTTTAGTTCTTATATTGAGACTGAAAGATTGAGAAACTGATTATTCTAAAAGACGGTAACACAGAGATAGTAAAGTGCGGCTACCTAGGTGGCTTATCAATAAAATAAAATATAAAGTCTCGTGAACAAACAACATATTAACATTCATGTTTCTATCACTATATTTATACGAAAATTCCTATCAGACTATCGTCAAAATGGACGGGCGCAGCAACGCGCGCATTCATGGTCTAGTTAGGAAATAAAACACGACGGGCGAAAAACCAACAGACGGGCTGACGTACCGAACTTTTTCAATGGCACCGTGGGTAATTTTTTTGCAACTTTAGGGGTAGTTTCAATGACCTACCAAACCAAACCAAACTAAGGAAGCCTTAACGCCATTATTATTATTAATTATTATTATTATTATTATATATATATATATATATTAGATATAGATTATCATCCATATTACTTGCATTTTACTCTCTCTTCGCCGAACTAGTGCACCTATATACCTGACAAGTATATTGGGTGTGTTGGGGACACAAGAGACTTCTTGTATCTTGATTGCAGGGTTGCTTGAGAGGGATATCTTTGACCTCTACCTCCCTGAGTTTGACAAACCTTGGGTGATCCACGTAAGGGAAACTTGATGTTGTTCTACAAACCTCTGCACTTGGAGGCCCAACAGTGTCTACAAGAATAGAAGCATGCGTAGACATCAGGTTGGCGGACGAGGCGGATGCTCTAGCTGTCGAGGCCGATGCGGTGGCTGCAGCAGCTGCCGACGCCGATGCCGCCGAGGCAGCAGCTATAGCGGATGCCGAGACCGAAGAAGACAGAACTCCCATGCACCGAGAGTGGTGCCCTTTTGAACGGTCGTGTGTTGGTCGAGACTATCATTCGATCGTCGGACTTATGGTTGCCGATCGCCGTTACGTTGGGTAAAATGAAATTCGCAACTGTTTGATCGGGCTGCTGTTTGGGGGGTGGTGGATTGGAGTGTGCCGCTGCGGAGCACACCCACCAAAATCGTGGACACAGATCCGACGCCCCCCAAAGGGGGTCCAATTGGGGGGTGTCGGACACAAATTTGATGGGTGCCAGTGGAGATGCTCTTAGATGTCGTCCACAACAGTGACCTCCCAAACATCAACCCAACCGGTAGACCTGTTTTTATCCAATTTCTATCAAAAACTCTCAGCAAACTTGGTGGAATAATTTTTAGAACACTAAAATAGTTCAATAGTGATTACAAGATTTCAAATAATTTAAATTTGTCAAGTTCGTACAATCAAATCATCATGATCAAACTACTCGTTAGTTCTGATAGCCTACAAGTACGCCACGAACTCAGTTTGTAGTTGCTCGTGAGTTCCCTCGTCACGAATTTCCTCATAAACACTGAGAAAATCATCAAACTCGGTAGACAGAAAGCTCAAAAAAATACTCGATAGACAGGCCTGTGGATCCGCAAGAGGGGCCTGAAAGCCGAACGACTCATCGAACACCATTCCCACGTCTCTCTCACTCTCAATGATCATATTGTGCATGATAATACAAACGTTCATGATACCACACATTTGATCTAGCGGCCATGATAGACAAGGGTATCTAATCACAGCAAATCGTTCCTGGGTACACCAAATGGCCGTTCCACATCTTTCTGGACAGACTCTTACTTCTTTGCAAAATTTCCATTTGCCTCACCGTTAGGGTCCCGGATTGTCTTCACAAATGTCGGCCAGTTGGCATATATGCCATCCGCTAGGTAGTACACTTTTTCGTACTCATCGTCATTGATCCAATACTTGCACTATGGAGCGTGGCCTTCAACTAGTTTCTGAAACATCAGAGAGCGTTGCAACACGCTGATGTCATTGTAAGAACCGGTCATGCCTAAAAATTAATGACAAATCCAAAGGTCGAAATCATCCATAGCATTGAGGATAACAATGCACTTTTTATGATGACCACCTTTGTACATACCTTACCAAGCGAGTGGATTTTTTTTCCAAATCTAATACATGCAATCGATAGTTCCAAACATCTCAGGAAATCCTATTACTTCTTCTTGTGCCAAGAGACGAGTCGTGTCTGCTGCATCTGGTGCTCTCTGACACTCTGGATCAAACATTGCAACTATTGCTTTGTAAAACAGAAATGTCGCTTCAACAACGGTTGTCCTAGACATACGAAGATAGTAATCCAATGAATCTGTGAGAAATTCATATGCAAGACATCGTATGGCAGCCGTGCATTTCTGTAGGGATGAAAATCCAAGAAACCTAGTGCAATCCCTTTTCAGCTCGAAATAGTCATCATAATCCCGAACATTGTGCACAAATCGCCTAAAGACTTCTCTGTTTATTCTAAAACGCCCGCGAATTCATGAGATAGATTTTCCGGCGTGACCAAACTATAGTCGTCCCAAAAGCATGTGGCAAGTTGCCCTTTAACGATTCTTGTTCGCCCTACGCCCTTTCTTTGATCCTCATGCTTTGGATCGGCTTCCTCGGCGAGCGCCTCTAACAGAGTCGCCATGACCAACGCATTCACGTCGTCCTCTTCAAGGGCGGCCTCCCCTCCCATCATTTGACAAAACATCATCTCATCATCGCTATCCATACTCTATTGGACAAAATAGAAACATTAGCGACGAGTTAGAGAAGTGAAACGACGGTTCGTCGACCTACAACAAACGGTCGAACACCTTACCTGCGGGGTGGCAGCGAGGAAGAGGCGGATCCGGCTAAATGACCTGCGGTGGCGCACAAAACCAACGGGGAACGCCAGCGAGCGGCGGAAAATCAGGCTACGTCATACATGCTCAACTCCTATGGGGAGATGGCGACTACAAGGGTGGCAGCGATGGTGCTAATCGCTGACGAGAGGAAACAATAGAAGGGTCAGGGGAAAATGACTAGCGGCCTATGTCGCCTTTTCTCTATGACGAGCGGGCTGTTGGAGATATGCCCGAGAGACAATCATAGAGACGATGATATATCTATGTATCCATGATTTGTAATAATGTGCCTTCAATAATATCTTTGTATTGATTGGCAAGTATGTGACTTGTTTGTGAAACTCTTTACTTACATGGTTATTCTAAATATGTCCCTAGTCGGAGTTCATGTGAGGACACACCTGGACATTAGACTAGCACATGTATTGGTTGATGGCTATGTTTCGCAAGTCATAGAAATGGTGATCTCAAACTAATAATGTGAACTCATGTTACGAACATGGTGTTGGACCGACCCAGCTTGAGACATTACAACAATGCTAATAGTTCTCTCTCTACACGTTGTGCTTGCTTTGTCCTTAGACCTGAGATTGTCGCATGTTCTTGAGATGTGAATCGACCTACTTTGGGGCTATCAAACGCTACACCGTGACATGGTAGTTATAAAGGTGGCTTTCGGGTTTGTCATGAATCATGCTGCAAGGCATGGTCAGTCAAAATGGGATTTGCCCCTCTCTTCACTAGAGAGAGATATTTCTCTGGGTCCTTCGAGTGATCGGATCCAGAAATGCATGGCCATGCTGAATAAGGTTAATAGTTAACCTGGAAAGGGATTCCGATTCACAAGATCGACAAAGAGTGATCAACTAAGAGCATGATCAAATATCGTGAGGCAAAAGGAATAGCATAAACATGTGATGGTTCGTCCGATGTGATCTTTATGCACGTTTGGGAGTTGGCATGTTTTGCTAGAAGCCGCTACCAACTATTGGCCGAGTAGGTGTACTCGTGTCATGTCTAAACGTGCGTGAACCTATATGGTCGCATACTTAAGGCAGAAGAAGCAGAATTCGGATTGGATCCGAAATGGGCTCGAAATGGACTCTGGAGTGGGCTGTTTTAGTGGCAGCCCATTATGAGGACGTCTATATAAAGGAGAGGAGGCTGTGTATTTTAGGGCTGCTAATTCCTTACCACAGTCCACCGCAGCCATCGTCTCTCCACGCCCCTGCCGCCCGCGCGGACCTTGCAGTCCGACGAGCGGTGCTTCCACGCCGCACGTGTGGATATCGATAGAGGTGCTGCATCTGTAGCACTTGGACAAGCCGCCAAGAGGAGCCGTTCGTGGGAGCAACGGGATCCGTAGGATTCGTACGACTACCCTGCCCCGACCCGCTTCACCGAGATCGGCACAGCGCGTCTAGTGATAATATCGTGATCTATATCTTGCAACAGATCTTGGTTGACACGGTAGAAATTTTGATTTGCGCTAGTGTAGCCTACCCCGTTTTCCTACACGGCCCCCTATCGGGTGGGCTAACCGGACAATGTGCGGCGCCCCAGAAAGGCTCCCAAGTTTGGCGGGTGGGCTGGGGGTGCCAGACATAAATTTGATGGGTGGACATGCTTGGGCGTGTCGATGTAGACGGTTTTTTTGGTCCGGACCCCCAATTCTGTCATGGGGGCGTTTCTATTTTCTATTTTAATAACTTGGTTGAAAAATAAGCTATTTCCTTCTTTTTTGATGACGAAAAATAAACTCATGAGTGAAGGTAGTTCACTCCATTTGTTTGACTTGGTAGTTCGCTCGATTTTGACCCAACATAGTAAATAATTTTATTTTAATTTGTAAAAGAAATTAGAATATCATGTTACCTTTCACTTTTTTCTGGAATGAAAAGATAACAGGCATGAGATTATTTAGTGGTTTACATCAAAACACGCATGCTTGCCACAATTTAGACAATCGTGTCATCATCGTCAGCGAGAAAAAGGGACTACGTCGTTACAAGGGCGAGTACGAGCTGAGTGCTTGTCATGGTATACTGCACGACAATACCATCGAGCTAACGATGAAGTTTAGTTTGGGGGACAACTGTGGGACGACGATACTCACACTGGATTGGGACACAAGCATGGCGACATTATGTACCCAGGTTAAGGCCCTGATAGTAAGGTAAAACCCCTACTCATGCAAGGATGGAACTAGGGTGTGTGGTAACAGAATGCTCCTGAAGCTGTATCTCTACGTGGGAGTCGAAGTAGCCTTTCAGGGATAGATCCCCCCTCTAGGGGTGCCCGGCCTGTCTTATATAGGGGTTGGTCGGTTGACTTACAAGTGGGCCCGGATGACCAACCGTCAGTCGGCTGGGTCCCACATCCGGTTACTACAGGGCCGCGCCTCCGGTGACGTCGAGTATAGTGGCCATGCACCATACCGCATCGTCACTGTTGGGGACGTGGGAGACCAGCGCCGCCTCCTTCTTGTCCTGTTGGTGTACCTGAAAACATGGGGGCGATGTGGGCAACGCCACCATGTACGCGGCCCATACTCATGTGTCTCATTGACTTTGGCTGGCCGGTTTCATCTTCTCCAACCGGCAATGAGGGCGTTTCGGCTAGCCCGGCAACCGGCTGGCACTTCCAGCCGGCGTGGTCATTCCTCCGTCCGGAGAGCTCTATGCTTTATGTCCGGCTGGGGCAGCCAGTGAATCCTATGGGAGGTGAATTTTCTAAGTGTCTTGAGCCACCCGGGGGTCATCCCCCCGACAATGATCGTTTTATAATACGAGATGAGTCGAGCATAATATTTGCCGCTCAAACTCGATTTGGAATGTTGGGTACAAAGAGGTTGTTCAACAAGCTTAGAACCAACATTTTCTTCACATCGAATCTTGCCAACTTTTATTCCACCAAATTTACAGCGGACGCCGTCGCCACGCTCGCCGGTGCCACCGGAGCTGGTCGGGTTGTGCTTCAAGTGCTACCAGCCCGGGCACCGGAAGGAAGACTGCACCAACGCCCGAGTGTGTTGCCGCTGCGGTGGCGACAACAGCCATGTGTCCTAGGAGTGCGGGCTACCGCGTGGCTCGCCCACGGAGGAAGACCTGCATAGGGACTTCCTGTCCAAGCGGGCGCGACAGAGCTCACCGCCGGAGCTAGCCAGGCTCGGTGGCAACGGCTTGTACAGAGGGGGTGCCGCAGTCGCGACTGCGCACCACCCACTGTCGGCGGTTGCTTCCTTGCCTTGCGCGGGCCCGGTTGTGCACCGTCCGCAAGAAGATCTCTTGCTGATGGATGAGGCGCCGATTTGCATGGTCCGGCGTTCCGTTGCCATGCGGGACCTAAAGCACATCCTCCGGTTCGCCATGGTACCTTACGTCGGCGGACCGCGCCCGGCCGTCTCGTGCGAACAGGTGCAGGAGGCGCTGATGGTGCAGTTCTTGCACTTGTTGGGAAACCCCAAGAGGAAGGTATGATGAGCAGAGCAGCAGTTTGTTGGAACGCGTAGAGATATACAAAAACTTTTCTATGCGGTACTTCCAAGATCTAGCCGAGATAGAAGACCACGAGGATTACCACTAGACGCGCAGGTGCGGATTATTGATGAAGCACGTCGATGCAATGTAGTCCCACGATCCGATCCAGCCGATCCAATCCCGCGATCATCGAAGTGCTGAACGTACAACACCTCTGCCGGTATCCACACGTACGAGGAGGAGCTTCGACAACGGACTGCTATGTCCGGTGCGGCGGCTGGACTGAGTGGGTTAGGGTTCCCAACGCATGGGAGTGGAAAATTATGCACGTTGGGCAACCTGCGCCCCTCTTTATATAGTGAGTGGGAGTGGGCTGCACAACGCTTGTGGCCCATTAGCTCTGTGAGTCCAACTCACTAATTTAGTCCATTTACGATTCTGGTCCAACCCGACCAATATACTTGCTCCCGCTCTTAAGTGTGCGACCCTGCAGGTTCATGGCGACTTGGACATGATTGGAGTTTCACTCCCAATCGATCAATCAGTAGCGGCTCCTAGCAGAACGTGTCGAATCCCAAGTGCCATAGAGTCATGACGATATACCTTCCAATGTGACTTTCATCTGAGTCCTTTTTGCCTCACGATATACCTTGACGAACTATAGGCGAATTATCGTCATCCCTTAAATAGTTCAACTCTCTTCTCGATCTATGATATATGATTCATCTGACTAACTCTTAGTCAATAGACCCAGTTAAGACTTAACTGGATCGCGCATGGCCATGCTTCAAGAATCACATCACTCGAGAGGGTCCAGAGAATATCTCTCCAGTCGGAGAGGCAAAATCCCATCTTGATTATCCACATCACGCAACTTGTTTCTCATTCGACCCGAACTCTACCTTTATAACTGCCTTGTCACAGAACAACGTTTGACAGAATCTAAGTCGGTGATTCACAACTCGGATTGTGCGAGAACCTCAGGTCTAAGGATTACATTGATTGAGACATGCAAATGACGACTTGCTCGTTGCATCTCAATATGGGTCAGTCCGACTTGCTAAACTCTTTAGCCGAGTCTGTGAACGTTTGTATGGCATCACCATGCCCATGTCAAGTGGAACCGTGTCATCAGCCAACACTCACATTAGACTAGGGTGTGTGTCCAGCACAACCTTAATGACCAAGGACAATTTAGTATGAACAACATGAATACATAGTTCCACAATCGAATCACATATTCAATGACATATATCGGATGTTCAAAACAAGAACAACATAATAACTTTATGAATACATTGGGAATTACATCATACATGATTGCCTCTAGGGCATATTCCCAATACAATTTTCCCTCAGAAAGAAACCAAGGTTTAATCGACCAGTAGAAGAAAGGAGTAACTTCAGAAGGTTGATGCAGCTGAGATGGCAGGGCGCACTACCGGTTTAGCAGCAACGTGAAAACTATACAACACAATCAAATCACTTTGCTCCAACGAAGCAGTGAGGTTTTCAATCTCACCGGTTTTGCTGAACATAAAGAGGTTAAACGTATGGTGTGGAAAACAGTATGAGAACAGTATGAAAGCAGTAGCCGCAGTATGAAAACAATGGAAGCAGCGTGTGTATTATCAGAATGAGAAAATGGACCGGGGTCCACAGTTCACTAGAGGTGTCTCTCCATAAAAGATAAATAACATGTGTGGTGAACAAATTACAACTGGGCAATTGACAGAAATGAAGGCTGCACCGTAGTGTATATGCAAGACATAAAGATTACTACTCCCTCCGGTCTGAAAAATATGTCGCAGCTTGTGAACGATTTTGTACCGCGAGCAGTTCACTCTTCCGGCACTTTTATCGGACTGGAGGGAGTATGTGATTCATGCGGGCATTACAACAATATACATAGACCGTCAACCAACTGCATATATGACTAATAATCCACCCTGCGAATATCATCCGAACAAACCTTGGGTATTAAGTTGCAAGCAACAGATAATTGCAGTAAGCAAAGTGTGTAACGTAAACAATGTAAACTAAGTAAACACCATTGTTTTCTCCCTAATGGCAACAACACATCCTCCATCCATCATGTTTCTGTCACTCGAGCACAGATGCAAAGGAGGCATGAACCCACTATCGTGCATAAATACTCCCTCTTGCAGTTACTAGCATCCACTTGGCCAGAGCATCTACTAATAACGGAGAGCATGCAAGATCATAAATAACATATGCATGAAGATAACATGATAGATTGATAATCAGAAGACATATCATTCAACATTCATTGGATCCAGGCAAACAAAACATGTAGCATTACATAAAGATGATCTCGATGATGTAGGGAAGTTCACGAGATCTAAACATGAGGCATTAAGTGGAGGAGACAACCATCTAGCTACTTCTATGGACCCGTAGTTTAGGGATGAACTACTTACGCATCACTTCGGAGGAGGGCATGGTGGTGTAGACCCCTTCGGTGATGAATTTCCCTCCCGGTAGGGTGCCGGGGAGAGCTCCAGAACCCTCCCGATCTCGGGATGACTATGAGGGCGGCCTTGGGTGTTTCTCGGGGAAAAGTGGTATATCTTTAGGGTTCACGTATCGGGAGGATTATATAGGCGAAAGGGCTATGGCAGTGGACTCCCGAGGGGCCCACACCACCCCTAGGCGCGACCAGTGGGCGCGCCGCCCTATGGTGTGGCCCCTCTCCGGGCCTCTTCGGGACTCCGTGGAACCTTCGGGAATTCTAAGACTTCCGGGCTTTGAATTTTCCAATTCCGAGAATATTTCTAGAACAACTTTTGTGAAACTAAAAACAATAGAAAATAGGGAACTGGCTCTGTGGCATCTTGTCAATAGGTTAGTTCCGGAAATCGATAAAAATGACATAAAGTGTATATCAAACATGTAGGAAATAACATGAAAACAATATGGAACATCAGAAATTAAGGATACGTTTATGACGTATCAACATCCCCAAGCTTAGTTCCTACTCGTCCTCGAGTAGGTAAACGATAAAACCACATAATTTCTGAGGTGACATGCTACCAACATAAACTTGATCATCAATAATGTAAAAGCATATGTAAGCTGAGATCATAGAACTTCAGCACAATCATGCTAATAAAATTTTAACAATAAAGCATAGCAATCACCTTGCATCGTGAGAAGTAACAAATAAAAGTTCATGAATAACAATGCATCAAAAGTTATACGTTTGTTTCAAGTATAGAGAAATCATGGCAAAGTGATATTTCGCTAGTCCTTAAGAGTGGGGCAAAACATAAATGCCAGGACACCTTCAAAGTTTATGAGGAATACTAGAACAAATAATTTGAGAACAAAAAATAACACATCATGAATCAATTAATAATGTTTCTGGGACAAATGCACATTAAACTCAGAATGGCAACTATGCTCTCTCAACTGTGCATAAAGTTAGAAGACGGAGACTAGAAAGGCCCTTCGCAGAGGGAAGAGGGGATCAACTCATGTGCTAGAGCTTTTTATTTTTATTAAACAGAGGTATAAAATATTTGACACTCCTCCCAACCAATCTTACACAAACCATGGCTAACCGGATCCTCGGGTGCCTGCCAACAATCACATACCGTGGAGGAGTGTCTATTTTTTTAATGAGGTGTTTGCTTATGTCAACGAATGGTAAACAGAAAATACAATATGTCACAAGCCAAGTACTTCACAAGAGTGGCTCCCATAGAAGGACGCATCTGGGTAGAAGGTCATCCCTCTTTCTCTTTTGTTTACACAATTATGCTTTGACTGATAAATCAGGGGAAAAATAGTGAAGAGAATTTGTTGTTATTAATTTGGGGTTGGGCACCCTGTTGCCAGCTCTTCTATCAATTGGATAAGAGGATGAAGCCACTAGTCCATGGTGTGAAAGTCCAATCAACAAGTGAGATAAAGATTCTCTATTTACGTCCTCATGAGCTAAAACAGGAACACAAACAAGAGTAATTTTGAAAGTTTTAAAGGTAACACATGAGAAATTTACTTTGAAGTGGAGGTTAAATACCACATGTAGGTAGGTAAGGTGGAAAAATTTGGCAAACTTTTGTTTTTGGGAGTTGGATGCACGAGTAGAGCTCATACTCAGTACTGGTGGAGGCTAGCAAAAGACTGGGAGCGACAAAGCAAGAGAGCATACGAGCCATAATCATGCATATCGACATAAACATTATTAATCAAAGCATAAGTGGTACCACAAGTTAAAAAACTAAATGATCATAGAGGCTATAAGTGACTGGTTTGTAGTCATAAACATGACGTGAGCATGCGCCAGGTCAACCAAATAAAACATTCAAAGAAGAACACCACAAATTTATGCTTCAATATGACAAGAACCACTCATGATTCTTTCAATGGCACATTAAACACTCTCAGCTATTTGAGACAAATCATGCTACACAATAACAACTAGGCTTTAGAATTAAAATAACATCTAGCATGACATGAAAAATTCTAGCCACGGTCTATACAAGCTTCTATTTGCACCGTTATAAATTCTACTACATGAAGCAGTTTCTTTTCCCAACAAGCACCATACAAAATATGTTTTTAACAAAAACTCTCTAAATGATATAGCATGAAAATATGAGAGTACTCACATAACTATACTAAAACTAACAGCTCTGAATAAGATATGCAATGAAAAGAAGAGCTAAACAGGAAATTTGCAGCAGCTAGAAGAAAAACTAAGAATACAACCATAACGAGTATTCAAATGAAAAAGCGGAGCGTGTCTCTCTCCCAAACAAGGAAAGCTAGGGTAAAACTATATTATTGCAGAAAGGAAAAGAAATAAAACAAAGGAAAACAAAATAAAAACAAACAGATGCTCCAAGTAAATTTCATATGATGCGATCGAATAAAAATATAGTTTCACTAGAAGTGACGTGATAGATTGTTCATGAAGAAGGGGATGCCTTGGGCATCCCCAAGATTAGATGCTTGAGTCTTCTTAAAATTTTCTTGGATGAACCACAGGGGCCTCCCTAAGCTTTGATCTTGCACTCTTCTTGATCACATATATCACCCTCTTCTTTGACCCTTGAAAACTTCCTTCACACCACACTCAAAGAGTAATTCACATTAGAGGG
The DNA here is from genome assembly GCA_028641055.1 of Alopecurus myosuroides. Lineage (NCBI taxonomy): Eukaryota > Viridiplantae > Streptophyta > Magnoliopsida > Poales > Poaceae > Alopecurus > Alopecurus myosuroides. The sequence goes on along the minus strand of CM054060.1, from coordinate 164,232,670 downwards.
TTAGTGCAACAATAAAAAAAATCCATGGGTTCTGTATGTTAACAAGTGATATTGATACTTTTGAACATTATCTACAGCCACTGATGTTTCCTGAAGCAAATAAATCCACTTGACATCGTAAAAGAGCAAATGCAAGAAAAATGGCAGAATCTGCCAAAACCAGAACAATCTGTAAAGATGAATTTTTTTGCGGCACTTATGTTGCTAAGATCGAAAAACTTAAAGAACGAAAAAGTTGCAGAATTATCTAGGGAATAAGCACCTCTGTTACAAATATCGGCTGATATTCTGATAAATCGGCCGATTTATCGCTTATCGGTGTCTGACCGATAAGATAAATATTCTGATATTTCGGCCGATATTCCGATATTTCGACCGATATTCCGATAAATCGGTCGATTTACCACTTATCGGGTATCGACCGATAAGTTACCGATAAGCGATATCTTGAACATTGATAAGCACAAAACATTTCAGGTCATTTTGATCTTCTGTGAATTATGCGATTTTTTACGGTAGACAACAGAAATCTGTTTCCTGCCCAGAAATCCAAAACCAACTCCAAGTTTCGTCAGAAACTTTACTTGGCACAACTAAAACATGAAAATAAAGATACAAAGAAGTTTCTATAGAAGTATACAACCCATTGAATCAAAGAAAACATAGAAAAAAGCAAAAATAAAACCATGGGTTATCTCCCAAGAAGTGCTTTTCTTTAACGCCTTTTAGCTAGGCCCAGAAAAGTGGAATCAAGTGTTTTCAAGTGAAGAAGCATCCAAATCATAGTTTGTTTGAATAATAGAATCAAAAGTAAACTTAATTATATTCCTAGGAAATTGTTCCATACCTTTATTGAGTGGGAATTGAAATTTAATATTCCCCTCTTTCATATCAATAACATCACCAACAGTTCTAAGAAAAGGTCTTCCCAAAACAATTGGACAAGAAGCATTGCATTCAATATTCAAGACAACTAAATCAGCAGGGACAAGATTGTTATTAACCATGATAAGAACATCATCAACTCTCCCCAAAGGTTTCTTTCTAACATTATGAATACGACGAACATCCAAATAAGAGGGTTCCAAAGGTGGCAAATAAAGAATATCATAAAGTTTCTTAGGCATAACAGAGATACTAGCACGAAGATCAGATAGAGCATTGCAATCAAAATCATTCACTTTCATTTTAATAATGGCTTCCAATCCATCATCTAACTTCCTAGGGATAGAGGCTTCACATCTTAATTCATCCTCTCTATTTTTTTTAACTTAATTCATCCTCTCTAATTTGCATGAGAGCATTTGTAATATGTTTTGTGAAAGCCATATTCATAGCACTAGCATTAGGGCTAATAGAAAGCTTTTGTAGTAACTTAATCACTTCATTTATGTTGCAATGATCAAAGTTAAGATCATTTTTATTAAAGGTAATGGGACAATTGTCTCCCATGTTTCTAAAAGTTTCAGCACTTTTATCAGGAGCATTTTAGCAGTTTCAGGCAGCTTTGCATTTTTTATAGCAGAAGTGGGAGTATTTTTTAACACCAATTACTTTAACATTGATAGTAGAAGGTTTACTAGAATGAGAAGCTTCAGTTTTACTAGTGGTGGTAATGGTGCAAACATTAGCTATATTATTCTTTCTAGCCATTTCAACTTCTCTTTCCCATCTAGCATGCAATTCAGCTAACACCCTAACATTATCATCAATTCGAATGTGGATAGCATTTAGAGTTTTGCTTTATTTAACATCATGAGGCATAACCTTTAGTTTTAGAAAATCAACATCAAGAGGAAGGCTATCAACTTTAGAAGCAAGAACATCAATTTTGCCAAACTTTTCCTCAATAGATTTATTAAAACCAGTTTGTCTACTAATAAAATTCTTGGGCATGTTTTCAAGATCAGAGGGTATAATTTTATTGTTTTTGTAGGAATTACCATAAGCATTACTATTATTGGGAGGATATGGCCTATAATTGTTGCTACCAAGATTATTCCTATAAGCATTGGTGTTGGAATTATTATTTTTAATGAAGTTCACATCAACATGCTCTTATTTGAGCAACCAAAGAGGATAGAGGAACATTATTTGGATCAATAGGAGCATGGCCATTCACAAGCATAGACATAATAGCATCAAGTCTATCACTCGAAGAGGAGGTTTCTTCAACAGAATTTACCTTCTTACCAGTTGTAGCTCTCTCAGTGTGCCATTCAGAATAATTTACCTTCATATTATCAAGAAGCTTTGTTGTTGTCCCCAAGGTCATGGACATAAAGGTTCCTCCAGCAGCTGAATTAAAAAGGTTTCTTGAAGAAAAGTCCAGTCCTGCATAAAAGGTTTGGATGATCATCCAAGTAGTCAGTCCATGAGTGGGACAATTCTTTACTAAAGATTTCATTCTTTCCCAAGCTTTAGCAACATGCTCATTATCAAGTTGCTTAAAATTCATAATGCTACTTCTTAAAGATATAATCTTAGCAGGAGGATAATATTTTCCAATGAAAGCATCTTTACACTTTGTCCAAGAATCAATACTATTTCTAGGCAAAGATATCAACCATTCTTTAGCTCTTCCTCTCAAAGAGAAAGGAAACAATTTCAGTTTAATAATATCTCCATCTACATCTTTATATTTTTGCATCTCACACAGTTCAATAAAATTATTAAGATGGGCAGCAACATCATCAGTATTAACACCAGAAAATTGCTCTCTCATAACAAGATTTAATAGTGCACGCTTAATCTCATAAAAATCAGCAGTAGGAGCAGGTGAAGAAATAGGTGTGCTAATGAAATCATTGTTGTTGGCGCTAGTAAAGTCACACAACTTAGTGTTCTCAGGAGTAGTCATTTTAGTAAGATTAAAAACAAGATAAAAACTACAGCTAGAACAGGAGCTAATTTTGTGTGTGTGTTTTTGATAAAGAGAAACAAACAAGAAAAAATAAATAAACTAAGCAAAACTAAAACAAAGTAAAGAGATTGGAAGTGAGAGACTCCCCTTGCAGAAATTCTCTTCCTCCCCGGTAACGACGCGAGCAAATAGCTTGATGGTGAAGGTCTTGCACTCATTGGGAAACCCCAAGAGGAAGGTATGATGAACACAACAACAGTTTTCCCTCAGAAAGAAACCAAGGTTTAATCGACTAGTAGGAGGAAAGAGTAACTTCAAAAGGTTGATGCAGATGAGATGGCAGGGCGCACTACCGGTTCAGCAGCAACATGGAACCTACACAACACAATCAAATCACTTTGCCCCAACGAAGCAGTGAGTTTGTCAATCTCATCGGTTTTGCTGAACACAAAGAGATTAAATGTATGGTGTGAAAAACAGTATGAGAACAGTATGAAAGCAGTAGCAACAGTATGAAAAGAATGGAGGCAGTGTGTGTATTAGCAGAATGAGAAAATGGACCGGGGTCCATAGTTCACTAGAAGTGTCTCTCCATAAAAGATAAATAACATGTGTGGTGAACAAATTATAGCTGGGCAATTGACAGAAATGAAGGTTGCACCATAGTGCATATGCAAGACATAAAGATTACTATGTCATTCATGCGGGCATTACAACAAGATACATCCGTCATCCAACTGCATCTATGACTAATAATCCACCCTATGAATATCATCTGAACAAACGTTGGGTATTAAGTTGCAAGCAACAGATAATTACAGTAAGCAAAGTGTGTAATGTAAACAATGTAAACTAGGTAAACACTGTTGTTTTCTCCCTAATGGCAATAGCACATCCTCCATCCATCATGTTTCTGTCACTCGAGCACAGATGGAAAGGAGGCATGAACCCACTATCGAGCATAAATACTCCCTCTTAGAGTTACTAGCATCTACTTGGCCAGAGCATCTACTAATAACAGAGAGCATGCAAGATCATAAATAACATATGCATGAAGATAACATGATTGATTGATAATCAGAAGACATAACATTCAGCATTCATCGGATCCCAGCAAACACAACATGTAGCATTACATAAAGATGATTTCGATCATCTAGGGAAGCTCATGAGATCTAAACATGAGGCATAAAGTGAAGGAGACAACCATCTAGCTAGTGCTATAGACCCGTAGTCCAGAGATAAACTACTCACAAACATCACTTCGAAGGAGGGCATGGTGGTGTAGATCCCTCCGGTGATGAATTTCCCTCCCGGCAGGGTGCCGGGGAGATTGCCAGAACCCTCCCGATCTCAGGATGACGATGACGGCGGCCTCAGGTGTTTCTCGGGAAAAAGTGGTATATATTTAGGGTTCACGTATCGGTGATATTATATAGGCGAAAGGGAGATGGCAGTGGACGCCCGAGGGTCCCACACCACCCCCAGGCGCGGCCAGGGGGCGCGCCATCCTATGGTGTGTCCTGATGACCCACAAGTATAGGGGATCTCAACAGTCTTCGAGGGAAGTAAAACCCAAATTTATTGATTCGACACAAGGGGAGCCAAAGAATATTTGTGAGCCTTAACGAGTGAGTTGTCAATTCACCTGCACCTGAAAGCGGACTTGTTCGCAGTGGTTTATCAGTAGTAACAGTTTTATAGTAGCAGCAGTAGTAAAATAATAGCAGCAGTGAAATGAAAACAGCAGCAACAGTGTTTGAAGTAAACAGCGAGATTAAATACTGTAGGCATAGGGATAGATGAACGGGCGTTGCATGGATAAGATAGTTCATATAATAATCAAGAAATGGGCATTGCAGATAAATAAGATAAAGCATCCAAGCACTAAGTAACCAGAGGCATGTATTCCGTAAATAGTCGTACGTGCTCGTAATAAGAACTTGCACAACATCTTTTGTCCTACCAGCCCGTTTTCAGCGGGGCCTCAAGGGAACTACTGGTAATTAAGGTGTTCCTTTTAATAGAACACCGGAGCAAAGCATTAACACTCCGTGAACACATGTGATCCTCACATCCTCACATCACAGCCATCCCCTCCGGTTTTCCCAATTTCTGTCACTTCGGGGCCTCGGGTTCCGGACAACGATATGTGTAAATAACTCGCATGTATGATCAAGAAACAATAATTATCATCGTGATTCAATAACATGTTCAGATATGAGATCATGGCACTCGGGCCCAAAGTGACAAGCATTAAGCATAACAAGTTGCAACAATGTCAATAGCACTAATAGAGGATACTAGGCACTATGCCCTAACAATCACGACTTTATTACATGAACATTCTCATCCAATCCCTACCATCCCCTTCAGCCTACAACGAGGGAATTACTCACACATGGATGGGGGAAACATGGATGTTCGATGGAGAGGCATTGGTGATGACTATGGCGATGATCTCCTCCACTTCCCCGTCCCGGTAGGGCGCCAAAACAGGAACTTCTAATCCCCGAATCGAGGTTCGTGGTGGCAGCGGCGCTCTGTTGTGTTTCTTTGGAATCTGACGAACCCCCTAGGGTTTTAGGGTTGAAGGCAATATGTAGTCGAAAGGGGAGCCCGAGGGGGTCTCTGGGTGGCCCACACCACCAGGTGGAGCGGCCTACGGGGGCGCGCCAAGGGGTGGTGTGGCCCCCCTCTGGCCCCTCTCCTGGCCCCCTTCTAGCTCCCGGGGTCTTCCGATGTTTTAAGACCAATGGGGTCTTTTCTGGGCAATTTCCCAAAAGTTGATTTTTTTTGCACAAAAACGATACACCAAGGTAATTCTGCTGAAAATAGCGTTAGTACGTGTTAGTTGCATTCAAAACACACAAGTTTAGAGGAAGACACTAAGAAAAGTGTTCGCAACCTTCTTTGGGACTCTCTCCAGGCCTCTTTAGGACTCCGTGGAACCTTCGGGAATTCTAAGACTTCCGGGCTACGAATTTTTCAATTCCGAGAATATTTCTAGAACAAGTATTCTGAAACTAAAAACAACAGAAAACAGGCAACTGGCTCTCTGGCATCTTGTCAATAGGTTAGTCCCGGAAGTAGATAAAAATGACATAAAGTGTATAACAAACATGTAGGAAATAACATGAAACCAACATGGAACATCAAAAATTAAGGATACGTTTATGACGTACCAGGCGCTCCGGTGCCAGCTCGGCGTCACGTTCAACGAAGTTTCGGTGCACCGTTATGCGCTCGAGGACTTCATGCTGGTCTTCGCCACCGAGGAGTGCCGCAACCGCCTCGCGTCGCTAGAATGTGGGGGGTCTTTGTTGTTTGCTAGTCCATGGAGCCGGCAAGCTCAGGCGACCCAAATGAAAGAGAGGAAGGTGGAATCTATTGGCAAATAGAGGGGGAGGGGATGTTCGGTGTCAATGAAATCGAAGGTCGAGATATTCATGGAGGGCATCCCGCTGCATGCGTGGGCAATTGAGGCCGTGGAAGATCTGCTGGGGACCTCGTGCGTACCGGACCTCCGTGGAGGCAACGCCGGTCATGGCGGAGTCGGGGCTGGCCACATGCATTCTCTCACGGACGTGGTGGGCCCACCCGGCGGGTGGAGGCTACCAGCACTCATGCGGGGACACGTGGTCACTCCCAATTTCCGCCCTAGATTGGCGCGGATCCCGGGTGGAGTTCGAATTTCGAGCCAGTCGCCCTACCGCCCGCCCCCCAGTAAGAGACAACGAGCTGACGTGGGTTCGGAAGGCGCCTGAGGTGGTTCCGGCTGGAAAGCAGGTTGTGGGCCCACCTTTGTTTGAGCCATGCACATTTGATAGGTCAAAAGAAGCTTTCACTGCGACCTAGACTATTACATCTGCTGCGCCGTCTCCTGTGGATGGTACAACCACGCAGGTGGGCCCCATGAACATGGAGACAGCGGCTGCAGCGGGCAGTTCGGCAGGGGACCCAGGGCTTCTACCTGTTGGTGGGTTGGAGCCACGTACCCAGGAGATGGCATTGGGTGCTTCCGCGACTCTGGTGGTCTCCAAGGTGGGTGGCAATCCCGAGGTCACTACGGTGCGAGACCGGATCGTGTGCCCCCACGATGTGGCAGTTGTGAGGGTTGACGCGGCGGGCCCTAGAGGTGGGGGCTTGTTGGTCGTGGCCACACGGAGGTTCGTCAGGCGCTACTACTAGGGAAGTGAGCCCCACGAAAATGGACATAGAGGAGAGTCAGGTGGGTGCAGCCGCTTCTCATGTGGGCCCCACCGGCAGTGAGGAGCATCCACTTCTGGTGTGCATGTTGGGGTGTGACGCAGGAGCTACGGTGGACTTGGTGCAGGCAGAGCAAAACATTGTAACATTTGTGTGCTCTAGGCAGGAGGTGACCAGCTGTTCCTCCCTAGCTGCCTCGGCAAACTCTAGCTTGGGGAGTGGTTCTGGAGATGGAAGCGTTGAGGAGTAATTTGATGTGTCACTCACACAAGAGGAGGACGGTGTTGAGGCCCATTCGGAAGATGAGTCCATTGGGGGTGTTGGACCAACCTCTTCTGATCCTGACACCGTGGCCAGGCTTTTAGATGCTCAACAAGATAGCAGACTATTGGCTTTTTGTGCGAGTCTACTAAAGAAGCTGACCCCGCCCCTTCTGAGGGAAGTAGAAGTAGCTTCTATCTCTTGGACTACGGCAGTTCCTTGCACTCCGAGAAGGCAAACACGCAGAACAGGAACTACTTGTCCCTCAAGCAAACCCCTCAAGAAAGCCTCTGCCGTGGAAAATGTGTTTCTAAAAGCATTGGGGGTTGTCCCGAATAACATGGTGGCCGACGAGAAGGCCCTTCAGGAGTTTTGTGGCCTGTCCGATTCTCCAATGAAGGATGACCATTTACGTACCATGGCATCCATCTTCGGGAAGGAACTGCGCCTATCGAGGAGATGTGCCACCAGGGGAGCCAGTCAGTGTGCGCCCATTGAGGGCTAGACCCTGTGTTGGGAGGGATTTTTTATGTGTTTGGTCGAGTAGGGTAAAGGCAAGTGGTAAAGGCGGCTTACAAAAGAGAGGTTTGGTCGAGTAGCCGACTACCTGGTACTCGCTACCCGGTCGACTGCTACTCGGTCTCACCTCAAGATGACCAGAAGGATATATCAATCAAGTTCTATCCTTTCGAGTAGAAGAGTTGGCCCGAGTACAATTGGCGGGAACAATTGGCGGGAACCTACTCGGGCCAGAAAGTCAAAGGAGCCGTTCTGACACAGGATCCCGCGTATCCTGGGTCCGTACTTGGCAGCATTCGAACTACTGTTCATCTGGGACCGGCCTGCCTGACAGTGACAGCATGGAAGCAGGCCGTGGCAGGATAAGGGGGGCCTACTCTGTGCCTAGGTACAGTGATACCAGTCTGTCCCCTAGTTTTGCCCAACGACTTTCCAGATGAAGCCAAGGTTAGGAACCAAAGCTGTCAGCGGGAACCCGGAAGAAGGACGGTGTGCACACTATGTCGACACTTGTCCATGTTTGGACGTGTCCGGCTGGGCACCAGGTATATAAGGTGCCCCGCCGCCTCCTGCGTGAGGATCGAACACATGCTCACATTGAACCCTAGAAACCCTAAGTTCTTGACCTAGCTCTACTCAGAGAGAGGAGAGTGGCTACTCGGTAGCGATATCATTTGTACTGTGGCTACTCGGAGAAACATCATAATACATACAGAGAGGCAGGAGTAGGGGTTTTACCTCCTCACGAGGGCCCTGAACCTGGGTAGATCGTGTTGTTTGCAGTGTATTGTTCTCACCTCACGCGGCTACTCGTCGCGTGATCCCTCCCCGGACACCTCCAGCGTCCTTCGTCCCCACATCTTTAGCCATCCCATGGCATCTGCCGTGACACCACCACGACAGTTGGCGCCCACCGTGGGGCAACCAGCGGCGCTGGCTGGAGTTTCTGTTCGGACGGGATCTTCTTCAGCGGAGCGCGTGGTCTGTGGCCTTGTCCACAGATTCGGCTCCTTCGACTTCGTCACCGACAACGCCAGCTGTTTCGGCGGCATGGCCATGCCTGAGGGCGGCTCGGTGATCTCCTTCGGCTCTCACCTCGTCTACGTCGCCACCGTCGCCAACAGCGCGTACCCCGAGCTGGTGCATGACGCGGAGGATCCTCCCGCGGTGATTGCTGCTCGCGGAAGGCCCGCATGCAGCTCTGCGAGCTGCGCTGAGGTGATGGTGACGGGTTTGGCGGCAAACACTGGCGCAGCTGCTACTGGCGCTGCGGCCGTCGTCGAGGAGGTTGACGAACCGCCTGCTGGTGGCAGGACTCACCGGCCTTACGAGAGGGAGAACAACTTGCCGCCTTCCACCTCTACGGTCATTCCCGCGTCTGCTGCGCGAGCCGGTATGCCCACTCCCACCGACATCGAGCTCCTAGCCGCTAGGGAGCAGCTCGAGCGGCAACGCTAGGAGCTGCTTGCCGAGCAGGCAGAGTTGGAGAAGATCAGGCTCGAGCTGAGTTTAGACCAGCTCGAGTACAACAAGGCTCACGGCTTCACGCCGGTCGCCAGGAGGCCTAGCAGAGTAGGCGCTACGCGGCGCAACTTGGGTGTCGAGATGGCAACGGTTGCGGAGGTGCCCGCTCAGTCCGCCACCGCGAACACCTTCACAAGGCCAAGGTACAGCACACCCGCCAAGACGCTCAGGGCTGCAGAGGCCGTGGCTGCCGAGTTGCCACGCCTGGATGGAGAGGCGCGTCTCAGGCAGCAGGAGAGGCTCAACGAGTTGGTGTTGGAGGCCGCTAGGCAGAACGAGGAGTTCCGGAAGGCCAACCCGGGTGCTGGAGCTTCGCAGGTGGTTCACTCGCACGCGGCTAGATCTAACGATCAGGCCTCGTCTCCGCACCCTAGCCGCGAGAAGAGCCGCAGCGGGCGTTCGGGTAGAGACAGGCAAATGCAGGTGTATGACCCGGCTGCTGCCGCGAAACAGGTTGCTGTGCCGCAGCAGCCCGGGCGGGAACACAATGCTGCAAGAGCAGGCTCCCAAGCCCATCAAGCTCAAAGCCGTGCCCGAGATGCCGCGCGCCCAGGTTCTTCTCGGCAACCCGCAGCTCAGCCTACTCGGCAGAGGCAGCAGCCGCGCCCAGTGGCCCCAGTCGCCAACCCGGTGGAGCAGCCTGCCGCTGTGCAGGTGGACAGGTATGATGATGGCTACTCGGCTATGGAGATGGCTGGCTATGATATTCATGACCGTGTTGGTGAGCGCGTGTTGGCGCCTGGAGATGCAAGGCACCAGCTGGACCGTATCAGCTTGTCGGCGCGGCTTGAGAGCACGGGTCCTCCTGGCCCAGAGTGCTTTGGCCCGCGCATCATGAACGAGCCTTCCGTAAAGGGCTTCCAGCTCGCAAGAGGCACCAAGAGTTACAATGGCAGCACCAAGCCTGAAGATTGGCTCAATGACTACGTCACCGCGGTCCATATCGCGAATGGCAACAGGAGATGGGCGGTGCGCTATGTGCCGCAGATGCTAGAGGGTCCAGCTCGCACTTGGCTCAACAACTTGCCCAAGAACAGCATTAACTGCTGGCTGGACTTCTCGGATGCCTTCATCAGCAACTTCACGAGTACATACAAGAGGCCGAATAGGCCACAGCAGCTATCAGCTTGCAGGCAGCGAGAAGACGAGACGGACCGCGAGTACCTTACTCGGTGGAGCACGCCGAGGAACACCTGTGAGGGTGTGAATGAAGCACAGGCCATTACCTGGTTTGCGCAGGGTTGCCGACATGGTAGCATGCTCTGGCAGAGATTGCAGAGGGAGATGCCGAACACTCTGGCGGAGACCATCAAGATTGCGGATCAGTACGCACTCGGTGATCCTACTCAGCCACTGATGGACTCCTCTGAGCCGAGAAGAAACTTCAACAACAGCAAGCGCAACGAGTTCCGCAACAAGCGCCGAGTAGATACTCGGTATGATCCTGAAGAGGTGAATGCAGTGAATGTCGGAGGCGGTGGTGGCCAAAGGCAGAAACCTGCTGGAGCCTACGGGCAGAACCAGAACCAGGGCCAGGGCAACAAGAAACCGTTCCGCACTGCGCAGTCGGGTAGCGGGAACTCCGAGCAGCCGAAGAAGTTTGTCTTCGATGACATGAAGGATGGCCCATGCAGCTTTCACACTCATCATCCCTCGAGGCCCGCTAACCACACTACTCGGCAGTGCGAGTGGTGGGATGTGATCAAGAGTGATGGCTTGCCTCCTCCTCCTCCCCTGCCAGCCGCCAATGCTACTGTTCAGCCTACTCGCGCACCCGCAACTCGGCCGCCAGTGTACCCGAGAAGAGAGAATGTGAACCAGGTGGCTTTAGGAGCCAACCAGAACTTCAACAACGAGAGATACCGCAACAACAACAACAACTACAACCGCAACAACTACAACAGAGGCAACAACAACAACTACCATGGCAACAACAATGGCAACAATGGCAACAATGGGGGCAATGGCTCCAACCAGTACCAAGAGCACCATGAGAGCTATATGATCTTCACTTCTGAGGCAGTCGACAAGCAATCGCAGCACAGGCGGGCCATGGAGGTCAATGCAGTGATTCCTGCTGTTCCTCACTACATGTACTGGTGCGACCAGGAGATCAGGTGGTCCCGAGTAGATCATCCCAAGGTGATGCCCAATCCGGGTAGCTATACCTTGGTGCTGGATCCTACCTTCCTGGGTCCCGAGAAGAATGTGAGGTTCAGCAAGGTGCTAATCGACAACGGCAGCAGCATCAACATTGTGTACAAGGACACACTCGAGAAGCTTGGTCTGGCCGAGAACATGATGCTGCCTAGCAAGACCACCTTCCATGGCATTGTGCCCGGGATCTCGTGCAACCCGATTGGCCGAGTGTGGATTGATGTGCTATTCGGTACCCGGGAGAACTGCCGCACAGAGCGTCTGCAGTTCGAAGTGGTGGATCATCAGAGCCCCTATCATGCTCTACTCGGCAGGCCTGCTCTGAGCAAGTTCATGGCCTCTACTCATGTGGCTTATCTGAAGATGAAGATCCCTGGTCCCAATGGCGTCATCACCATCGCTGGCGACTACAAGAAGTCCATGGAGTGTGCCTCAGCTAGCTCCAAGCTGGCAGAGTCGATGGTGATTGAGGCCGAGAAGAAGAAGATGTACGAGGTGGTGGCCATGGCTCAGTCCGCACAAGCTGGCGCACAAGGTGTGCCGAGTACCCAGCATGGTACAGCTTTCCAAGCTGCCAAGGAGACCAAGACGGTCCAGGTTGACCCCGAGTTCCCAGACCGCGTGGCCATCATTGGTTCCGGGTTGGAGGAGAAATAGGAAAGCGCGCTCATCCACTTCCTCCGTGAGAATCGGGATGTGTTTGCCTGGACCAATGAAGATCTACCAGGAGTCCCGAGGGAGTTGGTTGAGCACTCTTTGCATGTGCGTCCTGACGCCAAGCCAGTGAAGCAGGCTATGCGCCGTTTCGGAGATGAGAGAAGGAAGGCCATTGGTGATCAGATCACCAAGTTACTGATAAGCAATTTCATCATGGAGGTGCTGCATCCGGATTGGCTAGCCAACCCGGTCATGGTCGAGAAGAAGAAGGAGGATCCCAAGGCTGCCACCGCATGGCGCATGTGCGTCGACTACACCGACTTGAACAAGGCATGCCCCAAGGATTCTTTCCCGCTACCTCGCATCGATCAGGTGATCGATTCCACTGCTGGTTGTGAACTGCTGTCTTTCATAGATGCCTACTCTGGTTTCCACCAGATTGCACTCAACCCTGCTGATCAAATAAAGACTGCTTTCATTACCCCGTACGGGGCTTATTGCTATCGTGTCATGTGTTTTGGCTTGAGGAATGCGGGTGCAACCTATCAGAGATGCATGCAGAAATGCTTGCACGACCAGCTCGGCAAGAATGTGCAGGTGTACGTAGATGACATTTTCATCAAAACGAATAAAACACATACTCTGCTTGCCGACCTGGAGGAAACCTTTGCTAACCTACGCAAGTACAAAATGAAACTGAATCCGAGCAAATGCACCTTTGGTGTACCGGCTGGAAAGCTACTCGGCTTTCTGGTTTCTAGTCGGGGCATTGAAGCCAACCCTTCTAAGATAAAAGCTATTGAGAGCATGTCTTTACCGAGATCACTGAAAGATGTGCAGAAGTTCACGGGTTGTCTGGCATCTCTGAGCCGTTTTCTGGGCCGAATGGGCGAGAAGGCTCTGCCTCTATACCAGCTGATGAAGAAAAGTGACAAGTTTGTCTGGACTCCGCAAGCGGACGTGGCATTTAGTGAGCTGAAAGCAATGCTGGCTAGTGCTCCTGTCTTGGCCAGTCCGCTACCCAAGGAGCCTATGCTGTTGTACATTGCTGCGACTAACCGAGTAGTCAGCGTGGTGATAGTGGTGGAGCGAGAAGAAGAAGGCAAGAGTGTGCAGCGCCCAGTCTATTATCTCAGTGAAGTGCTATCCAGCTCTAAGCAAAACTATCCGCACTACCAGAAGATGACATATGGTGTGTACCTGGGCGCCAGGAAGCTGAAACATTATTTCCAGGAGCACCCCATCACTGTCGTGAGCTCTGCTCCCATCTCGGATATCATGGGCAATAAGGAGGCGAGTGGCAGAGTAGCCAAGTGGGCAATCGAGCTAGCCGCGTACGCTCCCGCGTATGCGAGAAGAGAAGCCATCAAGTCTCAGGTCCTGGCGGAGTTTCTTGTGGACTAGGCCGAGATGCAGTATGAACCTCCTGCTCCAGTTTCAAATTACTGGAAGATGCACTTTGATGGCTCAAAGGTGAAAGAAGGCCTTGGCGCTGGTGTTGTGCTTACGTCACCCAAGCGAGATCAGCTCAAATATGTGCTGCAGATTCATTTCAAGGCATCCAACAATGTAGCCGAGTACGAGGCAGTGGTGCATGGTTTGCGAGTAGCAAAGGAGGTTGGTGTGCAGCGCATTATATGCTATGGTGATTCAGATCTGGTGGTGCAGCAAGTCTCAGGTACCTGGGATGCTTTGGATGCCAACATGGCATCGTATCGCTTCCTGGTGCAGTCAATGACTGGGTTCTTCGAAGGCTGTGAGTTTCAGCACATTCACCGAGCAGAGAACGAAGCAGCAGATGAGTTGTCCAAGTTGGGATCTTCTCGGCAATCCATCCCGGCGGGAATCGCCTTGGAGCATTTGAGGAAGCCATCCATCAAACCTTCCCCCAACTCGGAATCCATCTTTGTTCCTTCCCTGCCAAGTGAAGAATCTGACCCAATGGAGATTGACTGGGAGAGTGCTGCAGGGAACCCGGGGACAGCCGTCCTCTACTCGGGGACTGCCATTCCCAACTCGGGGACTGCCATTCCCTACTCGGGGACTGCCACTCCGTACTCGGGGACTGCCACTCCCAACTCGGGGACTGCCACTCCGTACTCAGGGACTGCCATTCCCTACTCGGGGACTGCCACTCCTTACTCGGGGACTGCCACTCCGTACTCGGGGACTGCCGCCCTCAACCCAGAGGCTGTCGCATTCATTGAAGAAGTTCTCGCCAATCGGTCTGGGCTGCAAAGAAGCGCTCCTGCTCCTCCTGTACAACCGCAAGAGCCTGTCCCAATGGAACTGGACGAACCAGTGTTTCCCATACGGGAGACACCGAGTTGGGCTATGCCCATATTATCCTTTCTAAGGGACGGCACTTTGCCTGAAGATGAGGTGACTGCGAGGCAGATTCAGAGAAGGTCCAAGGGCTACACCATAGTCAGAGATGTGCTGCACAAAAGAAGTGCCACTGGCGTGCTGCAACGATGTGTGAGCCCGGAAGAGGGAGAAGAAATTCTGGTGGAGATACACCAAGGAGAATGCGGGCATCACGCCTCTTCTCGGGCATTGGTCAAGAAAGCTTTTCGGCATGGCTTCTACTGGCTCACTGCACTGCAGCAAGCTGAAGATATTGTGAGAAAGTGCAATGGCTGCCAGATGTTCGCAAGTAAGATTCACATGCCTGCTTCCGAGTTAAAAACAATTCCTATCACATGGCCGTTTGCTGTTTGGTGCTTGGATATGGTTGGCCCCTTCAAGCCGGCTAAAGGCAATATGACACATATCTTGGTCATGGTGGACAAGTTCACCAAGTGGATTGAAGTGAAGCCTATTTGGAAGTGCGATGGGGTCACAGCAGTGAAGTTCGTAAAGGATGTGATCATGAGATATGGCTACCCGCACAGTATCATCACCGACAACGGCACCAACTTTGCAGAGGGGGCAATGGTGCGATTCTGCAGAGATAAGCATATCCGACTAGACGTTGCGTCAGTCGCGCACCCTGCCTCCAATGGGCAAGTTGAGAGAGCAAATGGAATGGTACTGGCAGGCATAAAGCCAAGGCTGATTGAGCCACTGCTGAAAACACCTGGGTGTTGGCTAGAAGAGTTGCCAGCGGTGTTGTGGAGTCTAAGGACTACCCCTAACCGGTCAACCGGCTACACGCCATTCTTCTTGGTATACGGGGCTGAGGCCGTGTTGCCAATAGACTTAGAGCATGACTCCCCCCGAGTATCCCTCTACACTGAGGTGGAGGCGAGAGAAGCTCGAGAAGACGACGTTGACCTGCTTGAAGAAGCAAGAGAGCTGACTCTGTCACGTTCGGCTATCTACCAGCAAAACCTGCGGCGTTATCATAGCCGAAAGGTGAACCCAAGGGTTTTCCGAGAAGGAGACATGGTCCTTAGGCTTGTGCAACGCACAGCCGGGATGCACAAATTGTCTCCTCCATGGGAGGGGCCTTTTATTGTGAGCAAAGCGCTGCACAATGATGCGTACTACCTTGTAGATGTGCGCCCGTCGCAGGCGAACAGGGCAGATAAAGCTGGAGAGGAAACCAAGCGCCCTTGGAATGTAGCTCTACTTCGTCGTTTTCATTCGTAAGCAAAGATGTGTATGTACCCTCTTATCCGAGTTGAAATTCTACTCTGCAATCTGAAATTGTTCTCGGGGACTGCCCTCGTCCAAAATTGCTCTAAGTGTCTTTACTCGGCTTTACTGTTTTCCTACTCGGTTGCTTCACTTCGAAACTCATAAGCGTATTGAGTACTGTGTCTAAACCTATATGCCAACTCTTCGACTCTGCTGCTGTCCGAAACCCGGCTTCATGGCAAGCAAGAGAACAAGCAAAAGGTCACTGAGCACAAGAAAATCGCTAAGGAAGAAAAAGTGCAGGAACCGAGTAGGTTGTTTATTACCTTTGTTTCCTGTTTCGTCTTCTCGGCTAAGTGGTGGGCTGCGTTATCATGATTGTTTCTAGCGGCTAAGAATTTGCAGCTCTACTCTTTGATTCTTGTGACTCGAATACCAAAAAAGCAACAAGTTGCGGGTAGAGCAGAGATGAAAAGATAGGGTGAATAAGGAAAGCAACTCGGGGACTCGCATGGAAACGCAACTCGGCATTGAGCCAGTGTTGCTCAAATTGATTAATGTTGAAATAAACAGAGTGGGCATAAAAACTGAGTAGCAAGCAAAACAAAGATAGTCTATTACATCTGCTCCCGGCATCCCGGGGATCTGATAAATGTTCGAGTAAAAAAGTATGCAGGTAAAATCAGGTGGAGGTGGCAGTGTTGACAGTGCCGGCATTGGCTGCTGCATCTTCTGTGGTGGCCCTGGCTGCCGCATCTTCCTCGGCACTGGCATGGGTGGCATCCGCATCCGACTGGATGGTGGCAGATTCGTTCATCTCGACGTCCTGCTCGGTGGCTGCCGGGTTAGAAGTGGCCGTGGCCACCGAGATGGGCCCTGGAGCTGTAGAGGAACCGGAGGCTCGGCTGGGGGCGGGCATCGTGTCGTCAAGAGCGGCCCCTGAAGAGGTGCCGAAGTCGAGTGGGGCGGTGTCGATGTGCTCCTGGTTTGACGCAGTCTTGATGTTCTTCAACAAACAACTTATGATCTTCTGCGGAGAGACAGACAAGATTAGTAGAGAAGCAGAGAAGAAACAGAAACAAGAATGATTCCGAGAAGACGGCTACTCACCTTCTAACTTCTTGATGGTGGCCTCGGCGTTCTCCACAAACGCACGGCACTTCTCGTGCTCCTCAGCCAAGTTCTTCAGGTTCTCTGCAGAGTAGGAAAGGTTAGCGCAAAAGAAAGCAGACGCGGGCGTAAACAAGAAACGCAGTAACCGCATAGCTAAAAGCGTACCTTTCACTTCAGCCAGCTGCTGAGTGCTGTCGTTGGCATTCTTACTCGCAGCCTCCGCAGCTGCCTTTTCCTTCTCCAAAGCAGCGATTCGCCTCCTGGCGATAGAGTGATTCCAGAGAAGCACGCGGTATAAATTGGTCCGCTTCAGGACGCTATCCTGAGAAGCGAGAAGAAAACAAGTTAAACGCAGAAGTGAAAGATTCAACCCGAGAAGGCGGCTACTCGGAAGAGCATTCGCCTACTCGGCCAGAATCTCGGGGATTGGGTGATGGTAAAGAAGAATGAAGGCGAATAGAAGAGAAGAAAAATTCAACTCAGAGAAGGACAAGTGAAACTTACTGCATAGGATTGCTCGATGTCCTCAGCGTTCTTGCGGTGCAGGAACATCTTGGCAGCGAGAGTGGCGGTGTCGGTGGAGACGGTCATGGGCTTGTATCCCAGATCCACTTTGTTCCAGTCGACGCGCATATGGTCGATTGCGCCGAGACCAAGGCCGTGCCAGTTGTCCGTGCCAAGAACCTTGCTGTCCCATTTGGCGTCGATATAGCCAACGGTATCCAGCACCTGCTCGAGACTTCTGGATTTTATCGTTGGATCTTGGACTCCCCGAGAAGCAATAGTGACGGACTGGTTCTGATTTGGATCTGGGGGAGGGGAGTTCACGGCTACGGCCTTTCTTCCCCTCAGAAGGGCTAGCTGCTTATCCTTGGGAGAGAAGCCGATGGTGTTTTGATGGCTAACCTTAACCATGTAGTCCGGGAAGCAAGGTTGGCCAGCTGCGATGGCGGCGGCAGTGGTCGCAGTGGCAACCGGGACGGATTCTCGAATCACCAGTGCTCCACCCGAGGCTGGCGGCGGCATTTGATTCTGATCTCTGGCCCGTTTCTTCGTCTTCTCTTTTTCGGCTCTCTGCTTCTCGGGATCTTCGAGCTTCTTTCCCTCAGCTCTCGCCTTCGCCTTCTCGGCGGCTTCCTTCTCGGCTGCCTCTTTCTCGGCCTCGGCCTTCTCGGCGGCTTTCTTCTCGGCTGCCTCTTTTTCAGCCTCGGCCTTCTCGGCAGCTTCTTTCTCGGCTGTTCTTCTGTCAACTTCATCCCTCAGGGCATCTAGGGCCTGCTGCCTGGCAGGATCAGTTGGCGGCGCCAGGGGCGCACTATCTGGTGCACCAATCGGCTGGGCGCTACTCGGTGTGGCGCCTGACTGCACGTCGCTCAGTGGGTAGACGTCCGCCATGGTGGCATCCGTGGTGGTGGCGTCCTCTACCCGCTGCTCGCCAGCGGGATTCTCTTGTGCGGCAGCCCCGGTGGTGGGCTGCTCTTGCTCTGCGTCTGGCCGCTCGTGGGTGGCGGTGTCCTGCATCTCCTGGTCCTGATTCTCCTCAGCATTGCTGGCTGGAGGAGAAGGCGCTTTGTCCTGATGAGCAACAGTGTCCCGTGCTGCTGATGATGCACGGTTCTGCTGTTCTGCTTCTGCTCCCTGGGTGTTGGTGGCGTCGTCCTCCTCATCGTCAAGATTGATCAGAGGTACTGGTGGTTTATTGGCCTGGTCGGGCGCGAGAACGGCATTCGCGTCCATGGCAGGGCTGCCGAGAAAGAAAGAATCAGAAAATAGAAGCAGATTGGGGAAAACAGCACAGCGCGAGAGGAGAGACGACCGAGAAGAAAACTTACGCAGTGGTGGAAGGGAGCGTCCGCCTTAATCTCTTCGCGACTGCCTTGGTCGGTTTCTGCTTCTCGACTGGCTTCTTCTTCTTGGCTGGAGGCCCTTGGGCGTCACTGCCAGTCCGCTTGCGGGTGTTGGGGGCTGCGACGGACAGAGGTCTGACGACAAGGACCGCATCGTCCTTGTTCTCGTCTTCGTCCTCATCCTCGTTCTTGTCAGCAACATCATCTGCGGACAGAGGAAAGAAAAGGAGCAAGTCAGAAACAATAATCGGTGGATTGGTGTTTCTTGAGAACAAGCAAAGCAAATGCGCAATTACCTTCAGATTCGTCCTCCGGCCAGTCGCGGAGAGATGATTCGGCCTCGCGTTTCTCTGTTGTGGGGGAGCGTGGGAGATTGATCTGATCCGCGGCATCGAAGGAGGGCACATCGTCCTCCTCGCGATCGGCAGAGAAGTTGCCATCGAAGCGCTCGCAGCTTTCAATTTTCTGGCGAGTAAGGATCTGAAAAACATAGAAGGGTCACAGATTAGCCGAGTAACAGGAAGAAATTCTACTCGGATAGGCGTGCAAACACAAAGCACACTAAGCCTAGGCAGCTCACTGATTGTTTCTACCCGGATAGGCGTGCAAACACAAAGCATACGAGGCCTAAGCTTGATTGTAGAATATCCTACACGGAAGGGCGTGCAGGCGCAAAGCACACTAAGCCTAAGAATTGTTCCCGAGTAGGCTACCCGACAAGGCGTGCGAGTGCAAAACACACTAAGCCTAGGTGATTCGGCTAAGTATCCTACTCGGTGCAGAACGCAATTGCTACTCGCGGCAAGAAGAAGAATTACCTACTCGGAAAGCATATGCAGAAACAGAGTAAGGAGGACGTACCCGCTCAATCGGCTTCGTGCGGCTATACGGGACGAACCCGTACTGCCAATTGTCGCTGAGGCCTGTCATCAAGATGGCCCTTGCGTGCCCGGGAACGTCGATGTTGTCGATCTCGATGGTTGTCGTCCTGGTGCAGTCGCGGGGGCCTCCCATGTAGCACATGAGATGGCAGCGCTCCTGCAGAGGCAGCACTCGGCACTGAATCCAGCAAGCCACCGGATCATCATTCTTGAGGCCTTGCTCTATCAGCCAGCCTAGCCTCTTCTCTATCTCGATGGCGTTGTCGTCATTGGCGGGCTTCTCCTTCCAGTTCTTCCCGGTGGGAGCACGGAGGCTCCAGGCGGGAAGGTTGATCCTGTCATTCACCTGGGCTCCTTCGGCGGCGGGGATGTTCTTCACATAGAAGAACGTCTTCTGCCACAGTCGAACGGAGTCCAGCCCCTTGATACGGGGGTGGTTCGTCCCGGTCCGCTGCACCATCATGGCGCAGCCGGTGTTGGTTGCGCGGCCGACGCCCGCGCTGTCCTTCTTCCCGACAGTCTGCTGGCGGAGGTGGAAGTACCTCAGCCAGGTTTCCGACGTCGGGTGGATGCCGAGGAAAGCCTCGCACACCACGGCGTGGTAGGCGAGGAAGACGACGGCGTTCGGCGGCAGATGATGCATCTGAAGGCCGAAGTGGTCAAGAAACTTACGGAGGAACTCGGAAGCCGGCAGTCCGAAGCCGCGCTCGAAGTGCGACATGAAGACGACGTGCTCACCCTCCCGCGGAGTTGGCACGACTTCATTGTCAGGCGCCCGGCACTCCACGCCGGGAGGAACTCGCCTGGTATTAACGAGCCAGGCGAAATCCTCACTGGTAACGATTGAGCCCGCCCAGCCGGCTTTGGCCATTGTTGCAAGCGGGAGGAATGGAAAAGATTGGACGGAGTTGGTTGGGCGAATTGAGTCCGCGGCGGCGCGAAAGCTTGCGCGGCGGCGGAGAGCTCGGTGGCGGAGGAAAGCAGAGGACGAAAGAGGAATAGTGCAAGGGAAGGGGAAAAGGAAGTTACCGGCGGGGGTATTTATACCCTCTCCGCGATTTTACCGTTACCATCGGCGTAGTGGGATCGATTGTGGCCATGATTGCTGTGTGGTGGGGCCTGTGGCCGAATAGAAACGCACGTAAGCGCGGAACGCGCGCGTAACGGCCACAGTAGATCCCACGATCAGATCGTGGCCTATTATTACGATTGATGGGACATAACGAGCCGGTGGGCCCGCCCCGTGAAAACTGGGCGCGTGGCACGATGTGTCGTGGGTAGCGAAACGACAGGGTCGTGGATGCTTGACACGCGTCCGGCTGCGGCACGGACGGCTGGATGGTGCTCTGCGCCGCAACGGCTCAATTCAAGAAAATTCTCTAAGTCTTTTTACTCGGTTACAGAGTAGAAAGCAAGTGCTACTCGGAAGACAAGAGACAAAAGATACTTGTCAGAGTGCTACTTGGAGGCCGTTTACTCGACATCTTGAGGTTCAAGGGCTATGAGGCAAAAATTGGTTTTAAGCTGGCAGAGCCTAGTGAACGAGTTCGCAAGACTCAACCAGCTTCGGGGACTGCTGTCGGGGGGTTACCCCCGAGTAGGGTAAAGGCAAGTGGTAAAGGCGGCTTACAAAAGAGAGGTTTGGTCGAGTAGCCGACTACCTGGTACTCGCTACCCGGTCGACTGCTACTCGGTCTCACCTCAAGATGACCAGAAGGATATATCAATCAAGTTCTATCCTTTCGAGTAGAAGAGTTGGCCCGAGTACAATTGGCGGGAACAATTGGCGGGAACCTACTCGGGCCAGAAAGTCAAAGGAGCCGTTCTGACACAGGATCCCGCGTATCCTGGGTCCGTACTTGGCAGCATTCGAACTACTGTTCATCTGGGACCGGCCTGCCTGACAGTGACAGCATGGAAGCAGGCCGTGGCAGGATAAGGGGGGCCTACTCTGTGCCTAGGTACAGTGATACCAGTCTGTCCCCTAGTTTTGCCCAACGACTTGCCAGATGAAGCCAAGGTTAGGAACCAAAGCTGTCAGCGGGAACCCGGAAGAAGGACGGTGTGCACACTATGTCGACACTTGTCCATGTTTGGACGTGTCCGGCTGGGCACCAGGTATATAAGGTGCCCCGCCGCCTCCTGCGTGAGGATCGAACACATGCTCACATTGAACCCTAGAAACCCTAAGTTCTTGACCTAGCTCTACTCGGAGAGAGGAGAGTGGCTACTCGGTAGCGATATCATTTGTACTGTGGCTACTCGGAGAAACATCATAATACATACAGAGAGGCAGGAGTAGGGGTTTTACCTCCTCACGAGGGCCCTAAACCTGGGTAGATCGTGTTGTTTGCAGTGTATTGTTCTTACCTCACGCGGCTACTCGTCGCGTGATCCCTCCCCGGACACCTCCAGCGTCCTTCGTCCCCACATCTTTAGCCATCCCATGGCATCTGCCGTGACACCACCACGACACTTATGGAACCAAATATTGCGATATTGAGTTGGAACCCACGTGGATTGAATGATCTGGCTAAGTGGGATTCCTTAAGGAGTTTTATGGAGTCTGTAGGAGTGAATCTTGTATGCTTGCAAGAAACTAAATTGAATACTGTTGACCGCTACACTGTCCTCCAATGCCTTGGACCTTGCTTTGACGGGTTTTCCTTTTTGCCCGCGGTGGAGACTAGAGGTGTGATCTTGGTAGCTTGGGACACAGCGGTTCTGAGCTTTGGCCATATCAGTATGGACTCGTTTGCTCTTATAGGGGAGGTCACTACTTCTGCAAACAACAAGTGGTGGATTACTGTGGTTTATGGCCCACAGTCGGATGCGGATAAGATCCAATTCCTCCAGGAGCTTTCAGAGAGGAGGTCCCTTTGCCCTGGACCTTGGCTCATCCTGGGTGATTTTAACATGATCCTTACTGCTGCCGAGAAGAATAAAATGAACCTGAACACGAACATGACGAGTCGTTTCAGGAAATTTGTCAGTCTGCGTGAGCTTAGAGACATCTATTTGCATGGCCGTTTGTACACGTGGAGCAACGATAGATCCACCTGAACCATGACACGTATTGACAAAGCCCTTGCTTCAGTTGATTGGGACATTTGGCATCCTGACTGCATTCTGCAAGCTCTCTCCAGCAATGTGTCAGACCATACACCACTACACTTCTCTTTGTGCGCTGCTGTTAGGCCTAAGAGACGGTTCAGATTTGAGCTTTTTTGGCTCAAGTTGGACGGTTTTGAGGAGGCCGATATAGGGGGATGGAGGTGTGAGGACGATATTGTGGACCCTTTCAAGCGCCTGGATGCCCTTTTCAGGAATCTGGCTAGTCACCTGCAAGCTTGGGGGCAGAAAAAAGTGGGAAACATCAAGATTCAACTGGCAATTGCAAATACAGTTATTCTCCGATTAGAGGATGCCCAGGACAGGAGGCAACTATCAGTTGGGGAGGTGTGGCTTCGGTGCAAGCTCAAGTTGGCAATCTTGGGGCTATCTTCCCTTGAGAGAAATATGGCGAGGCAAAGGTCCATAGTCATATGGCTTAAAGAGGGGGATGCAAATACACGACTATTCCATGCCGTGGCAAATGGTAGAAGAGTAAAAACTTCATTCCCGCGGTCCGTGTTGAGGGCACCTTACTTACCGAGCAAGCACATAAGGAGGAGGCCTTTTTTCAGGCTTATTGTGGGCTGCTAAGCAAATTGCAGACTAGGGAGGCCACCCTATACCTTGACTTTATTGGACTACATACCTATGACCTCAGCAAGCTAGATGGAACTTTCATAGAGGAGGAGGTCTAGAGCACCATTAGGGAGCTACCTGCTAACTGGGCCCCTGGGCCAGATGGTTTTGTTGGGGCCTTCTATCACAAAGGTTGGAAAATAATTGATGACCCACAAGTATAGGGGGTGTATCGTAGCACTTTCGATAAATAAGAGTGTCGAACCCAACGAGGAGCAGAAGTTGTTGACAAGCAGTTTCGATGAAGGAATAACTGTAAATACTGAAAGATAGATTTGTAGGGTTTTTTGATATTGCAGATAAATAAAGTGCTAGTAAATAAAATGCAGTAATAATAATTGCAGCAAGTGGCCCAATCCTTTCTTCAGCAAAGGACAAGCCGGTGGGTTTACTTATGATTAACAAACGTTCTCGAGGACACACGGGAGGTTTCTGTCAAGTGCTTTTGTTCCATGCCGCTGAATAATCTTAGGTGTTTGGATAAGTGTTGTGTGGGTGAACCTATGATAATGTACCGTCCCATCCAAGACTAATACAAACTTGTGATTATACCCCTTGCAAGCATCCACAACTACAAGAAAGTAATTAAGAAATAAATCGAACCACGACTTTAAACTCCGGGATCCTACGCTCCCTCATGTAATGGTTTCCTAACGGGGGTTTAGGTTTCTGTCACTCCGGCAACCCCACAATTAGTAGCCAAATACACGATGCATTACCCTAGGCCCATAAATGGTGAAGTATCATGTAGTCGACGTTCACATGACACCACTAGAAGAATAACACCACAACTTAAATATCAAACATTAAATATTACTCAACATTACTTCACTACTAACAACTTGACTTCTCTCATGTCCTCAAGAACAACACGAACTACTCACAAGACATCATATGGATCATGATCAAAGGTGATATAATGGATGATAACAATCTGGTCATAAAGTTCAAACACCGAAAAATCTCACAAGCATCAACTACTAACAACTAATCCACACCGGGAGAGAGATCTAATGTAAAACAACGATAGAGGCCCCTAATTGTTACAGCGGGATGACGGTGGATGATGAGGGTGATGGTGTTGATGATGATGGTGATGATGATGACGATCTTGATGATGCCCGGAGTGATGACGGTGACGATGGCGGCGATTTCCCCTCTCCGGAGAGGAATTTCCCTGTAGATTTCTCCCTGCTGGAGAGCTTTTCTATCTCCGGTGTTTTCCGCCCCGAGGTGGCGGAGGAATAATTTTTCGATGATCGTCTGAGGCTTAGGGTTCCCTGGGGCCAAGTACGCCAAAAATATCCACCAGGGGTGGGCCAGGGTAGCCACACCACCTGTGGCGCATCCAGGGGGCGCACCACCTCATGGTGTGGGCCCCTGGTGGCCCCCCTCTGGCTCCCCTTCTGGCTGGACTCCTCCTCTGAACTTCTAAGACACCCCGGGTGTCCCCCTTCTTCTTCTTCTTCTTCTTCTGATCTTCTGAAATATGGTATCTCGACGGTGCTTTTTCCATCAGATTTCTGGTCCCGGTGTTTATTCTCCAAAAATTATGAAACATGCAAAATAAGATAAAATAACATAAGGGATGCATCATAACATGAAATATATCGATGAATAACAGAAAATATGATATAAAATAGTGATGCAAAATGGACGTATCAACTCCCCCAAGCTTAGACCTCGCTTGTCCCCAAGCAAAACTGAACTCAGTAAACATGACCACAGGTTTATGGAGTGAAGAGTCGATAAATAAAATACGTACAAGAAGCATCACATTTATCTATACACCAATCCTTATAGACAACAACTTCCTCTCATATAACTTAAGTTGAAATGAGTAATGGGAGTCACAAACAAAGATGCAAAAGAGAGAATCAAAATTGGTGATGGCAAACTTTGTTCTTGGTCAGAGAACATTTAATGATATCATACTTATCTTAGGTGAAGTCTTTATAACAAGGCTTATATTGTAGAGCTTAACATGTTTAATTATAACAATCCTTTTACCGTGATTCATAGCTTTCAACGTAATATTCATTCAGATAATAGAGCATGTGCTAAACAAAGATAGATAGAAAACATGATTGAATAAATCAACATATAGATGGCGAGATCACAACAACTCAAATGCTTGCTGGAGACAGAAGGAAGTAGGTTTACTGACTCAACATAAAAGTAAAAGATAGGCCCTTTGCAGAGGGAAGCATTGATCACTCATGTGCTAGAGCTTTTATTTTAATAACCAGAGGTATAAAATGCATGACACTCCTCCCATCCATCTTACAAAAACCATGGCTAACCGAATCCTCGGGTGCCTGCCAACAATCACAAACCGTGGAGTAGTGTATAAATTTTGAGAGAGGTGTATCTTTATGTGAACGAATGGCAAACATAAAATACAGTACGTCACAAGCCAACTAGACTTCACAATAGCGGCTCCCATAGAAGGACGCAACTGGCATAGAATGTCATCCCTCTTTCTCTTTTGTTTACACAATTATGCTTTGACTGATAAATTAGGGGGAAAAAGAGTGAAGATAATTTGTATTATTATTTGGGGCTGGGAACCCCGCTGCCAGCTCTTCTAGCATTTGGATAAGCGGATGAAGCCACTAGTCCAGGTGTGTGTTGCATCCTCATGAGCTAAAACAGGAACACAAAACAGGGATAATTTTGAAGGTTTTAAAGGTAACACATGAGCAATTTACTTGGAGTGGCGGTGAAATACCACATGTAGGAAGGTATGGTGGACACAAATGGCAAGGATTTGGGGCTCAAGGTTTGGATGCACGAGAAGCATTCCCTCTCAGTACAGGGTTTTTGGCTAGCAAGGCTGGGTAGCAAGCATAAGAGTTGAGGGAAAACAAAAAAATATACATATGATGAAACCAATAATGCAATATTCATTGAAAGAACAAACGATCTTAACTTGTGAATACTAATTTTATGAGCTAATAGGCAAATTCCTCTTTCTTATATTATCATCTCAAAATATTATTTCTACTGACCCAAGCTAAGTTTGTCAAAACCAACTAGATTAACTTGATGATCTCTAGAGTGATACCAAATACTAACAACAATCTTAACCATATGATAGAAATTGAAAACTAAAATAATGTGTGCAGAAAGTAAATGATGAAACTTCTCATTAATATTTCAAACTGGCAACTCACACCAATGGATACAACGATAACCAACTAAGGAGAGATACTTCCATACTGCAAACCATCCTATATGATAACTTCTCTACTCATGATATGACTCTACTAAAAAAGAAAAAAAGATGAAAGATAGTGATGTGATACAGTGGCACTCCCCCCAAACTTGGAACAAGCCAGGGGATGCCAATACCAATGAAGAATCAATTCTTCGGTGGTGGTGGTGAATCCTTCTCATCCTCGGTCTTCCAAGGTAAAGGCTCTCCATCCATAAATGATGTCCTGGTCTCCAACATCCTGAAACTAGCAGCAGAGCTTATACGTTTAAACATGTTCTCATACTCACAGTTCTGGTTCTGCACATCATAGAGTTGTGCTTGCAAATCATTGGTGGTCTTGGTGAGTGAGAAAATCTCCTCCCAAAGCTTCAAATTCTCCCTCTTGCATTCAGCGATCTGTTCTGTGTTTATCCTGTGGATGATCTCAACTTCATGCTCCGCCATCTTCTTGTACCTAAAAACTTCTTGCTCCAGTTCTTCCATCCTAGCTTCCAGACTGTCTTCTCCTTTAGGGCCCCGAACATCTTCAGTCTGCACCTTCCCGTCATTGAGCAGCAATTCCCTGGGATGCATCTTCAACTCGTTCATGTACGGGTTGACGACGTTCTCAAAGAAACTATCTTTGGGAGATCCAGGAGCGGCCATCTTTGCTCTAGATCTGAAGATGTAATCTGGCGGAAAACCGCTCGAAAGAGAAACACGACGAGAAAACAATATACAGACCTTGGGGGTCCGGGGGATTATATAGCAAAAAGTTTCATAACGAAAGGAAAGTCCAGGTCGAAAACGAGTCGGAGAGGGGCTACGGGGCGCCCACACCATGGGCTAGCGCGGCCAAGGGTGGGCCCGCGCCACCCCATGGTGTGGAGCCTCCGGGCTCCGTCTCCGCCTCGTTTTCGGCTCATAATTTTTCATATTTTCGAAAAACAGTAAAAATAAAAGTTGGAAGATGTTTCGTGAATGTTTTCTTACCAAAACTAATACCTATTCTAAAACTGACTCTACAGTATCTAAAATATGCTTCTTAATAAATTCCTCCGGGATCATGGCTCGAATACAATCAACATTTTCATTATAAGGATCTCCAGAAATATAATGCTGGAGTCTTTGGCCATTCACCACTTGCGAAGTGTTGTCTTCAAGGGAAACAATTTTAATTGCCCCCGAACGATATACCTCTTTGATAACAAAAGGTCCTTCCCATCTCGAGAGTAATTTTCCTACAAAAAATCTGAGACAAGACCTATACAATAGCACTTTCTCACCATCATGAAATTCTCTTTTAATAATTCTCTTATCGTGCCACCTTTTAACTTTCTCTTTAAAGAGCTTAGCATTTTCATATGCTTCACTCCTCCATTCATCTAAAGAACTTAAATCAAGCAAACTTTTCTCACCAGCAAGTTTAAAATCTCTATTTAGGTCTTTCACTGCCCAATTTGCTTTGTGTTATAATTCTAGGGGCAAGTGACAAGCTTTTCCATAAACCATCTTATAAGGAGACATGCCCATGGGATTTTTATAAATATTTCTATAGGCCCACAGAGCATCATTTAATTTCTTAGCCCAATTTTTTTCTAGATTTGTTAATAGTCTTTTGCAATATAGATTTGATTTCTCTATTTGATAATTCTACTTGCCACTAGTTTGAGGATGATAGGGTGAGGCAATTCTATGATTAAGATCATATTTAGCAAGAGTCTTTCTAAAACCACCATGAATAAAATGAGAACCCCCATCGGTCATCTAGGCACACCAAACCTAGGGAAAATAATGTCCTTAAGCATTTTTAATGAGGTTTCACCATCAACACTTTTAGTAGGTATAGATTCTACCCATTTATTAACATAATCAACAGCAACAAGAATATGAGTGTAGCCTTGTGAAGGAGGGAAAGGACCCATAAAGTCAAAACCCCAACAATCAAACGGTTCAATAACAGGAGAATAATTCATAAGAATTTCATTACGTCTAGAAATATTTCCAACCCTTTGACATTGATCAAAAGATAAAATAAACTTTCTAGCATCTTTAAAGAGAGTAGGCCAATAAAAACCTGATTGTAGAACCTTATGTGCAGTTCTATCTCCAGCGTGATGTCCTCCATAAGAACTATTATGACATTTTCTCAATATCTCTCGTTGTTCATTTTCAGGAACACATCTTTGCATAATACCACCAACACCTTCTTTATATAAGTGTGGGTCATCCCAAAAATAATGCCTCAAATCATAGCAGAATTTTCTTCTTTGCTGAGCTGTAAAGGTAGGAGGCAAATACTTGGAAACAATAAAGTTAGCATAATCAGCATACCATGGACTCTCTTGAGAGCTCACTTTTATTGCAGCTAACTGTTCATTAGGAAAACTATCATTAATAGGAATAGGGTCATGAGGGATATTTTCTAATCTAGACAAATTATTAGCAACAGGATTTTCAGCACCCTTCCTATCCACAATATGTAAATCAAACTCTTGTAAAAGAAGCACTCATCTAATAAGCCTAGGCTTAGCATTTTTCTTTTCCATAAGGTACTCAATAGCAGCATGATCAGTATGAATAGTAACTTTAGAATCAACAATATACTGCCTAAATTTATCACAAGCAAAAACTACAACTAGGAACTCTCTCTTAGTGGTAGCATAATTCTTTTGAGCAGCATCAAGAGATTTACTAGCATAATGAATAACATTTAACTTCTTATCTATCCGCTGTCCAAGAACAACACCTACAACATAATCACTAGCATCACACATAATTTCAAATGTTAAATTCAAACCAGGTGGTTGAACAATAGGGGCAGATATTAAAGCCTTCTTTAAAATTTCAAAAGCTTCTTTACAATCTTCATCAAAAACAAAAGATACATCTTTTTGAAGAAGATTAGTAAGAGTCTTTGATATTTTAGAGAAATCTTTAATAAACCTTCTATAGAAACCAACATGACCAAGGATACTCCGAATACCTTTGACATCCCTGGGACAGGGAATTTTCTCAATAGCTTCAACTTTAGCTCAATCAACTTCAATACCTCTTTCGGAAATTTTATGTCCAAGAACAATTCCTTCATTAACCATAAAATGGCATTTTTCCCAATTAAGAACAAGATTAGTCTCCTCATATCTCTGCAAAACTTTATCAAGATTCTGCAAACAATTATCAAAAGAAGTTCCATAGACGGAGAAATC
This sequence comes from Alopecurus myosuroides, assembly GCA_028641055.1. Lineage (NCBI taxonomy): Eukaryota > Viridiplantae > Streptophyta > Magnoliopsida > Poales > Poaceae > Alopecurus > Alopecurus myosuroides. The sequence goes on along the minus strand of CM054060.1, from coordinate 164,202,899 downwards.
GTCCATGAAGAATTCCACAATTTCTTCACAAAAACAATGAAAGATAGCAGACATGCATCTTTGAAGGGACCGACCTATTGATTGCAGAGGGGGTGATGAGGACATGACCAGGACAGATACGAGAAATACAACCACTACTTCCTATACATTTTATCAAAAAATAAGGTGGACACAAAGTGACATAATTATATGTTGTTCAAGGAGTTCTCCCACGTCATCTTGGGTCAAAGAGAAGTTAGAGTCCTAATTCTCCATGTTATGGTTGTAGATTCAGAATGTAGAAATATACCTGAGTTCAAACGGCTATAAGCTTTGCATACGGGCTCCGAATTGGGTGAATTTTTTGTTGTAAGGAATGTCTCACGCACTTTCCAGCAAAATTGGTCTCACCTCCAAACTAGTTCTGAGAGAAATTATACAGCCAAAATAGTCCGACGCTCTTTCACAAATTGGGCCAAAATTCCAGTCAAAAGGTGTTGTATCACCTATAATTGGTTCCAAAGGCCTTGTAGGACTTAGAGTTGTATTTTTATGGATTTTTCTTGGACTGTAGGTATGAAGAAGAAAACAAATATGCGGATAAATTTTCTCGTTGAGCAACCTGAAATCTCATACCACTTGATAGAGCGAAGGGTGCCCGATTTTTCTATGAGTTAGATACGTAGATTTGGAGTGGAGTTCGACCTTGGCTGTCACGCCCCCAAACTGGGCCTGGGCGTAACAGCCGCCACACGTTTATAAACCGAAGATTATAAACGTGTGAGACCTAAAACTTACAATACAAGATGCTAGTAATTGGCAACTTTATTCATTATTTGGAAATACAAAGTTCTTGCTTAAAGTAAACTCCTAATAATTTTATTTATTCCCATCCCGACACATCGATATGCCTAATGCTTGTCGCTACGTTCAAGATCCTTACCACCGGACTCTGCAAAAATTAGAAAATAAGCAAGGGTGATTATGAAATCACACTTAGCAAGACTATCCAACAAATAAGAATGGAGGAAAATGCAACCACAATGGAATATGAGCAGTAAAATAATAAAAAGTAGCAATATATCATCGGATGGAATGGATTTACGCAGGAAAAAACAAAGCAACAAATAAGGGAGCTAAATTTACGGAGATGAATATAGCAAAATGAAGATGGATGTACAAAATTGAGTTAAGGAATAATTGGTATCACATATGACCAGCAATATTCCCTACCCAGGACTCACAGGGGTGAATATTCCCACTTTTACGCTCTTAAGAGGGGTACTCCGACATCGACGGCCTCAACCAGAACCACGAGGTTCTAGAAGAGTAGAGCTCTTTAGCCCGCCAGGACACGACGACTTGACTTACTAGTATGGGCCGCTCGCAAGGATGCATTATCGATACCCTATTCGGACCAAGTGTCGTTCCCATTGGAGAAAACTCAGACAATACCATACCTGAACCGTGACCGGTACAGTATGTTTGCAGTCTTGACACCAATTTAAATAGCGGAACGAACAAAGGATTATAGATATGAAGTCGAGTGTAACATCCTTGATTTTTGGAAAGTTAAAAAATCACAAAAATTTAAAACGTTTTGTTTTCTATTAAAGCAACCCACCAAAAATAAATAAAACTCAAACACAAAGGTTACATTAATTGTTTTTTCAATGCTACTAGAATTTTATAACCCAATTTTCCTCTGTTTTCTAAAACACTGAATAGGTTTTACCTAATCAAACATATTATTTTCTTTAACAAACCATACTTCATAAAAGGGTTCTCATTTCAATCATTTGTTAATGATGTTTAAACACTAGAGAATTATCACCTTTATTGATCCTCTCCACCTCCAGAATGTTTGACATGAATAAAAATCATTTAATTTGTTTTCTTCATTTATTATACCATAAAGTGTTTATATAAAATTATTTTGTTTATGAAAACAAGTAAAAGACCTTGGAAAACAATATTGGCATTTGTGACTCCTCTCTGATTTTTATTAAACCCCAATTCAAAATAACAATTATTTTCTAATTAGAAAATGACATAAGTTGCTATTAGGATTTACCCCTAATTTAAAATATAAAATTATGAAAATAAGATGTAATGACTTTCACAATTAATTTTACAACATGTAGTATGTCAATGAACTTTTATTTGACCAATATTCTAAATTAAAAATCACATTAAGCTACTATTAAGGATTTATTCAAATTTCAAAATTGAAAAGTAAAAATATGTTGAATTGTTTACAAAAATGATACTGTTTGAAAGATATTAATAATTCAAGATTTTAGGAATATATTTGGTGTCATTTGGTCTTATTAAACAGAAGTTATGAATTAAACATTAAAAAAAGAAAAAAAAGAAAAATGCTGGATGACATCATTGCTGACGTCACCATCGTCTCCCTCCTCTCGCCTGGAGTCACGCTCGTGACAGAGGAAATAAAATCCCGGCAATTCCTCTCCATTAAGGCCATGAATGCCCCTCTCTCTGCTCCTATGAGTAGGCCCCGACCCCCTCTGCGTTTCCCCTCTCCTCTCCATCTGGATCGTGCCCCGTAGCCACCATTATTTCTCGCTGGTGTCGCCCTCTGCTACCTCCGTGTACCCCCGTTTCCGGCCAACCGTGTGAGTCCCCGCCGCCCTTCTTGGTCCCATTCGATTCCCAAGCCCCTAGCGCACCTCCCTGATCCCTCCCTTCTCTTTTATACGCAGAAAATCAACGACGCCATGCGCACCTGTAACATCCTAGAATTTTTCAAAAAGATTAAACCAGCATGCGTACATATCATCGTGACATGGTTACAGAAAAGTGCATTTAAAAATTTAAACATCACAAAACAAAAATCCTATATGAATTCATCTCCAAAAATAATACCTTAATGACCCCATACTAAATTCTCTATAATAAAGTTTATTTTGGTTTTTCAAAATTACCAAAACATTTTAAATGTTTTAAACTTTGCAATCTAAAATTTTACAAAACTTTCTAAATGAGTTTGACTAATTCTAATAATTGCTTGGGGTTTCTTTTATTTAACAAATGGAAACATAAAAGAAAAATAAACAGTACAAAAAAAGGAACCCAACAGCCCAGCCCGTTTTCCCTCCCCTCCACTCTCTCCCCCTCGCACAAGCCGACTGGGCCTAACCCTCTATCTCGCGCGCGCGCGACAAACGAACCCAGCCCGCGCTCCCCTCTCTCTCTTCCAACAGGCCCCACGGTGACGACAGCGTGATGTCTATCCCTAACCCCCCCGTTTTCTCCGGCCGAACCCGAGCGCACTCTCACACGTTCTCCACCTTCCTCGCCGTTTCTCCACGCCCTGAGCGCCCCTTGATAAAACCCCCGTCCCCCTCTCTCTTTCCCCCCAAACCATTCCCGAAACCACGCCCCCAGGCCGCAGAAATTCCACGCCGGAGTATTCACGGCCGCCGTCGTTCTCGCCGGTTTCCAGCAAGGGTAAGGTACCCCCGACCATCGTTCTCGCCCTATTCCTCCTCCTCTCTCCCGTGCGCATCTCCTAAGCCATCATCTCGATTTTTTTTGGCGTAGCACAGAGGCCACACCATGCGCTTTGAGCTCGTTGGAGACCACCGCGCCTCGGTCCACCTCTCCCTGCTGTTCCCGGAAGCGAGCGTCTGCGCCAGCATCTCCATCGTCCATGGAGCATCGCTACGTCCCTCGTTGTCACTTCTCCGTGAGCTAGAACCCCCGGAGGCGCCAACTCTGTCAACCATCTGCGACGCCAACCACCACATCGCCATTCTCCAGCCACGCCCCGCCGGTGAGCTCCCCCTCAGATCCCTACTGTTCGTTTCAATCTCAACGACCGTGATTAGATTCTTTTCGCGAAGCGGTACACAACACTAGGAAAGCGCCGCGTGGCATAGCCCCGTTAGCGCCAGTCAGCACCCCCTGGTTTAAATTGATTTGAATCCAATTTAAAAACAGAAACTGCTGTCCCATTATAAATTCGATAGAAAATTAAATAGTGATCCAAAAATTGTGAGATTTGAACCTTTAGAGAGCTAATTAAATTATCTACCCAAATATAAAAAAATATCATGTGGTCTTTGTAGAATTTTTTTGAGTAGTTTTTAAATTACCAAAACCACTCATAAACACCAATTAATTCATAGTTTGAGTTATACAATTCCAATTTTGTTAAAGTTGTAGTATCTGGATTCCTTAGAACTTGTAGAACATCATGGAACCAGAGAAAACCAAAACTGTGTCATGCACATACTTTCTATTTCAAATTTAGTCAAATCAGTAATCTGTCCATAATTCAAATTCTAAAATGTATTTTTGAGTGAAACCAATTGGGTTGCCTTGGTATTAGTGTCCTCTGTCCAGAAACAACAAGGACCAATTTTTACAGAAACTTAAAAGTGTGATTAAAATTTAATTAGTCTAAAGATCTATTATTGGACTACTAAATTAGAATAATTAAATTATTGCATTGAAATAAATCTTAACCAGAGCCTTATATCAACTAAATAAACCTCATATAATACCAAATACACATCAACACTACATCTAACATGTGTAAAACAAAATCTTGCATTCATGCATGCATACATGTTTATGATTATACTGTTTGAGTGGTATGTTTATGGTTGTGTGGTTATTGCTTGTTTAGATTTTGGGGAATACCAATACAACACCTATGATTGTTGTGCTTGTGCTGGTTGCTGCTATCAAGGCAAGTGATACTCATGTACTACTTTTGTTTTCAACTGCATTAGTGTTTTCAGTAGTATGCATGATAGGTAATATTATTATTTTCCAAGTATATCCTATGCTCATAACACCTAGTAGTGTGTAGCCAACCTGAAACCCCTGCTAGGTACTAGTTTAGCAAATACCAGAATGCTATCACAACTACTGCTGCTACTTGTTGGGTTGTGATGATTTAAAAATGAAAATTAACAACCCAATGAAACGCCTGGGTGGATTGGTAATTGCTTGGTTTATGTTGAGTGGCTACTCAGGGCCATGTCCATGGTGGTTATCACCTGGGTCACTCCTAGGGCCATGGATGTGGTGGTTGTCACCTGAGGGTACACTTGTGGATTGCCACCCAGGAATAAAGAGATATGTAGGTCTTGAATGTATAGTTAGTTTCCACTGCATCCTTGAGGTAATATGGGCTCTACAAAGATTAAGTAAGTTGTGGGGGTTCATCCTATTGTATGACATGGGGTGGTAGAATTTTAGGAGCGTCGAGTCATGCTTGTATGGTTGAATCCCTCTTCCCAAAGATCTTGTCTCATTCTTCTCTTTGGGCGGATGAGTCTCGAGGTGAAAGTGCACAACCTCTGCAGAGTTAAAAACTAAGATCTTAGCCGTGTCCTTGATTATGGGCAATTTGAGCAAACTAGACATAGTTGGTGCTGAAGGATCTCCTCATCTTTTCTGAATGCATTAAAACTTGGTAGCAACCTTTTCCTAGAGCACATGGCGTGTCTTCCCCTCTATGCTACCTTTTCAAACTCATGGTGTGTCTACCCATGATGATTTCCAAACTTCATGGTGTGTCTACCCATGATGCCTTTATTAAACTACATGGTGTGTCTCCCATGTTGATTTTCAGAGTTTTACAAAGGTTTATCAAATATAGGACAAAATTGGCTTTATGCAAATAGCCTAGACTCCAGCATCCAAATATCATGTAGCTAGTTATTCCTCAAAACTGTCACCATACAAGTGTCACTTGTCAGTACATTGTTTGTACTGACTTCCTCCCCCATGGGGGCTGCATATTCCAACATGCAGGTCATTCGGATGATGAATAACTGTTTAGGATCTCGAGCCTACATCCCAACATGTCTGCCTGTGGCACATGAAGAGAAGGAGGCTCATTGAAGATAGCTTTCCGTTGTATTTGCTTTGAATTTTGTTATTTGGGGATAGTCCATGTTGACTACGCCATTTGTAAGAATATTTCATTTCGTATCCAATGGATCATACGTTGTAGAATGATGCTATTGTTATGAATATTCATTTTTTATGTGTATGCTATCAGTGATCCCAGGAATAGCATCTACATAGGTATTCTACCTTTGTGAAAAGGTAGGGTGCTACAAAATGGTATCAGAACATAGTGTTGCCTGTAGGATCGAGACCCCAGGATTGGAAACCATATGAACAAAAGTTATGTCAAACATTTATGAAAACTTTTATTCTAGATTTGTATTTTATTTTTGCTCTATTCTTGTATATTCCTACCCAGTGCTAACCATACCCTTTCATTTCCCAAAAATTTAGATGGACCCTGCTGATGAGGACTACACTGGAGATATTGTTGTTGCTGGAGATGCAGGGTACTGGCTGAGCAAGACCCTATAGGAATTGGCCATAGATATTGGGATGCCAGCTCTTCACTTCCACGACATGCCAGGGTTCATTGACCACACTGGTCTCGTAAGTGGCTCATCTCAACGTTCATTCCTGGTCGTACGGCGGACCCAGACGACCATGGCATGGAATACGCCCAGTACTACCGAGACTTCACATGTTCGATGAGTTCAGCAATGCATGATGCCATCGCCGGCATCTGCAACAAGTACCGAGCACACATCACCCACGGCAGTGTCTTCCGACTCTTTGGAGAGAGGACTGAGTCAGGAGCGCCCATTGATCGTAGTCACCAACATCTCACTCCCACACATCACCAATTCATGGAGATGGACTTCGTAAATACGAATATGGAGTGGGAGATGCGTAAGCAGATGGAGGTGACTGATACCCAGCGGGATAAGCTTGGGCAGCTGGGGAAGACAATGATGAACCTCGATGACATCAACGATTATTTGAAGGGCAAGCTGGATTTCAAGGATGCTACAATTTCTTATCTCCGAGCACAAAATGCATACTTCACGAAGGACTCCAAGAATATGGATGAAGTTAGTCAGGAGAGAGACCAGCTGAAGAATCAGGTTGAGGAACTGCAGAGGGAAATAGCCCGGCTGACAGTGGCACAGAGAGGGAAAGAGCCCATAGTCCCTCCAACCCCTGTTGATCACCAGGCTCCTGCTGCAGAAGAAGATCATCAGGCTCCAGCTGCAGAGGAAGAAGAAGAGGAGGACTCTGAGGAGTGGGTATTTGAGAGCTCTTCTGATGAGGATCCTGACATCGAGGATAGCTCGACATGAAACCACTCACCTCTGAAGAAGCGCCTGAAGTCTACATACTACTTCAAGTTGTTCGAGATTCAAAACTGGAGAGCCAAGATCTTGTGTCACTAGATGTTTCCCTTAGACTTTTGTATCTCGTTTATGTATTCCTGTATTGTCTTACTACTTGAAGTATGACAGTACCCACGACTCTTTTAGTTTCCTAAAACCTTTGTTATGTTATTATTTGTGAGTTTGTTTTGTTGTTGTTTGTTTGATGCCTGTACATGGGTAGAAATTTTATTCCCCACTAGGTCTATCTGTCAATCTCATTTCTCATCTATTCCAAAACCCCGATGCCTCCCAGGCCAGATCTAACTCAAGAAGCATTCCGCAGATGCTGGCAGCCCAAACTCAGCCGATGCAGATGATGACGCAGTTCATGCAGCACAACAACAACAACAACGACAATAACAACAATAACCCTCCACCACCACCTCTTGTTGATAGGCTTACCAGGTTCCTCATGCTCAGGCCCAACAAGTTCTCTACTAGTACTGAACCCATGGTGGCTGACGACTGGCTTCACTCGGTTAGCAAGTACTTGACTGCTTGTGAATGCAATGATGCAGAGAAGGTCAGATTCACCGCACATCTATTGGAGGGACCAGCTTCAATGTGGTGGGAGACATTCTAGGTCACCCATCCTGTGGAAGGACTGGACTGGGACACATTCAGGGCAGGCTTTCGTAATTCCCACATCTCATCAGGCATTATGAATCTTAAGAGGGATGAGTTTCGTACTCTGAAACAAGGTGGAAGAACCCTTAAGGAGTACATGGATGATTTCTGTGAACTGTCCAGGTATGCCCCGGAGGACATTGATACCGATGCCAAGAGGAAGGAGAAATTCCTGAACGGAATCAAGGGAGACCTGAAGATACCACTATCTATGGCATATGCTCCAAACTACCAGACACTACTTGACCAAGACATCCCTCTGGACAACAACATCAGGAAGGAGGAGAACCACAAGAGGAAGTTTGGCAATGGCAAGAACCATACTGAAACATCTCACAAGAGGCATAACTCATCTGAGAGTAGTAGAGGCTACAGTGGCCACAAGCATGGAGGCCATTTCCACAAGGGCAATGGCCACACATTCAATGGTGGGTTCAGAGGTAATAACTCCAATGGACATTACAATGGTAATCACGATGGCCATCGTAATGGACATCACAATGGGAATAATGGACATCATCACTCAAACTCAAATAGAAAAATGGACTTGTCTGATGTCACATGTTTCAAGTGCAAGAAGAAGGGGCACTATGCTGATCAATGCACAGAACCAAAGGCCATTGAGGCAACCAAGCCCAATCCATTCCAGAAAGGGCATGTGAACCACCTGGATGTTGAAGAAGTGATGAATGAACCTGATGCTGCGATGGGTACGTTTCCACTCAACTCCTTTACAACATTAGTTTTATTTGATACTGGAGCATCGCATTCATTCATATCAAAGGCATTTGTGGATAAAAATAAAATAACCACCAAATCAATAGGAAAAGTATTCCAAGTGAGTTCCCCAAGTGGCGAGATTTCTGTTAGTACTATGTGCGGGGGACTAATTCTGGAGATTGGGACCCACAAATTTCCAACCCACTTAGTAATCCTACCATCACAAGAACTAGATGTTATCTTGGGTATGTATTGGATGACTACCTATGGAGGAGTCATAGACTGTCTCAATAGATCAGTCACACTATCAATCCCAGAAGGTAAGAGGGTTAGATACAAACCCCACTTGGAACCTAAGGATATCACTCTGAACTATCTTAAGGGGGTTAGCCTAAACCATCTTAAGGAGGTTAGCCTAGACCAAGTGTCTGTGGTGAGAGAATACTCAGATGTATTCCCAAATGAGCTACCAGGAATGCCACCGGATAGAGATGTGGAATTTCTAATTGATTTGCTTCAGGGCACATGACCTATAGCAAAGAGACCTTAACCTATGTCCACTGATGAACTGAAAGAACTCAAAAAGCAACTTGAAGAGCAGTTAGGTAAAGGATTCATAAGATAAAGTTCATCCCCTTGGGGAGCACCAGTTCTGTTGGAGAAGAAGGACAAAAGTCAGCGTTTGGTTATGGACTATCGTTCGCTGAACAAGGTGACAATCAAGAACAAATATCCACTACCTAGAATCAATGACTTGTTTGATCAGTTGGAAAGAGCTGGTGTGTTTTTCAAGATCGACCTACGGTGTGGATATTTTCAACTCAATATTAGAAAACATGATATACCCAAGACTGCTTTTGTCACTAGATATGGTTCATATGAGTATACGGTCATGCCCTTTGGCTTAACCAATGCCCCATCATACTTCATGAATATGATGAACAAAGTGTTCATGGAATTCCTCGATAAGTTTCTCGTAGTCTTCATTGACGAGATACTAATCTACTTCAAGAGTGTTAAGGAACACGAGAAACACCTTCGTGTGATAATAGAAAAGCTTAGAGAACACAAGTTATATGCCAAGTTTTCAGCAAGTGTGAATTCTAGTTGGGTGAAGTAGGATTTCTAGGACACATTGTGTCTAAGGAAGGAATTGCAGTCGACCCCTCAAAGGTTACTGCTGTGACAGAATGGGAACCACCCAAGAATGTAGGAGAAATCCGTAGCTTCTTAGGCTTGGCTGGATACTATATAAGATTCATTGAGAACTTCTCCAAGATTGTCAAACCTATGACTGAACTATTGAAGAAAGAGAAGAAGTATGAATTGACTGAAACATGTGAGACCAGTTTTCAAGAATTGAAGAAGAGACTAGTGTCTGCACCTATGCTGTGTCTACTTGATCTGGAGAAAGAATTCCAAGTTTACTGTGACGCTTCACGTCAAGGATTAGGAAGTGTGCTGATGCTTTGAGCCGTAAGGTTTATGTAAACTGTCTCTCAACCAAAGAGATGTCCCAGGATCTATGTAAAGCCCTCCAAGACCTCAGTTTGGAAGTGGTACCTGAAGGATTCGTGGCATCACTAGTAGTTCAACCAACACTGATGGATAGAATCCGTAAATCCAGGAAGGAGATAAGGAAATAGAGGCAATCAAGAAAACCTTGAAAGAGGCACTAAGTGAAGGAAAGACCACATAATTCAGTGAAGATAAGCAAGGAACTGTTTGTTCGAGAAACGTATCTGTGTACCCAATGACCCTGAGTTGAGGAAGCTGATTTTTCAAGAAGCCCATGAGTCACCTTATTCCATTCACCCTGGTAACACCAAAATGTACATGGACTTGAAGGAAAGATTTTGGTGGAATAATTTGAAGAGAGATATAGCAGAATACATAGCCAAATGTGTCGTTTGTAATAAGGTAAAAGCTGTGCATCAGGAACCAGCAGGATTTCTGCAACCATTGAAGGTGCCAGACTGGAAATGGGACCAAACTGGTATGGATTTTATCACTGGATTACCCCAAACCAAATCACGGTATGACTCAATTTGGGTAGTAGTCGATCGTTTGACAAAGATAGCTCACTGTGTGCCAGTAAAGACCACATACACCAGTGCTAAGTTGGATGATATTTATATGAAGAAGATTGTTTGTCTTCATGGTGTACCCAAGAGTATTGTGTCTAGTAGAGGTACCCAGTTTACCTCACACTTGAAGCAACTAAATGAATCTTTAGGAACTAGATTAGAGTTCAGCACAACATTTCACCCTCAGGCAGATGGCCAAACTGAGAGAGTAAATCAGATTTTGGAAGACATGCTAAGAGCATGTGTCCTAGACTATGGATCTAGTTGGGATGACAACTTTCTGTATGCAGAATTCTCATACAACAATAGTTATCAAGCTAGTATTGAGATGGCACCATTTGACGCCCTATATGGAAAGAAATGTACCACACCCCTGTTGTGGAGTGGTTTAGGAGAAAGAAGTTTCTTTGGTCCTGACATCATTCAATAAGCTGATGAGAAAGTTAGATTAATCAAAGATAGATTTAAGATAGCACAGTCAAGGCAGAAGAGCTATGCTGACAACAAGCGTAGAGATGTTTCTTATGAAACAGGAGATAGAGTCTACTTGAGAGTATCACCCCTTAGAGGTGTGAAGAGATTTGGAATCGAAGGAAAACTAGCACCCCGATTCATAGGACCATTCAAAGTGATGTCCCGCAAAGGAGAAGTAGCATATGAATTGGAATTACCAGAAGTACTTTCAGCTGTACACAATGTGTTCCATGTTAGTCAGCTGAAGAAATGCCATCCTCAGATGTCAAAAACTTCCTTGAGTGATACAGTACCCCTAGGAGAGGTACAAATAGAAAGTGACCTAACCTATGAGGAGAAGCCCATCAAAATACTGGAAAGAGCTGAGAGGAATACCCGTACCAAGACCATCAAGTTTTGCAAGGTTCAGTGGAATCACCACACCGAGGAAGAAGCAACTTGGGAGCAGGAAGAAGACCTTAGAAAAGATCACCCTCACCTATTTGCTAGCCTTTCCGAAGCCCGAGGATGTGCTTCATTTTAAGGGGGTTAGTCTGTAACATCCTAGAATTTTTCAAAAATATTAAACCGGCATGCATACATATCATCATGACATGGTTACACAAAAGTGCATTTAAAAATTTAAACATCACAAAACAAAAACCCTACATCTCCAAAAATAATACATTAATGACCCCATACTAAATTCCCTATAATAAAGTTTATTTTGATTTTTCAAAATTACCAAAACATTTTAAATGTTTTAAACTTTGCAATCTAAAATTTTACAAAACTTTCTAAATGAATTTGACTCATTCTAATAACTGTTTGGGGTTTCTTTTATTTAACAAATGGAAACATAAAATAAAAATAAATAGTACAAAAAAAGAAAAGGAACCCAACAGCCTAGTGATACGTCATAAACGTATCCCTAATTTCTGATGCTCCATGATCATATTTTGACAATTGCTACATGTTTTCTGCCTTCTTTATGTCATTTTTATACGTTTTCGGACTAACATATTAACAAGATGCCACAGAGCCAGTTCCCTATTTTCTGCTGTTTTTTAGTTTCAGAAAAGTTGTTCTGGAAATATTCTCGGAATTGGAAAATTCGAAGCCCGGAAGTCCTATTTTCCCCTCAAGCATCCAGAAGAACAAATAGGAGCCGGAGAGGGGCAGCAGGGGGCCACACCATAGGGTGGCGTGGACCCCCTGGCCGCGCCAGCTAGGGGTGTGGACCACCTGGAGCTCCACCGCCTTTGCCCTTTCGCCTATTTAAGCCCCCCTGGATGGAAAAACCTAGACACCTGATCAAAATCCCCAAAAAAGTTCCGCAATCGCCGTCACCGTCAACCCCAGATCAGGGGGGTTCTGAAGCTGTTTCCGGCACCCTGCCGGAGAGGAGATCATCACCGGAGGCCTCTTCATCACCATGCCTGCCTCCGGAGTGATGCGTGAGTAGTTCATCCTTGGACTACGGGTTCGTAGCTGTAGCTAGATGGTTGTCTTCTCCTCATATGCTTCCATGTTTACATCTCGTGAGCTGCTTATCATGATCGAGATTAATCTTATGTAATTCTATGTGCTGCGTTTGCTAGGATCTGATGAATATTGACCTTATGCCAAGTTGATTATAGTCTTTATTTGCATGTGTTATTTGTGATCGTGCATGCTCTCCGTTGCTAGTGGTTATTCTGGCCAAGTAATTGTTAGTGACTCCAAGAGGGAGTATTTATGCTCGATAGTGAGTTCATGCCTCCTCGTTGCCTTGCTCGAGTGACAAACGTGAAGGGGGAGGATGTGTTTTTGCCATTAAGGAGAAAATAGCGGTGAGAGTGCCCGCGTGCATAATAATTGCTTACATTACACACTTTGTTTAATGCAATTATCTGTTGCTTGCAACTTAATACCTGAGGGGGGTCGGATGATAACCTGAGGGTGGATTATTAGTCATAGATGCAGATGGATGTCGGTATATGTATCTTGTTGTAATGCTCGCACTAAATAACATAGTAATCTTCATGTCATATTGTGCACTAAGGTGCAACCTTTATTTGTCAATTGCCCAGCTGTAATTTGTTCACCCAACATGCTATCTTTTATGGATAGACACCACTAGTGAAACTACGAACCCGGTCCATTTTTCCACACTGTTCAAGAACCCACAACATTTTCCTGCTCTCTTTACTTTCTGCAAGCATACACTATTTTTCCACACTATACGTCTAATCTTTGTTTTCAGCAAGACCGGTGAGATTGACAACCTCACTGTACCGTTGGGGCAAAGTATTTTGGTTGTGTTGTGTGCAGGTTCCACGTTGTTGCTCATACCGATGAAGTGCCGGCACCACCATCAGTGGCATCAACCTTCCGAAGATTCTCTTTCTCCTACTGGATTGATAACCCTGGTTCTTTACTAAGGGGAAAACTTCCGATGTGCTCATCACACCCTCCTCTTGGGGTATCCCAACGAGTGCAAGATCTGCACCATCAAGGACTTTTTCTGGCGCCGTTGCCGGGGAGAAGGAAGTATTCTGGAAAGGGGAGTCTCTCACTCTCAATCTCTTTATTTTTTTTATTGTCTTGTTTTTATTTCTCCATATCAAAAACACACAAAAAATTAGTTTATTTCTCTATATTGAAAACACACAAAAAATTAGTTTGCTTCATAGTTTTTATTTTTGTCTCTATTTTGTTATTTCTCATCATGTTGTTCCCCAAGTTTACCTTGAAAGATTTTTCGGCAGGAAGTGGTTCTATACTTGGAAAGGACACTGTTAAAAAATTATTTCATCATGTTAGTAAGCATGATAACTTTGAGGAAAAATCCATAGTAGAACTTGCTCCCAATTACGAGACTGCTGCAACTTCTTTAGTCCACATGCTAGAAGCTAGGTTTGTTAACCTCCATCCCGTAATGCAACATATGTTCCTCAACTTGAATAACATTGAAGATGTTGAGAAAAGAAACTTCATCCTAGAAACTATGCTTAAAGAATTTAGGGATGTTGCTATAGAAGCTAGAAAAGTTTTTGATCATTTTAATATGCTTGGATCATGTGTAGACATTGTTGGTTCTCTAGAAAAAACTGAATCTAATAATTAAAACGAGGATAAAATACCAATCCCCTTTAAATTAGTAGCTTTACATGAAGAAGAAGAAAAGAATTTTGATTGGATTGTTCCTGAGAAATTATTTGATGAAAATAGTAAGACTAGAAGAACTTAGAGAGGAGCCTATGAATATAAAATACAATGAATTCCTAAAGAATTGCCAAATCTTTATTTGAACGCTTCTCTTGAAAATACTTGAGTTGATTTTTCTATGCCTAGCTGAAAGGCTTTAAAGAAAAGCGCTACCGGGAGACAACCTGTTTTATTTCTCTGTTTCTTTATGTTTTCCTTTGTTTTCTTTGGTGTTCTTGCACCTGGGTGTTTTAAATTTCCTTTTCAAACCCTCTGTATCTTTTATTATGAGTTTTTGTTGATCCAAGTAAATCCACTAGTGAAAAGTTGAGCCTATATTTCGGATTTCTGCGCAGGAAACAAATTTCTGCTGTCCATTGTAAATTCCGTTAAAAATCACAGAAAATTCAAATTGACCTGAGCTTTTTGTGCTTAATCCTGAGTTATATACGCAACTTTTTCTAGAATACCACTTTTTTATTTGAGCAACAGAATAGTTTTGAAAAAATCGATCTTTACCTATTGTTCTGTTTTTTATAGATTTCTGCCATTTATCGCATTTGCATCTTAATCTCTTTTTTGGTGTTCTTTTGAGAAAAAGAGTTTTGAAAGAAGTTGTGACAGTATATAATGTGTTTTTAAGTGTTAGACTTGTGTTTAAACTGAACCATGTGGATTTATTATTTCGATTGCACTAACGTTGCTAATGAAGATTGTGAGAATTTCGATGTGAAGGATGTTTTCAAGGGTCAAGAGAAGAGGATGATATGATGTGAGAAAGAAGAGTGAAAATCCTAAGCTTGGGGATGCTCCGGTGGTACATCCAAGAAAATTCCAAGAAGACTCAAGCGTCTAAGCTTGGGGATGCCCAAGGCATCCCCTTCTTCATCAACAAATTATCAGGTCGCTTCTAGTGAAACTATATTTTTTATTCGGTCGCATCTTATGTGCTTTACTTGGAGCGTATTTTATTTTTGTTTTCAGTTTGCTTTTTATTTTTCTTTCAGTTTGTTTTTACTTTCATAATAAGCTTGGTTGTAACCCAGCATTCTTTTATTGGAGAGTGACACGCTCCGCTTTTTGATGAGAATACGTTGTATTCTTAGTCTCTGTTTATCTGCTACATTTATTCAGCTCCTGTTTTGCATGCATCTCTTATTAGAGATGTTAGTTTTAGTAGTAATATTTGAGTACTATCATGTTTTCTTGCTGTATCATAAAGAGTATTTTTGTTAAAGCATGTTTTGTATGGTGCTTGTTGGGAGAAACGAAAGAAAACTGCTGCTTGAAGTAGAATTTATAACAGTACTAGTAGAAGCTTGTATAGACCGTGGATAGGACTTTTTCATGCCATGATAAATGTTATTTTAGTTTTAAAGCCTTGTGGTTATTGAGTAGCATGATTATCCTCAAATATCTGAGAGTGTTTAATATGTATTGAAAGATTCATGAGTTGTTCTTGTCATAGTAAAGCATCAATATATGGTATTCTCTTTCGAATGTTTGATTTGGTTGACTTGGCGCATGCTCACACCATGTTTATGACTAAAAACCAGTCACGAATAGACTCCATGGCCACTTAGTTTTTGAACTTGTGATACTGCTTATGTTTTAATTAATGATGCTTATGTCGCTATGCATGATTATGGCTCTTATGCTCTCTTGATTTGTCGCTCCCAGTCTTTTGCTAGCCTCCACCTGTACTGAGTATGAGCTCTATCGTGCATCCAAACTCCCTTAAACCAAAGTTTTTTCCATTGTGTCCACCATACCTACCTACATGTGGTATTTAACTGCCATTCCAAAGTAAATTTCTCATGTGTTACCTTTAAAACCTTCAAAATTACTCCTGCTTTATGTTCCTGTTTCTGCTCATGAGGACTTAAATAGAGAATCTTTATCTCACTTGTTGATTGGATTTCACACCATGGACTAGTGGATTCATCCGCTTATCCAAATGATAGAAGATCTGGCAGCGAGGTGCCCAACACCAAATTAATGCATACAAATTCTCTTCACTATTTTACCCCTGATTTATCAGTCAAAGCATAATTGTGTAAACAAAAGAGAAACATGGATGACCTTCTACACCAACTGCATCCTTCACCATAGGAGCCGCTCTTGTGAATCCAATTGACTTGTGACGTATTGTATTTTCTGTTTACCATTCGTTGACATTAGCATACATCTCCCAAAATATAGACAGTCCTCCACGGTTTGTGATTGTTGGCAGGCACCCGAGGATTCGGTTAGCCATTGTTTGGGAAAGATGGATGGGAGGAGTGTCAAACTTTTAATACCTGTGTTTAATAAAATAAAAGCTCTAGCACATGAGTGATCCCTGCTTCCCTCCGCGAAGGGCCTTTCTTTTACTTTTATGTTGAGTCTCTATCTTCTAACTTTATGCACAGTTGAGAGAGCTTTTTTGCCATTCTGAGTTCTATGTGCATTTATCCCATAAGCATCAATAATTACTTCATGATGTGATATTATTTGTTCTTAAATTATTTGTTCTAGTCTTCCTCTTGAACTTTGAAGGTGTCATGGCATTTATGTTTTGCCCCACTCTTAGGGACTATCGAAATATCACTTTGCCATGCTTTCTCTATACCTGAAACAAACGTTTACCTTTCTTTGCATTATTATTCATGATCCTTTATTTGAGTTACTTTTCGTGATGCAAAGTAATTGCTATGCTTTATTATTAAAGTTTTATTTATCATGCCTATGTTTAAAGTTTTATGATCTCAGCGTGCATATGCTTTTACATTAGATTGATCAAGTTTCTGTTAGTAGCATGTTACCTCATAAATTATTGTTTTATCGTTTACCTACTCGAGAACGATTAGGAACTAAGCTTGGGGATGCTTGATACGTCATATATGTATCCCTAATTTCTGATGCTCCATGATCATATTTTGACAATTGCTACATGTTTTCTCCCTTCTTTATGTCATTTTTATACGCTTTCCGGACTAACCTATTAACAAGAAGCCACAGAGCCAGTTCCCTGTTTTCTGCTGTTTTTTAGTTTCAGAAAAGTTGTTCTGGAAATATTCTCGTTATTGGAAAATCCGTAGCCCGGAAGTCCTATTTTCCCCGGAAGCATCCAGAAGACCGAAGAGGAGCCGGAGAGGGGCAGCAGGGGGCCACACCATAGGGTGGGGCGGCCCCCTGGCCGCGCCAGCTAGGGGCGTGGGCCCCCTGGAGCTCCATCGCCTTTGCCATTTCGCCTATTTAAGCCCCCCGGATGGAAAACTCTAGACAGCTGATCAAAATCCCTGAAAAATTTCCGCAGCTGCCGTCACCGTCAACCCCAGATCAGCGGGAATATGAAGCTGTTTCTGGCACCCTTGCCGGAGAGGAGATCATCACCGAAGGCCTCTTCATCACCATGCCATCCTCCGGAGTGATGCATGAGTAGTTCATCCTTGGACTACGGGTTCGTAGCTGTAGCTAGATGGTTGTCTTCTCCTCATATGCCTCCATGTTTAGATCTCGTGAGCTGCCTATTATGATCGAGATTAATCTTATGTAATTCTCTGTGCTATGTTTGCTGGGATCCGACGAATATTGACCTTATGCCAAGTTGATTATAGTCTTTATTTGCATGTGTTATTTGTGATCTTGCATGCTCTCCGTTGCTAGTGGTTTTTCTGGCCATGTAATTGTTAGCGACTCCAGGAGGGAGTATTTATGCTCGATAGTGGGTTCATGCCTCCTTTTTGCCTTGCTCGAGTGACAGAAACATGAAGGGGGAGGATGTGTTGTTGCCATTAGGGAGAAAACAGCGGTGAGAGTGCTCGCGTGCATAATCATTGATTACATTACACACTTTGTTTAATGCAATTATCTGTTCCTTGCAACTTAATACCTGAGGGGGTTCGGATGATAATCTGAGGGTGGATTATTAGTCATAGATGCAGATGGATGTCGGTCTATGTATCTTGTTGTAATGCCCGCACTAAATAACATAGTAATCTTCATGTCATATTGTGCTCTACGGTGCAACCTTTATTTGTCAATGGCCCAGCTGTAAGTTTTTCACCCAGCATGCTATCTTTTATGGAGAGACACCACTAGTGAAACTACGAACCCCGGTCCATTTTTCCACACTGTTCAACAACCCACAACAATTTCCTGCTCTCTTTACTTTCTGCAAGCATACACTGTTTTTCGACACTATGTGTCTAATCTTTGTTTTCAGAAAGACCGGTGAGATTGACAACCTCACCGTATAGTTGGGGCAAAGTATTTTGGTTGTGTTGTGTGCAGGTTCCACGTTGTTGCTGACACCGGTGAAGCGCCAGCACCACCGTCAGTGGCATCAACCTTCCGAAGATTCTCTTTCTCCTACTGGATTGATAACCCTGGTTGTTAACTAAGGGGAAAACTTCCGTTGTGCTCATCACATCCTCCTCTTGGAGTATCCCAACGAGTGCAAGATCTGCACCATCACCCAGCCCGTTTTTCCTACCCTCCACTCTCTCCCCCTCGCACAAGCCCACTGGGCCTAACCCTCTATGTCGTGCGCGCGCGACAAACGAACTCAGCCCGCGCTCCCCTCTCTCTGCCAACAGGCCCCATGGTGACGACAGCGTGACGTCTATCCCTAACCCCCCCGTTTTCTCCGACAAAACCCGAGCGCACACTCCCAGTTTCGCCACCTCCCTCGCCGTTTCTCCACGCCCCGAGTGCCCCTCGATAAAAACCCCGCCCCCTCTCTCTTTCCCCCCAAACCATTCCCGAAACCACGCCCCCAGGCAGCTGAAATTCCACGCCAGAGTATTCACGGCCGCCGTTGGTCTCGCCCGTTTCCGGCAAGGGTAAGGTACCCCCGGTCGTCGTTCTTTCCCTATTCCTCCTCCTCTCTCCCGTGCGCATCTCCTAAGCCCTCATCTCGATTTTTTGGCGCAGCACAGAGGCCACGCCGTGCGCTTTGAGCTCGTCGGAGACCACCGCGCCTCCGTCCACCGCTCCCCGCCATTCCCGGAAGCGAGCGTGTGCGCCAGCATCTCCATCGCCCATGGCGCATCGCTCCGTCCCTCGTCGTCACTTCCCCGTGAGCTAGAACCCCCGGGGGCGCCAACTCCGTCAACCATCTGCGACGCCAGCCACCACAGCGCCATTCTCCGGCCACGCCCCGCCGGTAAGCTCTCCCTCAGATCCCTACCGTTCGTTTCAATCTCAACGACCGCGATTAGATTCTTTTCGCGAAGCGGTACGCACCACTAGGAAAGTGCCGCGTGGCATAGCCCCGTCAGCGCCAGCCAGCACCCCCCCGGTTTAAATTGATTTGAATCCAATTTAAAAACAGAAACTGCTGTCCCATTATAAATTTGATAGAAAATTAAATAGTAATGAAAAAATTGTGAGATTTGAACCTTTAGAAAGCTAATTAAATTGTCTACCCAAATATAAAAAAATATCATGTGGTATCTATAGAAAATTTTGGAGTAGTGTTTAAATTACCAAAACTACTCATAAACACCAATTAATTCATAGTTTGAGTTCTACAATTCCAATTTTGTTAAAGTTGTAGTCTATGGATTCCTTAGAACTTGTAGAACATCATGGAACCTAAAAAAACAAAAACTGTATCATGCACATACTTTCTATTTCAAATTTAGTCAAATCAGTAATCTGTCCATAATTATAATTTTAAAATGTATTTTTGAGTGAAACCAATTGGGTTTCCTTGGTATTAGTTTCCTCTGTCCGAAAACAACAAGGAACAATTTTTACACAAACTTAAAAGTGTGATTAAAATTTAATTAGTCTAAAGATCTATTATTGGACTACTAAATTGGAATAATTAAATAATTGCATTGAAATAAATCTTAACCAGAGCCTTATATCAACTAAATAAACCTCATATAATACCAAATACACATCAACACTACATCTAACATGTGTAAAACAAAATCTTGCATTCATGCATGCATACATGTTTATGATTGTACTGTTTGAGTGGTATGTTTATGGTTGTGTGGTTATTTCTTGTTTAGCTTTTGGAGAAGACCAATACAACACCTATGATTGTTGTGCTTGTGTTGGTTGTTGCTATAAAGGTAAGTGATACTCATGTCCTACTTTTGTTTTCAACTGCATTAGTGTTTTCAATAGTATGCATGATAGGTAATATTATTATTTTCCAAGTATATGCTATGCTCAGAACACCTAGTAGGGTGTAGACAACCTGAAAACCCTTCTAGGTACTAGTTTAGAAAATACCAGAATGCTATCACAACTACTGCTGCTACTTGTTGGGTTGTGATGATTTAAAAATGAAAATTAACAACCCAATGAAACACCTGGGTGGATTGGTAATTGCTTAGTTTATGTTGAGTGGCTACTCAGGGCAATGTCCATGGTGGTTGTCACCTAGGTCTGTAGAGGCCCCAAACATGATGGTCCAGAACCCCTCATATGCATACATTCATGATCCCAAGAAATTCAGTCGTGAACAAGATACGAAGTGGTACACAGATACATTATCCATTACACGAATAACAACACTCTTACAAGCCAATGGTCACATGACCAAGTCTTTATTAGCTGTCACGCAGGACAGCCAAAGTTTCACAACTCACACACACAACGGAAAAGAAACACACATAGGTAGCCCATGTCACGCAGTCACCGACAGGCTACTGACCGGGAGCCGGGCCTAGTTCGCGTATTCGTCAGAGCAGTACCCTTCCTCGTATTCCTCCTCCAAAGACGTCTCCTCAAAGTCTGGCCAAGTAAATAGCCAGGGGCGAAACCAATATGAGTACTTTTGAATGTACTCAGCAAGTCATCCTTCATACGCTTACAAAATGCATCATGCTTATATGGTGGATAGGTAGGCTATAAATAGGGCTCAATACCCATGGTGTACATCTAAGATGACATCATAGTTGCATTCATTTTATCTGTATCTTCGTTGAAGAAGATACTTCAAACGAAATTAATATAAGTTTTCTTTCTCTTGTAGATATCGTATGTACAAGAGGTTTTGATAAAACTTGTTTTATAAAAGAAAGTTTTCTTTGCAAAACTTCTTGGAACAACATGTCCAGATCCTTCATCGGTACCTCTCAGGTATAAGTCCTTGTTCAAAAACACATTTTTGAAAACTTGACACAATACTAGCTACATGGCCTTTCAACTGCCCATATCCGAGGGCTCAGCTATTCTGAATAGTTTTACTATGCAGAGGTGTACACATTCCACTAGATCTAATCATCTGCCATGAACCACCCATGGATCGACACAGCGATATGCAAGCATCAGAAGAATGATCCTAAATGTCCACTCTAACAAAGCTAGTACATGCTCATTCCTTCAATTGGGGTGTTCTCCCCGGCACCAGTTTCCGCCCTGCCTTGTCAGGAGACCCAACTGTCGCTTTCGGGGGGTAACTTAATCCCTCGCTTTGTATGTCCCGTTACTCCCTCCTGGCGACACTTCGGTTCAGAGAATCACTCTTTCTATAGCATCTTGGAATGAAACACACACTAACAAAGTCAAGTTTCTAGATAGGCCCCGTACCCATGTTGGGGTAGCGTGACAGTACTTCTTGGTTGTCTAGCGAAGAATAGGTTATGTGCCTTTTGTAAAACATTTGGAAAACAACTCTTTAGCTCCCCGGGTGAACAAGGTCCCGCCTCTTCACCGTGGACTTTTCATAACTCCTTTTGTTTGCAAAAGCACATTTTAAATGTGTCCCCTTAGGGACTCAAGATTATTATCTTAGGCGGTATTTATATACCTTATGGTGGCTAAGGGCTTGGTAACACCAAGTTGACTAATGGCAAAGTGATAGTATAACTACATAATATTAATAGTAATATTCACTCAATAAAATAGTTTTTGGTAATCAAGTTTTTGAAAACTTCAGAAGTAGGGCATGCATGATAGATAATGATAAGTAGGAATAACAGCAAACTTTAGGTATGGCTTGCCTTGGAGGAAACGAGGGTCTTGTTCGTGATCACAACAGGAGTGGTAGTAGTAACCTCCTGCTCCAACTACCTCTTCTTCGGTTTCTATCGTCGTAAAATAAAAATAAGGACACTCAATCAGAATCAAACTAAGCAAGCAATGAAATTATCTACACCATACAGAAAGCAATGCACACACAAAAATAACGCACAAGTCCACCAAACAATAATACACAATCAAACAACCAAAATAATAATATTTATTATTATTACTACAACTACTATGGTTGAGATAGGTCATTTCTCAACAACATGAGATGGAACCAGTGGGTGTTCCACTAAGTTTTCCATGTCATTTAAGAGGTATTTAGCATATGGTCCAACTTGTGGAAACAAAATATTTCCCTAACAAAAAAAATACTACTAGCTATTCTAGTGAAAGCAACACTATGGACAATAAACAATTAAACCTAAACATGCATTTCTAAAGGACAACATGCATCCTAACAGAGATGAAAACAAGTAATAACCAGCACCAAAATGGTACTGGATCCACATGAAAATACTCATAATACATGGGTAAGAATCTAGCTAGGCATTTGCATCACATGATTAAATAAAAATTAAACTAGAGAATATATCTATGCTCATACTAGTTCCATACAAATCCTAAACATGCATAAACTTTCTAACATGGTAGATCTGTGAGAAAAGAACATAATAACACTAAGCACAACATCTAAACATGCTAGAAAACAGCACAACGCTAGCAAGCAATTATTCACAAATCAAATCTACACATTTTATTTCTAACAGAAAAATACAAAACCTTAGATCTGTTGCCAAAATAAATCTAGAGCTCTAAAAATCACACAAATCTAGGATATCATAGATCTATCCAATACCTAACATATCCAATTGGATTCAGATCAAAAAGTGTTGTAAAATAAATCCTAAAAATCACAGAACATGCTACTGGACTTTTACTAAAGTGGGTGCCATTTCCAAATGGTAGCTCACCTTGATGTGAGGTTAAGTCCTACTGGTAGATCTAGTCAAGGGATACTCAAGGAATTTTAGTTTGCACATTTTGAACATTCCAAGCAAAAGTTATTGCATTTTTGTGTTAACAGACAGTGTGCAGTTCATCATTTTTCATTTGTTCATACAAGGTTCAAAACCAATTCTGCAAGTTGCATCTGTTCAAGATTTTGTTCATCCACCTCAGGTAAGTTTGGTTGATTTTATTTTTGAGTTTAACAATTTTTAACACGATTAAAGCAAAGTGGCAGATTCAGTGCACTTTCAAAAAGGAAAATAAATTAGTTTCACGGGTTGAGAAACACACGGGCGCGCGGCCCGCTAGCGCTCTGCGGCCCACCACGCTTCCACGGCACGCGGCGCGTGCGTACTGCTTTGCAGTTTAAACTTGGCCGTTGATCTCGCGATCAACGACGCACGACCATCGTCCTCTTCCTCTCTCTCTCTTCTCTCCCGACTGAAAGACGCGTGGCCGGCGGCGAACTCGGAAGCGATAGCTCACCTAGGGGGGTTGCAGGCGAGTGGCGAGTGGTCGAGGGAGTCGCGGGGGCTTGGGGCTATGCAGGGGTGCTGAGATTGCAGCGTGAGGTAGCTCCAATCGATGGCGCGGTGCAGGTGTCCCGCGGCGGCTCCGACGAGCTCTCCGGTGCTCCTGCAAGCGAGGAACCAGGGGAAAGTGTCAGGCTCGATCCATGGAGAGTGGGGAACACGATGCGAGTGAAAGGAATGGCTGGGGTGGCCTCAGACGAGCGCATCACACCTCGACTGTCCGCGGTGGCCGCGACGCTTCTCCGGCGATCTAGGCTAGCTGGGGTTTTCTCAAGCTCGTGGGTGGGTCTGGGGTGAGTGAGTGAGCGTGTGCGGGAGTGGTAGCGAAGGCCGGGGCCTTGCTGTGGCTTTATAGGGCGGGGCGTCCGTGTGCACGCTCGGGTGGCCACGGGCTTCAGTGGGACGCGCCCGTGCGCGCCCTGGCGTGCCCATGCCGTGCCCTTGCCCTTTGGGAGCGCCCAGGGGCACGACTTGGAGTGGTCAATGGTTGCTAGGGCGAAGAAACGAAAGAAAAACGACGGGGGCGCACTGTAACTCGCGACAGTGGCGAGCTCTGTCAGAAGCCCATGCCGCTCGCCCGTGTTTCTCCCTCTGAACCTCACTCTCTCTCTCCCTCTGTGGTCAAAGTGACTTGGTGACTAAGGGATAGAAGTGATGGGTGCTGACTAGGCTTCTAGAAGGTCCAAACCGTGCATCAAATGGATCATCCAATTAAAATTTACAAGAATTTGAATTTGGTGCCATTTCACTGTTTCTGCAGAAAAATTCAGTTTCAGTAATGACTTAGAAATTTTCTAAGTGTTGGTTTAACAGAATGGATTAGCCATATGTTGCAGTTCTTTTCATGAACCAAATCATATTCAAATTTTGTTTTCCAAGTATGGTTCTGTTAAGAAACATTAGTACTTTCATAAACAGCAAAAGAAACAAAATTTGAAATTCAAATGATCAATGAAAACAAGGTGAAAAAACAGCTAGTTTGGGTTTTTCTCTGTTTTCTAGAAAACACTAAATCTGTCTTATTTTCTTAACTCAAAAACATCAAGAAATTGATTGTTTCTGTAAATCAAAATTTCAAATCAAGTTAACCATTTTGTATTACATATAAGAGAGAGCATATCCATGCCAAGAAAACACAAAATGTGACTCTCCAGCATATAGATAACAAGGGTGAAAAACACCTAATTGGCTTATTTTTCAGAAGTGAGTTTCTATAGAAAATCCTAAGGAAAACATTGGATTAATCTTATGCCAAATTGTTTTATTGATTCTAATAAAACCAAAAGTTATTAATAAGTCGAATACAACATTTCCACATGAATTTTGATGAACAACTTTGGAAACATCAGGTGGAAAACAATCCAGAAATATTTAGAAAACATCAGAAAACAAAGTGAATGATTTTTGAATCAAAGATTGATTGCATTGCATAGATAACCATGGTTCAATACATAATGTTGGATTACACAAGGGCATTAAAATTTTTTTGGTGGCTCACAAAAATGGTCTCCCTCATTGCAACACCCGGGGTTTTCCCCAAAATAAAACTGCTTGTTGTTTTTCTTTTGCATCGCATGACATATTTTGCATCATATTAACATGGCACAAATAGAATTATTTTCTAAAATATTTTAAATGGTAAAAATCTATTCCTCTAATTCACTTGTCATTTTTTTTCTCTGAATATAAGTAATAAAACAAAAAAAAATGTTTTGGGTGGCCAGACCAGGCCAACAAGGCCCAGCCGGCGACCCCACACACCCAAACCCTAAGCCCACCTAACACACCTAGCCCACAACGCACACAACGCACACAACACCACACAGACCCAACCGCACACACACCTAACGCACACCGCACACAACACCTAACGCACACACGCACACGACGCAGGGGATCGATCGGATCCCCTCGTCTCCAACCCTCGCTCGACCCTGCCCCTCACTGCGCCGCCAGGAGAGCCCAGCTCGATCCCGTCGGCCTCAACCCCATCGTACCCAACCTCTCGTCTGCCCCGACCTCTCCCCCTCGAGCTCACCACCGGCGCCCTCCTTCCCCACCTCCTGCGCCACGCCTCCCTCCTCCCTCCCAATCCACTGCTGCCCCGGAGCCGCCGGCCAGCTCGCCGACGCACCGTATCTAGTCAGTCACTGACCGGGGAGATGCTCGAGAAAGAACCAGTGGCGGCGCCGGTGGGAGTAAGGCTGGGGGTAGTGACCGACAGTGCGCCCGTGCTCCCATCCGCACTGCTCCAAGAACCCTAGCGGCGGCGGTGGCCGGCCACCGCACCGGGGCTCCTCACCAGCCACTGCTTGCTCCAGAGGGCTGTAGGCTGCTCCACGGACAAGATGCCGACGGGCGAGAGCCTACGCGCGGAGCTATCAACCAAGACGCCGCCGTTCGGCCTGAGGCTGTGGATAGTGATCGGCATCAGCATCTGGGTGGTCATCTTCTGCATTCTGGGCTTCATGTGCTTCTGGTCCATATACCGGAGGAAGCCGAAGAAGACTCTCGACAAGATCCCGGTGTCCCAGATCCCTGATGTGTCCAAGGAGATCGCGGTGGACGAGGTGCGCCAGCATGCCGTTGTTGAGAGC
Organism: Alopecurus myosuroides; assembly: GCA_028641055.1. NCBI lineage: Eukaryota > Viridiplantae > Streptophyta > Magnoliopsida > Poales > Poaceae > Alopecurus > Alopecurus myosuroides. Next base: position 164,176,482 of record CM054060.1, on the reverse strand, counting down.
TACCAGGTGCAGGAGAGCCAATCTCTGACGGTGAAGGAGAAACCGCATGACAAAGACTCCGGGAAGATGCTGGGGCACTTGGTCAGGACTAAATCCTGTGATGCTGATAATTTGAGCCAGTGCAGCTCGGTCTACCAGTGCGACAGGGCAGGTAGTTCGTATTCTGGTGATGAAGGCAGCTCGGGCAATGCTAGGAGGCAATATCCTCAGTATGCAACTGTCTCTGCGTCCCCTCTGGTAGGTCTGCCTGAATTTTCGCACCTCGGTTGGGGCCACTGGTTTACTCTGAGGGATTTGGAGCATTCAACCAACCGGTTTTCCAAGGAGAATATCATTGGAGAGGGTGGGTATGGGGTAGTTTACCGCGGTCGACTCATAAATGGGACTGATGTTGCCATAAAGAAAGCTTCTGAATAACATGGGCCAGGCAGAAAAGGAGTTCAGGGTTGAAGTCGAGGCTATTGGCCACGTCAGGCATAAAAACCTTGTTCGCCTGCTTGGATATTGCGTCGAAGGCATCCACAGGTGATGCGCCGCTGCTGTGGTGCTCCCTGTGCCGCCGTCGTTGCGGTAATGCGGTTGTCGCCCCATCTTCGGTGCCGGCGGGACGATGCCATGTCCGCAACCCCGACATCGACTGGGCCGCCTCCACTGCCTCGGATACAACTTCCCGAGGCACTTGATCATGCACATGATCTGTTTGGTGTGGCTGAGGCCTTCGCGCCTGTGTCGTGGATGACCGTGACGCTGCCGAGATCCTCCCCAGCCCGTACCTCGTCGCCATGATCTTCTTCGACAAGAACGTGCCGTGAACGACTACCGCCGCCCCACATGTACCTCGTCGACAAGATCCGCCATGACGCCATGACCGACAACGACCACGGGGATGTGTGGGATCGAATACCGACCACCAACACGATCTCTCGTCGCTCGCTGTGTTCGTTTTGCGTCGGCCGCCTTCGTGCGCGCCATGAAGACGGGAACCACCAAGATCTTCTACACGGACGCGGCGAGCACCTCGACCACGACTACGTCTACTTCCTCTTCGAACCTCGATGACAAGATCGACAACTACCACCGATGACGTGAACGACTACTTCCCCTACCTCCTCGACGTCGACTACTTCCTCTACGGACGTCTACTTCCTCCACGTTCCGAAGTTTCCGGCATTGACCCCGGCGATCCTCTTTCCAACGTGCGAACCCAAACCCCAACCCTATACCCTATATGCCTATTTTCTAAATGTCATCTATGTCGTGCATATTAAATCATTCATGTGTTGCATTGCATCTTGTGGGTGCGGGTAACAATAGTATCACCTAATAATTAAATATGGAATGAGTTGGAATAATTAAATATTGTTCCGGTTCCATTTAAAATTGCATAAATCATAACTAATTCATTTTAACTCCAAATTTGAAAAGTAAAATATGTTTTCCAATCAAAATTCTCTAAACTTTGCAAATATAAACTTTGTTTTCTGTTTTGAATAATTTAAATTGCTGAAAACAACTATTTCTTAATTAATGCATTAAAATTGCTAATTTGATAACTTGCTCATTTTAATTCCAAATCCAACAAATAAAATATGTTTTCATACCAGAAAAATGCACTTAATCTGTTCATGCCATCAATGTTCATGTTTGCACCTTGCATGTTGCATTTGTAGTAGTGTTATGTATGTTCACCTAATAAATAAATATGGAATGTGTTGGGGTATTTAATTCAAATCATGCCCTATTCCATTTAATATTGGATAGATCACCTCTACCTTGTTTAAACCTGTTAATCAACATTTAATATTGATGGTTAGCTAAACAACTTGAACCAATTCCTATTTCTCCGGACTCAGGTTCCGATTAAATTGCTTAAGTTGTTTCTTCTCCGTTGCATCTTGCCATGTCATGCATATAAAAATAGGATCATGCTGGATCTCTTGCCGTAGCAGTAATTGTTGCATCTGGTGTTTGTTCGAGGTTCGTTGCTTCCTCCCGGATAGGACGTTGAGATGATGTGAGCAACGAAAAGTTCTTCGGATGTACCTCTACTTGCTGGATTCCAGGCAAGTATACTCACTTGCTGCCAAATGGCTGCCTTTCATCACTTGTTACCGATTCTTCCCGTTGCCTTTATTCTAGCCTTATGACTCGATGCTTGTGTCTCGATCCTATTATATGTTTACCTTGCAGCCATGATATAGCCTTTTCCTTCCACTTCCTATTAACTGTTGTTTGTTTACCCTGTTGGCCCTCGTGTAGTAGTTGCATGCTTAGTGTTGTTTGCGCTCAAGTCTTGTTGTTCCTTTCATATCACCTGTTTAGTCGATAGTTGTGTTTCAATTCAATCAACAACATGTTAATGTTTTGGGTAATAATAATTTGCTGATAAGGCACCGGCAGGAGGCCCGGCGTGGTTTTGAAGCCTGCTAGTGTCGACCCTAATTAGGAAAAGGGTCTTGTCTACTGATCCATGATGAGCGCACTAACCGCATGTGGGAAGCGAGTATGGGCGCCCCCTCAATTTGATTCGATTCGCATCTCGTCCAAATCGCCTCATTTAGTTCGGGTTTTCCATTTGCCGCATGCATGATCTTGCGAACCCAGGCCAGGGTGGAACTTTTGTAGTCGGCATTTAGGGAGACACGTTCTTAGAGTGCTATGAGGGTCCCCTTTTCTTCGTGGGGCTTGATTAGCCGTGCGCTCACTGCACGGGGTTCTTTGGGCTTGATGCGAAGAAGAGTTGGGTTGTGTTGAGTACCTCGCTTGGTGGGTTGATCCCCCGTCTGGCGGGTTATTCTTACGTGTACGGCCAAATTGGTGCATCCCTGCAGGATTAAATCTTCTCGAGAATCCGTGTTTTCCGCGGTTATGGTTGACTTGGTGAAAGTACTGGCTAACAAGTACTCAGAACAACTTACACCTAACTAATGCTAATTTTGACTAGTAATAGTCTTATTGACACAATAACTTGATCCATCATTAATCCACCAGTGTGAGTTATCCTTGGTCTGCTTCCTTAGTAGGGGGTAACATTGGATGGGTTTGTTTGGTGAGTAGTTGAAGTTGGTTTCGATACGCTATCTTATCCCCTATTTTAGCCGGATGTTGTAGTGAGTTTCTGTAGTTGGTTAGTGCAGCCCGCTGCCGCTTATTTGCAATAATCCCTTCCTTTCCGTTGAGCCCAAAGTATTTGTATCTTGTGATGACTGGTTACGCCGGTATCTTGTGAGTATGATTTATCCACTTGCCAGTACTTAACCGTACTGACCCACGAATCTTTTTCGTGGCTGCATATTCAACATTGCAGTCAACAGGTTTGAAGTCTGACGACGTTAGCTTGGGAATCCCTCCGGCTTGGCCTGGGCAGGGATTGGACGCTCTCGGTTATCTTCAGGACTCTTAGTCCAATTTGTATCTTGTCCGTAGACGGACGATATGTTCTTTCTTCCGCTGTTATTTGGATCTTTGTATCGTATCAGTTGTATCCTTGACTCGTTTGAGTCCTCTTGTATATATCTTTTCTGTTGTTGTTGTGGATTATTCGTGAACTGTTGTAATGTTATCACAAGTGGCAACCCGAAATCGGTTATTATGTGGAATTTGGCGGAAATGCTGAAATCTGCATAGTGCCCGATCTCGGGGCGTCACACTCATGTGTTACAAGTGTCCCAAATCTGGGGTGTGACAGGGTCATTCCCAGGGCCATGGATGTGGTGGTTGTCACCTGAGGGTACACTTGTGTATTGCCACCCAGGAATAAAGAGATATGTAGGTATTCAATGTATAGTTAGTTTCCAGTGCAGCCTTGAGGTAATATGGGCTCTGCCAAGATTAAGTAAGTTGTGGGGGTTCATCCTGTTGTATGACATGGGGTGGTAGAATTTTAGGAGCGGCGAGTCATGCTGGTATGGTTGAATCCCTCTTCCCAAAGATCTTGTCTCATTCTTCTCTTGGGGAGGATGAGTCTTAAGGTGAAAGTGCACAACCTCTGCAGAGTTAAAAACTAAGATCTTAGCCGTGTCGCTCGTTATGGGCAATTTGAGAAAACTAGACATATTTGGTGCTGAAGGATCTCCTCATCTTTTCTAAATGAACTAAAACTTGGTAGCAACATTTTCCTAGAGCACATGGTGTGTCTACCCCTCTGTGCTACCTTTTCAAACTCATGGTGTGTCTACCCCTCTGTGCTACCTTTTCAAACTCATGGTGTGTATACCCATGATGATTTTCAAACATCATGGTGTGTATACCCATGATGCCTTTATTAAACTACATGGTGTGTCTACCCATGTTGATTTTCAGAGTTTTACAAAGGTTTATCAAATATAGGACAAAATTGGCTTTATGCGAATAGCCCAGACTCCACCACCCAAATATCATGTAGCTAGTTATTCCTCAAAACTACCACCATACAAGTGTCACTTTTCAATACATTGTTTGTACTGACTTTCTTCCCTGTGGGGGCTGCATATTCCAATGTGCAGGTCATTCGGATGATGAGTAACTGTTTAGGATCTCGAGCCTACATCCCAACATGTCTGCCTGTGGAACATGAAGAGAAGGAGGCTCATTGAAGATTGCTTTTCGTTGTATTTGCTTTGAACTCTTTTATATGGGGCTAGTCCATGTTGACTATGCCATTTGTAAGACTATTTTATTTCATATCCAATGGATCATACGTTGTAGAATGATGCTATTGTTATGAATATTCATTTTGTTATGTGTATGCTATCAGTGATCCCAGGAATAGCGGGTACACAGGTATTCTACCTTTGTGAAAAGGTAGGGTGCTACAGCACCCGAGGATCGCCAGAGCAGCCTCGTCACCATCCGCGCAGCGCTGCCGTACCTTGAAGCGAGACAGCACATCGTGGCCTCCATCGTACTCGCCATCCCGCGCTGAACCTCGTCATCATCTCCGTTGAGTTCTCGGACCCCCAGAGCTCCATCGCGGTTGACTCCCGAGCCCGGCGCCGCCGCGCGCCATTTTCCGGCCAGCCCCGCCGCCAGGCGAGCTCCTCTCTTCCCCAAAACCGTTAGATCTAGATCCAATGGACGAGATTAGATCACTTACTCAAGGGATATCAGCCAACATAAACACGCCACGTGTGCGCTAGTGAGCAGCGCCCGATTGGTTATCTGTCGCCCACTGCAGCGCGTAGCTCACCCAAGCCCACTTCCAGTCCATCGCCCTGCGCCGCAAATGGCCAATATGAGCTCAACCCGTCGTTGGAATTATTTCCGAATAAAAATAGAATGACATTTTTGCAGAAAAGCCCGTGGATTTTATATTCATCATAACTTTTCAACCTCAACTCTAAATTTAGCAGACTTGGACTTTTTGAAATCCAATTGATCTGTAGAATCTTTTAGCACTGTTCAAATTCAAAATTTACAAACTAAAATTGGTTAAAATGTAAATATGCTTGTTTGATGAATTTTGGCATAATTCAAATTCTACAAATCCAAAAATTGCAAATAAAATATATTGGGAAACCTTAGGATGTGTACTTTCATACCCTCTGTTCCAAAATAATTTTTTTAAGAAGTTAAATTTGAATTTAGAATTAAGTGGTCTATTTGAGTATTTTTGACATAGATTTAATTCTATAAATAATATCAATATAGTTCCTTCTGCAAAATTGTAACTTTTAGTAACCCTGAATCAGAGACATCAGTACCTAACCATTTTGGACACCCTTGGACAATGACCATGTGTTTTTGACAAAAAACCCAACATAGAGATTCATCCATTTTACCATGTCTTAGAAATTGTTTCCATCCTTTAATCTTTGATGTTGTGGCTATTTTCAATCCAAGAGTAAGTCCCTAGTGTGTGTCAATCACATACAAGACCAAGTAGTGAAACTTAAACACTAGTACCATTGTTTTCCATCTACTTCTCAACTCCGCTATTCTTGCTTCGCCGTTTCGCCCACCGACGTTGTGGCCCACCGACGTCGCCCTTTCGCCTATTTATTCCCCTCCGAAGGAAAATACTAGGTACCTGATAAAAAATCCCCGAAAAGTTCCACAGCCGCCATCGTCGTCAACCCTAGATCAGGGGGTTCTGAAGCTGTCTCCCGGAACCCTGCTGGAGAGGAGATCATCACCAGAGGCCTCTTCATCACCATGCCTGCCTCTGGAGTGATGCGTGAGTAGTTCATCCTTGGACTACTGTCGAGACATCGTAGTAGTTTTCATAGACGGGGGTGCCATGAGACTACGGTAGAGACGTGGGGTAACGGGATAGCGTAGTAACACAAAACACGGGATTTTACCCAGGTTCGGTACGTCGCGACAGTACGGCGTACCTACTCCTGCACTTCTCACTAATTGGGACTAAAGCCCGTATAACAGGGTTACAATGTGAGGGAATAGATCTAGCTACTCGGCGAGGATGATCTTCTCGGCGAGTTGCGTAGAGCTTGAACTTGTGTCTAACTTGTGCTTAGAACTTGTTTTAATCTATCTCCCGTCCGGCTTTATATAATAGCCGGATTAGGGCTTACAGAGCAGGAAACCTAGAAGACTACGTTTAACTTGTAACTTGGAAAGTAAGGAATCCGTCTTCTCCTCCAAGCCAGACCACGCGGGCCGTGATCCGGGTTCTTCTAGAATCCGGCTTCTACGCGTCGGACTACTGGGCCGCCCAATGGACCTAAGCCCATTACCACGTAGGCCACCCTGGTAGTCCGGCTCTTTGTCTACCATCTTCTATACCCCTATTCAGTATATATCCGACAGTAGCCCTCAGGAAGGATCAAAACTCTGATTCTCCGTCTTTCGCCAAATACATTTTGTCCGGGAAATCTTGATTCAGCAGTCTTGATTCTTTCTACTTTCCTTTTGAAGGAGATGGTAACATAAAACTCGGAACTATGAAAGTCCGGCTTTTCTTCTCGCGATCCTTCGCGGAAAAGGAACTTCTAACGTCAGCGCTTTAATCATGCTGACGCAGGCGACGCTTGGTTTCACGCGGGAAACCCTGCAACGTATCTCTGACAGATTCTCACGGGAAACGAGGAGATAGCCATCATTCCCCTGTCGTTATATTTCCCGTAGTTTCCGGCGAGCGACACGCGTCGAGCATCCAACGGTCGAAAGAGCCGTTGGCACGTATCTAAACGGTTCTCTGGCTATAAATAGCCATCATCGTCCTCCTCCGAAACTTTCCTCACTCCCTCACTGCCCACACCATTGACGCGCACGCGAGCTCGAGAGCAAGTCCTTGTCCCAACGCACGTATCCGTCGCACGCTGAACGCAAAGAGCCACCAAAAAATGGCCTCTTCGCCGCCGTCACCGACCCGCGCCGCCATCGACGAGCTCGTCAGCGATCTGGATCCACAGCCAGGATCGCAGAAGCACGCCGGCGGCAAGCCGGAGAAGACTGCGGCTTCCGCGGCGGGCGGAGAAAACACTTCCGCCGCCGCGGACATTGCGACATCGAGCGCCGCGACAACCCCGCCGTTTGCACCTGAAACGGCGGAGGAAAAGATCGAGCTCCTCGGCGATGAACTCGCCGCCGCGGAGGCCGCCGCCGCCGCCGCCGCCGGAGCGGACGAGGAAGCGGAATCTGCAGGCAACTGGAGTGCCTGCAGTATTCCTCCGGCTCTCCTTCCAAACTTGGAAAAGGAGGGCCTGGTTCTCAAGAAGAAATGACGGCTGCCAGAAGAAGAAACCGAACCCGCGCCACGGGATGGCGAAAGGGTACTCCTTTCTTCCCACCTTTTGCGAGGTATGGGGCTTCCACCATCTTCCTTCTTCCTCCAGGTTCTCTCTCATTACAACATCCAGCCCCACAATCTTCCCCCCAATTCCATTCTATACATGGCCGGCTTTCCGGACTTGTTTGAAGGCTACTTAGGGCTAGAACCTAGGTTAGACTTCTGGATGTACTGCTTTGGAGTTAAGCGGAACTCTTCGGAGGGCGCACTCCCAACTTGCGGGACCATATCCTTCACTCTTCGGAGATTCCGAGAGGATTGGTTCCCCAAGATCAAAACTTCAGAATCCGTCAAATTTTGGACGGGTTCTTTCTTCTATCATCCCGACGTGCCTTTTCCTAAAAAGGCCGTCGGGGTTCCACCTTTTGTGAACTCTGCCGCCGTTCCCCAGGATAACTGGGGAACAGAAGCCGTCCAAGTTCTGCCGCCAGATCTGCTAAAGATCAAGCGGCGCATCGCCAAGCTCACCTCCATGGATCCGCCTCTAACCGGCATGGACACGGTTCTATGCTAGCTGATTAGGCGGATCCAGCCACTAGCCAACCACAGCGGCCGTTTCCTGTGCGAATACACGGGAGTCAAGGATCCGATGCGGACATCCGCCAAGGATTGGCCCGCAAAGGAACTTAGGCGGCGCATCAACCAGTTGGTCGCATCGCGCGATCAATACACAGAGAGTCGGCCAATGTACACGGCCGAAAATCCGGTTCCCAAGGTAATTTTTTCAGTCATTTGGGTACAGTTCTATTTTTTCTCGGATTTCCTAGCTTCTGATTTTGATCTTGCTTGTTCGACAGTTCGAAGATCTTTCAGATTCGGACTTGGTGTCTGAGGCTGAGCTGGACGCGCTGCGCACCGCCGCTACAGGTGGACGCAAGCGCAAGAAGATAACTTCCTCGGAAGAAATTATCGATCTTGACGGAATCCCCGTCGCCACCTCCAGGTTCTTTCTTCTGGAATTTTCTTTTATGGGAACTTTTTTCATCCATCTTCGGTGTTTTAACCTTTTCCGGGTTTTTATGTTTTTTAGCCTGCCACCTTCCACCCTGAAGCCGAAGAAGCTGAAGAAACACAAGGTTTCTTCCAGCCGAGGCAGCCAACCTTCTCCCGCCGTCGCCCCGGACACGCCAAGTACAATGGCGGAAGAGCCTACTGCAGCCCCCACCACCAAGCCCCCAGAGCCCAGCCAGCCCATTGTGTCCGACCCAGACACGAGGGAAAGGGCGGCCCCAGAGGTGGAAAAATTAACTCGGACTTTCGACGAGGAAATTCCCACCTTTTACAAGGATTTCAAAGCTATCAATGACGGCTTGGACGCAGCCGGGAATCTCTTCGCGGAATACGCGAAAGAGTTCAAAGAAAACTTGGCAGGTTTGCAGCGCATGAGCCAGGTATATAACTCTAGCCCCCAAGCATTAATCAAAATGCGTGCTTTTTGCTTTGATGCTTTTTGTACTCATTCTTCTCCTTGCTATGTTTCAGCAAACCTCCGAAGCCATCAACAGGGAAGTTTTCAAGAAGCTTACCATCAAGAATAAAGAAGTTAGAAGTCTTCTCTCTATTCTTGAAGAAAGGGAAGCAGAGCTGGAATCAGCTAAGCTCGCATTGTCGGAAACACAAGGTAAACATTTTGCTTCTGAAATTTCCGATTCAATTATTTGCGTAAGTTTTTTCCGAGGAGCTGGCTAACTCGGATTTTTCCCTTGCTTTTCAGCTGCATTAGCTGAGGCTAAACAAGCAGCAGAAGATTCTGGCAATGCCGAAATTCTCCGCAAGGAGAATGTTGAGCTTCACAAGAACCTTGTGAAAGCACAACAAGACTTGGAAGCCAGTAATCTAGCCCTTGGAGTTTCTAATTCCAAGGCTTCCGAGCAGGCGGAGAAGGGCAAATCCACCATTCAGGATTTGACCGACGCTCTAAACCTTCGCCTGGAGGAAGTTTCCGAGATCGACAAGCTCATCGGTAAATTTCTGACTTATTTATCATCTTTCCATGTTTTACTTTTCTCTGTTTTTCCTTCTAACCCTTTTGGGTGTGTTATTGGAAAAACCAGGAGATACCCCAGATGGCACTCGGGTTGCAGGCACCCGAGCTTTCGGGGAGACATGGAATTTGATCAAGGCTGCTGCAACGCAGCTGGTAGACAAGTTTCTTCCCGAAAAATCTGGGGAGTGCTCGGAGGTTGAAAAACTTCCGGGTGCCATCATGGAGGTGGCGGAGTCTAAGGAATCTCTCCTTCGCTCCGCTGCACGGGGTGGTGCGCGCATGGCTCTTGGCCTCATGCGCATGCACTACCCTAGTGCTAAATCCTGGCGCGTGGCATCCGGTGTCCCTCAAGGATACACGGATATGCAGCGAAACACCATCTTTGGTGAAGTCAAGGGCCACGCCACCCAGATTGCCTCCATGGTAAATATCTCCGTCAACTATCCAGAAGCGGAGATCCCTCCAATCCCCGAAGACGAAAGCAGCGAGGAGGAGTCGGATGCTTGAAGGGTTACCTGGAACCTGGATAGAAAAAATAGACAATAGGAGCATTACTGTTCTTTTAATGTAATCCAAAATGTAATGCTTCTTTTGTATGAATGAAACTTCCGTCTGTTGCAGTTTAAATTATGAAATTCTTTGCAAGTTTTTTGGGTTTTGATCATTCCTTTATCTTCTAAGTTCTCTGGTGTGTATGTTTTAACTGTCCTTAGTGTTTGAAATGGCTCAAATAGCAATATGAATCTTCATGCCGAGTAACTGGGGACGAACCAAGCAGTTTTGAAACTCGGAAACATGTATCATGCTAAAGGCATTTTTACTAACTAGTTCCAGTAACCCAACACACACACAATCAGATAAGACTTAGAGAATTCAAGGAAAGTTTTAAGTGAAACTTGGGCACACAGGCAATTCAAGTTTCCCTTAGCCGTTAACAGGCTGAAAAATCATTCAGTTTTGTAACGCCGAGTACGCAAGCACAATTCGGGTTAACGTTGAGCAATTTGTAAGATCATTGGGAAATAGATGAGGCGGAAACACTTTACACTTATAAAGAATATGGATGACAGCATTCCGACAACTTTATTTCATGATCTCAAAAGATGTTTACATAGAATTGAACTAAGTACGGAAAGGTACATAACTTTCTAGACGTTCCCAGGCTTCCGCAATCCACTTGACTTTGTCGAATTTTTTCAGCAGCTTGTAGAGTGGTAAGGTTTTAGCCCCCAGCCAACTGATAAATCTGCTGACGGCTGCAGCGGAACCCGTCAATCTTTGTACATCTTTTACACATGTAGGTTTTGAGATGTTCAAGATTGCCTTGATCTTTTCCGGGTTAACTTCTATTCCTCTGTGGGAAACAATGAAACCCAGAAGTTTTCCTGAGGGAACCCCGAATACGCACTTAGATGGATTCAACTTCATCTTGTAAGTGCGCAAGTTTTCGAAAGTTTCTCGCAAATCCTCAAGGAGTGTATCTTTTTCCTTGGTTACGACAGCGATATCATCCACGTAAACATGAACGTTTCTGCCAATTTGACTATGCAAACAGCGTTGCATGCAACGCTGGTAGGTTGCCCCTGCGTTCTTCAGGCCAAAAGGCATGGTTATGTAATAGTACGTCCCATACGGGGTTATAAAAGAAGTCTTGATTTGATCTTCCTTTTTCATGCGTATTTGGTGGTACCCGGAGTATGCATCCAAAAAGCATAAAAGCTCGGAGCCTGCAGTGGCATCTATTATTTGATCGATTCGCGGTAACGCGAACCTATCTTTCGGACACAACTTGTTCAATCCTGTGTAATCTATACACATTCTAAGAGCAGTGGTGTCTTTCTTCGGCACTAATACCGGATTTGCGGACCAATCAGTATGGATTACTTCCTTGATGAAATCCGCTGCTAAAAGCCGGATAATTTCCTTGCCAATAGCCTTCCGTCTTCTTCCGTCAAATCGACGGAGACCTTGTTTGACGGGTTTTGATCCGGGAATAACCTTGAGTTGGTGCTCAGCAAGTTCCCTGGGTACGCCTGGCATGTCAGCTAGACACCAGGCAAAAATATCCCAGTTCTCACGGAGGAACTTGATGAGCTCGCCTTCCTATTTGTCAGTCATCCTAGTCCCTACGACGACGAATTTTGTCGGATCTTTGGGATCTAGGATTACCTGTCTTGTATTCTCGGACGCCTTGAAGCTATCTGTTGGCTTCCGAGTTTCTTTTCCTGCCGGCATTTCTTTCGGCGATACCTCCTTGGCTAATTCCTTCAGTTCCTCCTTCGCTATAACTCTCTGAGCGCAAAGGGCGTTTTCTTTTTCCAACTCATTCGCCAGCTTGAAATCACCGGCAATGGTGATTACTCCTCCTTTGGGTCCTGGCATCTTCAGCTTGTTGTAGATATAGCAGGATCTTGCCATAAATTTGGCGAAAGCCGGACGTCCGAGTATTGCGTGATACACGCTTTCGAACGGCACTACTTCGAAGGATACTTTTTCCTGCCGGAAGTGATCTTTATCTCCGAAGGTGACATCTAGGGAAATTTCTCCTAGGGATCGTGCTTGCCTGCCAGGAACAATGCCATGGAAGCGTATATTGCTGTAGTTGAGCTGGGACTCGGAGATCTTCAAGTGCTTCAGTGTATCCAGATACATTATATTGATGCTGGATCCTCCATCCATCAGCACTCTCCTTAGCCTAGTGTTTTGAACAATAGGGCTTACAACAAGAGCTTGTGTGCCGTGTTCAGGGATATTTCCGGGATGATCAGACTGATCCCAGATTATCGGTGTGTTGGAGTACTTCAAGAATTTCGGGGTCGCAGGAACAACTGCGTTTATCTCCCGAAGTGTTCTTTTGGCCACCTTTGCTGACGGGGTTGCTAAGAAGGTTAACATTGCTTCTCCGTCAACTCTCGGAAATTTGGGTTCACCTTTTCGCTGTTGTTCCTGGATTTTGTCATCAGTGTCCGATTCACTGTCTTCTTTTTCAGCTTCTGGCTTTTGTTTGGCAGGTTTCCTTTTGGAACCCTTCCCTTTATTTCCGGATCCTGCATTGCCTTTCATATGCTTGTTTAGCCGGCATTGCGCGTTTGTGTGGGTTGGTTTCCCAAATTGCGAGTGGTGGACGCAGGGTTCCGACTTAATTCTCTCCCATTCTTCGGGAGTGTAATTGATTGGATCTGGACTGCGGCCTTTCCACTTGTTCACCTTTTCTCCTCCAAAGGCTATGTTGACCTCCTTGGGCTTTGTCGTTGACTCTGGAGTTCCTTTTTTGTCAGAACGAGGGGTTTTCTTGGCGAGTATTAGTGACTCAATATTGCCTCCTCTTGCTCTGATGTCATCTTCGGCTGCAGCATGCTCATTAGCGGTTGTAAGCATAGATCCGAGATCTTTGTGCTGTTTAGAACCAACCATGAACGGTACGAGTCCGGGTTTTAGGCCATTGACGAAAGCATGCATTGCTTGTACGTCAGTTACTCCAGAACAACTATTCTTCATTGCAGTCCATCTGGAGATGAAATCCACGTATGGTTCGTCCTCAAATTGGGTGCAACGGTTCAGCTGGTTGATGCTATTTGGGCGTTTGTATGTTCCCCGAAAATGCTGAGTGAATACTCTCGCCATATCATCCCAACTGTCGACAGTTCTTGATGGTAAACCATTGATCCAATCTCTGGCTCCGTCTAGCAACATTAGGGGAAGAAACTTGACAGCTTCCAGGTCTGTCCCATTTTTGATTTGGACGGCTGTATAATAATCTGAGAGCCAGGTATCCGGGTTTGTACTGCCGGTATACTTTTGATAGGTTGGACCAACTTTGGCGAAGCCAGAATGCAGGGTTATCCTTCGGATCCTGTCAGTAAAACACTTAGGACCAAAGTATAGATCATCCTTTTCTGCTCTATCAATGTGTGCAGAATATCTCCCGGCTGAATGGACATAAGGGGATCTGCTCCTTTCTTTTCCATTGTTGCGTGGACGCGCTTTTCCGAGGTTATCTCTATCTCTTCCGTGTTCACGTCCTTTAGGCGGAGTTCTGCTTCTATGCCTTTCCTTATCCTTAGGAGGTGTCCGGGATCTTTCACGTCTGTGAGGTACATCATATCTTCCAGCTTTTTCAGCTGGGTTTCTCGGAGGTGGCATTATTTTGCCGTCATTCCGGTGTTTGTCTTCCCGATCGTGTGGTTTATATCCATCTTTCGGGAGATGAGGTCCGATTCTGGACGTTGCGTCCCGGTTGTCGGGGTTTTTCTTGTCTTTTCTCGGATCCTCTTTTTTATCCGAATCTCCGGGTTCTTCCGGTCCAGGTGCTCCAGCAGCGCAAGTAGCTGTTTTGCAGAGGGCGGAATTATCATGCAGCCTCCCTGATCGCTCTTGGCCTCGCTGCTGCTGTTGTAATGCTTTTCCTAAGAAAGCATACACCCCTTGGAGTTTTTCCCCGTTGGAGTACAGATCATTGTTTAGGATGGAGAATGCTGCTTCCGCGTTTTCTGCTGCGGTTTTGTATATTGGTTCGCCCTTGGCATCTTTGCCGTTTAACTGCTTTTGCCAAGATGGGTTATAGAACCTTTCTTTTGGCGGCAGTTCTTCCGGTCTTGCGATTCCGGGTAACCTAGTAGGTTTTAAGGCAGATCTATGCTTTCTCTCGTACTCCTCTATTTCTTCCTTCATGACTTTGATGTCATTATGGGTTTGTTGGAGATGTTGCCGAGATCTAAGCAGATGTTGCTGTTGCCGTTGAAAAGCTTGTCTCCTGGCTTCCAACATCTCAGGGGGTTCATCTGGTCCCACTGGTGTTTGTAATAGCTCTTGCTCTTCCAGTTCTGTCATTGGCGGAGCAGTGATTTCCTTAGATTTCTTTTCCGCGGGCTTTGTGCCGCTAATATCTCCAACTTCCAGGTTTTCATCAGCGAGATCGGCTGATTTTTTCTTCCGGAGTTTGTATTGGAGTTTTTTAGAAGCACGGTGCTTTTTCTTAGAAGAAGGAGGTTTTTTGACAGGCTCATCTTCTGTCATCTCCTTAACATTGGGGAATATCGGAGAAGTTTCTCCGTCTTCTCTCTCTTCCACTGGCGGAGGGGTTTTAGGGCTTTCCTGGCTGTCGGCACCCGTTGTATCAGCTGGTTTTGCCATTAGCACTTCATGGAATCCCTCTTGAAAGGACTTAACCTTTCTTACGAAGGCATCCTCGTCTTCGTCTTCGGAGTCGAAGTTATCCGATCCGGTTTCCGGCTCCAACCTCGCCTCAATGGCGGCAAGCACGGACTCTGCTTCCGAGTTCATCGTCTGGTTGACGGATGTCGGATCTTCCGTCTCTGTGACGGGTATTTGTTCTTCCGTCTCTACGACGGGTAGGTTGTTGTCTGCCTCTTGCACGGGATTTCCGTCATCCGTGTTTTCAGCGATTTCGGATTGCACCATGCCGATAAAGTGTGTATCACTGTTTTGTCGGCGATCTGAGCAGAATCCGGGATCATAGTCGTCTTCGACTGGGTATAGGGCGGGTGGGATAAATTTGCTTCCACCGCAAAACCCCATTGCTTCTGCAGTTAGTCCGATAAAGACGTTAGCAGATCCAATCGGTAACACGCAGGCACTTACCAGGTGGTTTTGCGCCGGTATGTAGGATCCGTTGTCGAGGAAGCGCCCGACGTCGTCGTCGAATTCCAAGCTTCCGACAGTGATCGATCTTCCAATTCCGCCGAGTATCCCAGATCGGAATTTCACGCCTGACGTCGTTTGCCCCACGGTGGGCGCCAACTGTCGAGACATCGTAGTAGTTTTCATAGACGGGGGTGCCATGAGACTACGGTAGAGACGTGGGGTAACGGGATAGCGTAGTAACACAGAACACGGGATTTTACCCAGGTTCGGTACGTCGCGACAGTACGGCGTACCTACTCCTGCACTTCTCACTAATTGGGACTAAAGCCCGTATAACAGGGTTACAATGTGAGGGAATAGATCTAGCTACTCGGCGAGGATGATCTTCTCGGCGAGTTGCGTAGAGCTTGAACTTGTGTCTAACTTGTGCTTAGAACTTGTTTTAATCTATCTCCCGTCCGGCTTTATATAATAGCCGGATTAGGGCTTACAGAGCAGGAAACCTAGAAGACTACGTTTAACTTGTAACTTGGAAAGTAAGGAATCCGTCTTCTCCTCCAAGCCAGACCATGCGGGCCGTGATCCGGGTTCTTCTAGAATCCGGCTTCTACGCGTCGGACTACTGGGCCGCCCAATGGACCTAAGCCCATTACCACGTAGGCCACCCTGGTAGTCCGGCTCTTTGTCTACCATCTTCTATACCCCTATTCAGTATATATCCGACAACTACGGGTCCATAGAAGTAGCTAGATGGTTGTATTCTCCTCCTATGCCTCAATGTTTAGATCTCGTGAGCTGCCTAATATGATCGAGATTGTTCTTATGTAATTCTATGTACTGTGTTTGCTGGGATCCGATGAATACTGAAATTATGACAAGTTGATTGTAGTTTTTATTGCATATGTTATTTGTGATCTTGCATGCTTTCCGGTGCTATTGGTTTCTCTAACCAAGTAGTTGCTAGTGACTCCAAGAGGGAGTATTTATGCTCGATAGTTGGGTTCATGCCTCCTTTTCGCCTGTGCTTGAGTGACAGAAACGTGACGGGGGAGAATGTGTTGTTGCCACTAGGGAGAAAACAACGGTGTGTGTGCCCGCGTGCACAATCATTGCTTACATTACACACATTGCTTAATGCGATTATCTGTTGCTTGCAACTTAATACCTAGGGGGGTTCGGATGATAACCTAAGGGTGGATTATTAGTCATAGATGCAGTTGGATTACGGTCTATGTATATTGTTGTAATGCCCGCACTAAATATCATAGTAGTCATCATGTCATGAATGTGCACTACGGTGCAACCTCTATTTGTCAATTGCCCAGCTGTAATTTGTTCAACCATCATGCTATCTTTTATGGAGAGACACCACTAGTGAACCTATGAAGCCCGGTCCATTTTCCTACACTGTTAAACAAACCACTACAATTCACTGCTTTCTTTACTTACTGCAAGCATACACCATTTTCCACACTATACGTCTAATCTTTGTTTTCAGCAAGACCGATGAGATTGACAACCTCACTGTACCGTTGGGACAAAGAATTTTGGTTGTGTTGTGTGCATGTTTCGCGTTGTTGCTGACACAGGTGAGGCGCCATCACCACCGTCAGTGGCATCAACCTTCCGAAGATCCTATTTCTCCTACTGGATTGATAACCTTGGTTCTTAACTGAGGGAAATTCTTACCGCTGTACCCTTCACACCCTCCTCTTGGGTTTCCCAACAAGCCATGACAAGCATCAAGAATTTCTGGCGCCGTTGCCGGGGACTTAAAATTCATCATCATCGAGAAGTCTCCCCGTCAAGGCACCATCAAGGCGTAGCACCATGTGCACCCGAGGATCAGCAGAGCAGCCCCGTCACCATCCACGCAGCGCCGCCGTACCTGGAAGCGAGACAACACACTCTGGCCTCCATCGTACTCTCCATCCCGCGCTGAAACTAGTCATCATCTACGTTGAGTTCCCGGACCCCCGGAGCTCCATCGCTGTCGACTACCGAGCCCAGTGCCACAGCGCGCCATTTTCCGGCCAGCCCGGCAGCCAGGTGAGCTCCTCTTTGCCCCAGCACCGTTAGATCTAGATCCAATGGACGAGATTAGATCACTTACTGAAGGGATACCAGCCAACAGAAACACACCACGTGTGCGCCAAGGCAGCAACGCCCGATTGGTTATCTGTCGCCCACCGCAGCGTGTAGACGGCCCAAGCCCACTTCCAGTCCATCGCCATGCGCGGCAAATAGCCAATTTGGGCCCAGCCCGTCTCTTGAATTATTTTCGAATAAAAATAGAATGACATTTTCGCAGAAAAGCACCTGGATTTTAGATTCATCATAACTTTTCAACCACAATTCCAAATTTAGCAAACTTGGACTTTTTGAAATCCCCTGGATCTGTAGAATCTTTTATCACTTTTCAAATTCAAAATTTGCAAACTTAAATTGGTTAAAATTTAAATATGCTTGTTTGATGAATTTTGGCATAATTCAAATTCTACAAATCCAAAAATTGCAAATAAAATATATTCGGAAACCTTAGGATGTGTATTTTCATACCCTCTGTCTCAAAATAATTTTTAAACAAATTAAATTTGAATTTAGGATTAAGTGGTCTATTTGAGTATTTTTTTTTTACATTGATTTAATTCTATAATTAATATCAATATAGTTCCTTTTGCAAAATCGTTCCTTTTAGTAACCCTAAACCAGAGACATCAGTACCTAACCATTTTGGACACCCTTGGACCATGAACATGTCTTTTTGACCAAAAACCCAACATAGAGATTCATCCATTTTACCATGTCTTAGAAATTGTTTCCATCCTTTATTCTTTGATGTTGTGGCTATTTTCAATCCAAGACTAGGTCCCTAGTGTGTGTCAATCACATACAAGACCAAGTAGTGAACCTTAAACACTAGTACCATTGTTTCCCATCTAGTTCTCAACTCCCCTATTCTTGCTTCAAGAATTCATCAAGTTAGCAAAATAGAAATCAAGACTCAAGAACAAGAAGGAACTCCATTATCAACTTGGTGGCAACATGAAGAGCTATAAGGAATATCATTGAAGGAATTGAAGGGAGGACTTAGACTCCACAACAACTAGAAACAACTAAAGGAATAACAAGTATGTGAAGAAATCAAGAAGGAAACATCTCCCTCTCTCTTTCTATCTTTCTTATTTCCTTTCTTTTCTATTTGACTTAGTGGTATTTTGTGCCCATCCCACTTTGGACCAACTAGTGAGAAAGCCATGAAGAATCTATCAAGACCTAGAGAAGAATTCATCCAAGGAACAAGACTACTATGAAAATCATGAAGATGAACTTCAAGAAAACAAGCATGTGAAGACTTGGAGAAAATCTACATAAGTTGAAGAATAACAACTTGTTTTGTCCAACCATTGACCCAAATGGAAAATGCCAAGACTTTATCATGTTTTCTCTATTGTTATGAAGTTAGTGAAATCTATACCTACCCTAACCAAAATGGAGAGGCTAACTTAGATCACCAAAATGTCTTGATGAAAATAACTAAGTGATACACTTTGTTATGTGTTACTTTAATTGAACTAGTGAGATAACATTGGTGAACTCTTGGAACTTCCTAAACAAGTATGGTTATAATAAAGTTAGATCACTACAAACTCAATCTAGACCATCCTTAGTAAACTCTTGGAAACTCCTTAACAAGTGTGAAACCATTAGAGAATGAATCTTTCAAACTGAAACCTTGACCTTGCCTTAGGAAACTTTGTTAAACCCCTTTTGCCATAATTGTCGCTTTGTATGTTTTCTTCTTTTGTATGTTTGTTTGGTACGATGTTTGTTTATTTCGTTATTGTGTTTTGATTGTATAGATTGTACGGAGAGCAACGATCTTTTGTGAAGAGAGTGTGATTTCTTCACCAACTTCAAAGGCAAGTAACACACCATCCATCCACCCATTATTTTCTATATGCATTAGTTTATTTTTGAGTAGTATGCATGATAGGAAACTATACCAAGTTATTATTTGCTATGCAAAATCCTAGGTAGTGTGTAGCCATATCTTTTACCTTACCTTTATAGCCTTGGTACTTAGTAGATGCTTAGCCTTGCTACCAAAATTGTTTTACTTGATGTTGTGGAAGTATTATAAGTATAAACTTCAATGAACCACCTGGGTGGATTTGGTTGTATGGTTGATAAGAGTTGAGTGTCTCCTCAGGGGTAATACCTGAGGTGTTCACTTGAGGAATGACACCCAGGAACAAAGTGATTATGATGTTCCCCAAGTTTAGATTGCTTCCAGTGCAACCTTTAGTCACATGGGCTCTGTCTTGATCAACTAAGTTGATTGAACTCACCAGGCTTACAAGAAGACGAAGCATAATTATAGGTGGAACGGGTAAGCCAAACGGTGGTGGAATTTATTCTGAAAGATCTCATCTCGATCTTCTCCTTTCCTTAATGCACTCAGGGTGTATAGGATGTTTGGAATGATTTGAGTCTGAAGGTGAAAGTGCACAAACTCTGCAGAGTCAACAAACTAAGATCTTAGCCGTGTCCCCGGTTATGGACAACTATGAGCAGCTGGACAAGGACGGACAAAAGAATCACATCACCTTTTCGAATGTAAAACTTGTAATCATAGGTAGGGACATTCCGGGGTTTTACCAAAAATGTCTCTTGACATGTCGGGGTTTTACCGTGTGATGTCACGGGTTCACTGGGGTTTTACCAGCGAATCCCAAATTTAGCAGAATAAAAATTGTTTTATAAAGAGATAAGATAAAACTAGCTTTATGCAAACTTAGCCAAATCTCCACTCAACCAGATAAGCATGTAGTTATAGTATTTCCATTTATATCCACCATAGTGTTTACTTGAAAATACATTAAATTGTATCGACTCCCTTGTGGCTGCATATTCCATCCTGCAGATTAATCTGAAGACGTGTGAGGATTTCGTTTAGGATCTCAAGTCTACCGCCAATTTGTTTTTCCTATGGCACATGAAGAAGATGGGCTCAATGTTGTACTATGTTTTCCGCTGTAATATTTTGGTTCCTGCTAGCCTTCTAAGACTACGCAAGTTGTAATTTTCTTTTGTAAAGACTGGATCATGCGATGTAATAGAATTTGACGCATTTGCATGATATTTCATTATGTACTGTGGTGCTAGAAATTGATCCAGTGACTAGCACATTAACACGTGTGTTCTTACATTATTTAAATGTGGGAACGCTACACCGAGACAGCATCACGACACGTCTAAGAGCAGATACATCATGTGACGGCATAATTTCTCAAATGGGAGCAGGAGAAATGGAAATATAAATAAAAATACCACGACGGTATATAAGATGTGTTGGATTTTATGTTTGGCTCAGCCCAATAATGTTTGGTTCAGCCCAATAGCCCGATTAAACCCAACTAAAATCTGAAATTGTCATGGCCCATTCATGAATAAATCAAGTGGAGAGGGTAGGACTATAGTTTAGTCCCACATTGCTAGTTTGGAGAGAGGGGTACCACCTTATAAGGTGAGCCATTCTAACTCATGTATGAATTGGTGTGACTAGAGTAGAGGAGTGTCACACACGCGCTCCTCCTCCGCCGCCTGCCTCACCCCGCCGCGCCGCGCTGCGGGTTGCGGGAACTGGGAAAAGTCATAAATTTGGTACTTAACGGGCGCGTTAGTTCCTAAGTCGTTTTCGATTCCTCTCGATCGTGGAACGGAACCGACTCAGACGTTGGCTTACTCCCATGTCTCTCCTAGACCGCAGTATATATATACGTGCGGACTCCAACCAAGTCTTCTCCATCCCTCCTTCTGGCGAACAGGGACAACAGGCCTCCAGAACCCCGCCTCTTGTGATCCTGTACGGGAGATGGGCGATCAGGTTTTTGGGGAGCACATTCGCGCGACTGCTGACGGCGTCTACTTCCCCAATGACAACTACTTCCCGGATTTCGAGGACCTCTTCATCGACGACATGGGTGGCAACGACAACACCGCAGCTACTGTCGCTGCACCATATGTATTTCTCTCTCTTTTGTACGAGATCTTACTGCAATTCCTATGTCTAGTTTTTGCGGTAGATCGGTTTTGTTTGTGTACTGTACTCGATATTTGCATGCTCGGTTTTAATAGCTACTATCATGATTTATGTAATCATATTTCAGATTAAATCACATGCTAAATTGCTAATATATTCAATAATCCAAAAACCTGATCATAGGCAATTTCCTGCACCTGCTTTTATTGTGTCGACAAGGCCAAACCATTTCAAGGGTGTGGACAATAAGAGGTGGCACACAAGAGCAGTGTTATGGTTTTAAACCTTGAAGTGCTATGCTGCCACCAAGGGCAAGCCCGAGGGCGATCTGAATCCTGCACATTAGGAAGTTTTGAGAGGATCGACACTATGTTTAAAAGTGCCCTTCTCGTTATTATTGATGATTCCGTTGTGGATCTATATATGTCGTTTGATAGCGGCAAGGACATGTGGGCTGCACTCGAGGCCAAATTTGGGGCCTCGGATGCTGGTAGCAAGTTGTACGTCATAGAGAAATTCTATGACTAATGAGCGTTCTGTTGTTCAACAGGCTCATGAGATACGGTCGCTCGCTACAGAACTTGAACACTTTAAGTGTATGTTACTGGACGAATTTGTCGTCGGAGGCATTATTACCAAGCTTCCATCTTCATGGAGCACCTTTGCTACTTCTCTGAAGCACAAGAGATAGGAGTTTTCCGTTTTGGACCTCATCGGAATTCTTGATGTGGAAGAGAAGGCGAGAGCAAAGGATACATGTGCTCGGGTTGCTGAGGTAGGTTCTGCTGGCCATGTGGTACAGAAGCAACATTACCCACCCAACAAGTCTAAATATAACAAAAATAAATCTGAGGGTAAAGGCAAACCCAATGGCAAGTTTAAGCCGTCGCACTCTACCAACTTCAAGAAGAGGAAGGGGTCTTTCCATGTTTGTGGTGACCTAATTCATTGGGCTCCAAGATGTCCTAAACGACATGAGCTACAACAGCTGGAGAATAGCGGCAAGACCGCTAATGTTCTCATTGGTGACACTGAGATGAAGGATACTGTGTACGGTAGAATTCCTACTATCCTTTAAGTTTGTCTACTCCTGAATGGTTAATTGATACTTGTGCCAATGTACACGTGTGTGTCGATGCTTCCATGTTCTCTTCTTATCAGGTCACAGGGACTTCTCCCGTGCTAATGGGGAGTGATGTCTACGCACGCCTCTATTCTTGTAGACAGTGTTGGGCCTCCAAGTGCAGAGGTTTGTAGAACAGCATCAAGTTTCCCTTAAGTGGATCACCCAAGGTTTATCGAACTCAGGGAGGTAGAGGTCAAAGATATCCCTCTCAAGCAACCCTGCAATCAAGATAGAAGAAGTCTCTTGTCGTGGGATAATCACGGCAGACGTTACCGGGGGTAACTGATCTTGGGGCAAGACGACACAGGCGTTTGGGAGAGGGTTTAGCTCAGAGGAAAACATGGTGGAACTCGATCTGGTAGCCGGCAATCAAGTCGCCGAGTCTCCGATCTCGATATATTAACTCGATCTCTGGTATACACTGGATGCTCGATATCAAGCGGTACTACTAGGGTTCTTAGATCTCTCAACTAGACCTAGGGGTCGGTTTATAAAGCACCCGTACCCCCCGGCTTGTTCTCCAAGACTCACCCTGATCCTACCCGGACACGGCATACAAACCCTAACCTTCCTTTACCGTAACCCACACTCCGGGTTACTAGGCCTACAAAATTGGGCCTTCCGGAAGTTTCTTTATCCTTAGCCAAATCCTGCACAGAGTCCTTTGGGGCCGGATTACGCCTTGGAGTTGGCCTACCGGGTTATTATCCCTCCATCAGTAGTCCCCAGAATAGCTTGGGATTCACGGATTCTTCCTTGAAGTGCTGGCTATTCCCTGCAAAAATACCAATCTCACAAATATATGGAGGCCGGGTTAAGATGCTTTGACAAGTAGCTAGGCCCAACTCCACGATGGCCATATGGTAACCCGGCTCTTCTCCAAATACCCGGCTTAGCTTTCCGGATCTAAACCCTGATAAAAGTGCCAAGATTCTGCACTTTACTCGATAATTGACCTTGATATTATGAAGAATATCTCCTTCTCATTTCTGCCCAGATATCACGTTCAACACTTAAAGCATATTTCGTAAAATTCAAACAAATAGCCGTTACTCCGCAATCCCCGGTTCCCGCTCGCGGAACCAAACTTATCCACATGAACCGTTAGAAATATGCCCGTAGGGGTAACCCTAACCCCAACGGCTCACTTCCACCCATTCCTCTTCCTTTCTTTCTCCGTGCTCAATCTCACAGAGCGCCGCCACGGAAATCCCACGCGCATCTCCGGAGCCTATTGGCCGGCGACTGCGCTCCACCACAGCTCACTCTGCACCGCCGCCAAGATCCGCCGCCAAGCCCCCAACCGGCCCGTCGGGAATCGCAAAGGGGCATCAATCTTGCGCGATTTGCCTCCGTCGAGCTTCACTTCAATCTCCTCCAGTAAGATTCCCCATACCCGTTAATTAGCCTCCGCAATTTCTTGATTTTCTTCAACTTAGATCTAGGTCAACCCGCCGGTCACTTTCCCGGCCATGCCGAATTAGATCTCGTGTATTCATTCTAGCTCACCCAATACGTGGGATATGGAATTTATTGCGTTTTCCTACCGCCCACATTTGTTAATTTTACCGCAAATCTAAAAACGGAATCTCCAATCTCGGCTCGGGCCACTCAGAGTTTCCGCCCTTATCTCTGTCACCCGGAAAATCCTCCCCTTTCCGGTTCTTTTTATTCGCAATAAGTGCCTGTGCAACCATTCATCATCCTCAAAAGCTCTTTCAATGCATAGACCCCCATAACTTTTATTACGATGCTCGATACCCGGATAATTCGAACCTCACTCTGCAGAGTGACACCCGGATAGTATGCAATTTCCATGTCTCGATATCATCTACCGATACTCGGCCTGCTCATAGTTTCCGTGTCTTATTCCTTGTATCCTTCTACCTCGTGCTTTGCAGGTCAACCACATGGCTCCCAAGAAGCAGGGAAAAACACCAACCAAGGCCAAGACCACCAACTCCATATCCGCCAACTGGGCGCGATCTACGGTCACCAAGGCCAAGTTAGAAGAACTGGTCGAGCTAGGAATTCTTCCCCCTCAAGAGGATATCCAGTGGAGGGTGCCGGGTAAGGAGACCCGGCCTACACCGGCAAAGGATGAGGTAATATGCTTTGTAGAGCACGTGACTCGGGGCTTTCGTCCTCCGGGTCACCCCTTCTTCCGCGACGTCCTGAGCCACTATGGCCTTCGTGTATTTGACATAGGTCCTAATTCTGTGTTAAATATCTCCCACTTTATCGTCCTTTCCGAGTCATACTTGTGCACTCCGCCAAGTCTGGCTCTTTTTGTTGAGCTTTTCCAGTGCAAACCGTGCCGCGAAAGCGGTGACGGAGCACTTCTCGCTTGCGGGGGGGTTTCTATCCAGCGCCGCAAGAATTCTCTGATGCCACCCCTTACCCTTAACTCCCACGTCAAGTACTGGCAGCTCTCGTACTTTTACTGCCAAGACACTTCCCCACCCGGCCAAAAGAAACTGCCGGGTTACTTAGAGGGCCTTCTTGACATTTCTGAGAAATTTAGTGCCTTTGCCCCTGACTCGGACAGGGAGGCAATTCAGCCTCTGCTAGCCAAAATCACCACTCTCACGGCCCAAGGTCTCATCGGGCTCAACCTGGTGAAAACTTGGGTCGATTTCCGGATTCAACCCAATTCCATCCGCACAAAGTTATTGTGCGAGTATTCGGGGCAAACCACAGACCCGCTCCGGTACTCTGACAACAGCTTCGCGGCTGGTGACACCCATAAAACTATCAAGGGTTTTCTGACAAAAACTTGAGGTAATCCGGAACATAGCCGGATTAGAGCCCTTCACACTCGAGAACCCAGCCCCCAAGGTGAAGATCCAATTTTGACGTCTTTACCCTTGCTTTTTCCACTTTATACAGTTGATAACCTTTGTACTGATACTTTTATTTCAGGCTGATGATGATTTTTGGAAGATCAACACTTCTCCTAGCTCCGAGAGTCCAGAGGAGCAAGAAGAGGCCGTTAACTCGGACGAAGGTGCTCTCCGGATTTTATTTGGTTCCTTTAAGTTCGTCGCAACTCCTTCATTTTCTAACTATCTTTGATGATGTCCAGAACAAGAGGAGGATGACAAGGAAGAAGAAACTGACGGCAAAGTGGAATCCGCCAGTGATGAAGACGAAGCGGAGCCGACAATTAAAGTCGGATCTAAGAGAAAACCCCGAGGGGTCGTCTTCAAGGTATCATATCGCCTCCTTGTATTCGATTCGTATTCCCTTTGGTGATATACATGAGCTAACTTGGCATTACTCTACTGGCCGTATTTGAAGGAGTCGCCTATGACCAAGCGCAGAGCGACTCGGAATTACCCGGGTGATGACGCTCTTAACCCGGGTACTCCGTCGTCTCCGGCTCGGCGCACCGGTACTTACCTTATCCTTTGTCAGAGAAAACAATCTTTCCGAACCATTCTCTTACGAAATCTCACTTGATATTTTTCAGATTCACCCGGGTCTGGCAACGAATTTCCTTTAGACTTTGCGGTGAATCCCGGGTAAAGTTCCTTTTCTGACGTTCTATCGCATCTTCATCACCCTTTCCTGATTGCACACTGATTGCTCACTCTCACTATCCATAGGGCCACTGTCGTTATCAGTGACCAAGAGGATATGGCAACCGATAACCCGGGTAAGGGAAACCTAGCTGATAAAACAATAGCCGAGTCCAGCGGCGAAGAACAAGCATCACCAATAAACCCGGGCACACGAGAAGCCGAGTATCCGATCGCCTCCCACATAAGCAAGAAGAAAAGAGCTGCAACCTTGGGTGCAGGAGAAGGAGCATCGGATTCCGACATTCGAATGACCCGGGTGCCGCCTCCCACTAAGAAGAAGACTCCTTCTCGGAATTTCCAAGGCCCCGGGTCCTCTGATACGGGTAATGGCACTTTTGATCAACTGATGGACACTCTCCTCACTATGAAGACTTCAGAGAGCAATATTCTGGAGCGCATGGCCGCAGAGCACCAGGTAATAATACTTGATATCTCGTAGTGCATACCTAGTCCCCAAGTTCCGAGCATGACTTGCTTAAGTTGTGCTTGGTACTTTACGCAATACTCAGCTTGCCATAATATCCGACTGATACTTGTGCTCCTTGCTACTTACAGGCGCAGATTACCCGGTCTGATGAAATTTTGCTCAAGACCGAACAACTTATTCTTGCCGAGGTAAAGCGGAGAGAAGCCCTCGAGGATGACGTGGAAAACTTGAAGAAGGATGTTTCTAAATACCAGAAGAAGTGCAATACTGCTCAAACCGCACTGAAGAAACTATCGGACCAGGTCACCGATACCTATCAGATCTTTCTTAGTAAGTTTTTGCTGCCGACTGTCTTCGTTCCTTTACTTTATTGTATGATACTCGGAATCACTGATACGTCCTTCCTTTGCTTCAACTGCAGGTGCCAACCTTGCAGCCCCAGAGGAGGATGCCCTTGCAAAGGCTAAAACTTTAAAGACTGTGCTCCGGACGTTCTTTGCCGGCACGAAATTTATATTGGACGTTGTGAAGTGGCCTACTGAAGTATACCCGGGTGAAGAAAATCTCATCAAAGCCTGCTCCACCGTGCCCGGCTGGATTGAAATATGGAAACGCTCGTCATGCCGGATTGGTATGACCCGGGCCTTTACCCTGGCTAAGGCTTACTTTCCAAAGCTTGACCCGGCAAAGATGATATCCGGGTTTCCAGAATTTAAAGCGGATGGCTCCAAGTTTACACCCAAGGACTTCAAGGCCGTACAGTCTGCAGTGCGTCATTCGGCCACCACTTTGGCTGATAGTATGGATCTGAACACGATTATGAGTTCATACGACGCTGAAGGCAAAATTGTTACAGAGGAAGCACCCCCGCCTTTTGATATTTTGGAGAAATGGGCTGCTGATTCGGCTAGGAAGAGGGAAGCAACTGCAAAGAGAGAGGCCGAGTTATCAGGGCCAGCCACCTCTACACCAGCTGTTCCTCCACCAGTCCGTCCTGCCGCAAGGAATCCGGGTGACGATTCCGGAATAAAGCAAGTCCAGGAGTAAGACCCGGAAGGTAAGGGCAACGATGTGGACTCTACGCAGGAAGCCGAATGAGCAAAGCGCCATAAAAATACTTCAATCATTTGTTGTTTTTACTCAAAACAAGTATTCTTTTGACGGTGCGCCTGTGCACCCTTGATACTAGTGTCGCAACTTGTAATGCACTTTAATTCTGTGATACAGCTCGTGCCTTTCTAGGCCTTTTTGATGAACTTGATACTTGCCTATTTTTGGACTTATTCTTGATATCCGACTTTCTTTTTATTTCCTTCTTTATTTCCGAGTACCGTGGGTTTTGACAGGTGGACTTTTCTTTAAGTCCCCAAGTCCCCACGACTCGGATGTTGGGGTCTTTCGAGCTTAGCGATGAAACAGCTTGATTCTGTTTCGAAACCCACAGTCCCCAAGGCCCGAATCTCCTCTGAGCTAAACCCTCTCCCAAATGCCTGTGTCGTCTTGCCCCAAGATCAGTTACCCCCAGTAACGTCTGCCGTGATTATCCCAC
Source organism: Alopecurus myosuroides (assembly GCA_028641055.1). Lineage (NCBI taxonomy): Eukaryota > Viridiplantae > Streptophyta > Magnoliopsida > Poales > Poaceae > Alopecurus > Alopecurus myosuroides. The sequence goes on along the minus strand of CM054060.1, from coordinate 164,148,430 downwards.
GACAGTTACTGATGGAGGGATAACAACCCGGTAGGCCAACTCCAAGGTACAACCCGGCCCAAAGGACGCTGCGCAGGATCCGGCTAAGGATAGAGAACTTTCTTAAGGCCCAAGTTTGTAGGCCCAGTAACCCGGATTGTGGGTTACGGTGAAGGAAGGTTAGGGTTCGTGTGCCGTGTCCGGGTAGGATTTAGGGTGCGCCTTGGAGAGTAAGCCAAGGGGTACGGGTGCTTTATAAACCGACCCCTAGGGTTAGTTAAGGGAGATCCAAGAACCCTAGTAGTACCGCTTGATATCGAGCATCTAGTGTATACCAGAGATCGAGTTAATATATTGAGATCGGAGACTCGGCGACTTGATTGCCGGCTAGCAGATCGAGTTCCACCATGTTTTCCTCTGAGCTAAACCCTCTCCCAAACGCCTGTGTCGTCTTGCCCCAAGATCAGTTACCCCCGGTAACGTCTGCCGTGATTATCCCACGACAGTTGGCGCCCACCGTGGGGCCTGCGTCCAAAGGTGTTTACATCACGGGAGAAGCTCGGAAGAACATGGAGAATCTTGTCACCGGCGAGATCTACATCGACCACAAAGGAGAAAAGATGGTGGACGATTCCGGCTGGGGGCCAGAGTCAGATCACCTCGAGTCCGGATCTACTGTGACGATCGGCCAGATCAACATCTTCATCGGTATGGTATGTACGCCTGATTTAAAAGGACAATATCATGTGCATACTACAGGAACTTCTAGCAGGAACAAAGAGACATTAAAGCAAGCGGTAAACTCGGTTTCCTCGGCCGAGCCGGGATACCTGAGATGGGCGGAACAAGAGGTAACGTGGAGCAGAAGAGATCACCCGGAAAGAATAGAGCGCCTAGGAGTCTTGGCATTGGTGGTTGCGCCACAGGTCGATGGTTACGAACTGAAAAGGGTCCTGATGGACGGTGGAAGTAGCATTAACATCCTGTATTGGGAAACCTTCTTACGCATGAGTCTCAAAGAGTCCCAGCTACAGAAAAGTTCGACAGTCTTTCATGGGATCGTGCCGGGTCACTCGGCGAGCCCCGAGGGAAAGATCACCTTGGAGGTGGCTTTCGGAGAATCGACGGATAATTATCGAGTTGAGTGGCTAACGTTCGAGGTGGTCAATTGCGCAGTCCTTACCACGCGCTGTTCGGAAGACCGGCTTATGCTAAGTTCATGGCCAGGCCGTGTTATGTGTATTTGCAGCTAAAGATTCCGGGTCCTAAGCGGACCATCACCGTGCATGGGAACCAGGATATAGCGGCTGAGTGTGACGAAGGAGATTCAGTAATGGCCGAGCAAGTGTGCAGAAAGGAAGAACTAGAGTATTACCGGTCTCAAGTAAATCCGGATGATAGAACAGCTTTGAAAAAGCCGAATACTGAGGACGAGAGAGCAAAATTCAAGGCAGCACAAGACACCAATAAGATAGATTTTGTTGAAGGTGATTCCACTAAGCAATTTACCATAGGGTCTAATTTGGGAAAAGAGCAGGAGAAGGCACTTGTGGAGTTTATTCGTTCAAATGCAGACGTGTTCGCCTGGACACCTAGCGACATGCCGGGTATCCCGACAGAGCTGGCCGAGCACAGTTTGCATGTAGATCCCAAGTCCAGGCCCGTGAAGCAGGGCTTGAGGAAAATGAATGAGGAAAGAAGGAAGGCTATAGGGGAAGAGATCGCTCTGCTATTGGCAGCCGGCTTTATCATGGAAGTATTTCACCCGGATTGGTTAGCAAACCCAGTTCTAGTGATGAAAAAGACCAATGAGTGGAGGATGTGCATTGATTTTACGAGTCTCAACAAACATTGCCCAAAGGATCCGTTCGCACTACCAAGGATAGATCAGATTATAGACGCAGTAGCTGGAAGTGACCTATTATGCTTTCTGGACGCATATTCCGGGTATCATCAGATTAAGCTCAAGAGGGAGGATTGGGAGAAAACATCGTTTATAACCCCTTTTGGGGCCTTTTGCTATAAAACCATGACATTTGGATTGAAGAACGCTGGCGCAACTTATCAACGGTGTATTCAGAAGTGCTTCGAGGACCAAATCGGACGTAATGTCCATGCTTATGTGGATGATGTGGTTATCAAAACTAGGAAGGCAGAGACGTTTATCGATGATCTAAAGGAAACGTTCAAGAACTTGAGAAGGTACCAGATGAAGCTTAACCCGACAAAATGCGTGTTTGGAGTTCCAGCCGGGAAATTACTCGGCTTTATCGTCTCCGAGAGAGGAATTGAAGCAAACCCGGATAAAATCAAAGCTATCCAAAATTTGAAAAAACCGGAAAATTTGAAGCACGTTCAAAAACTCACGGGCTGCGTGGCAGCCTTGAGCCGATTCATATCAAGACTCGGAGAAAAGGCAATACCCTTGTACCGGCTCTTGAGAAAGTCAGACAAATTCGTATGGGATCAGGAGGCGGATGAGGCGTTCGAGGCACTAAAAAGCAATTATCTGAAGCACCAGTACTAGCGGCCCCGGGTCCTAAAGAGCCTATGTTGCTGTACGTGGCAGCAGGCCCCCGAGCCGTCAGTGCAGTAGTGGTTGTGGAGCGTAAAGAAGATGGGAAAGGTTATCCAGTTCAGAGGCCGGTTTATTATGTCAGTGAGGTATTGTCGGAAGCAAAGCAGCGCTATCCGCATTGGCAAAAGCTGGTTTTCGGGGTCTTTATGGCCAGCCGGAAGTTGAAGCCATATTTCCAGGAACACCCCATAACGGTGGTTAGCTCAATACCAATGTCGGATATCATCAGGAACTCGGATGCGACTGGAAAAATAGCCAAATGGGCGATAGAAATGGGGGATTATCACATCAGTTACGAGCCCAGGTCAGCAATCAAATCTCAGGCTTTAGTTGATTTCATTAACGACTGGACACATACAGGCATGACTACGACGGTTCCAAGCTCCGAATCATGGATCATGCACTTCGATGGATCTAAGCAATACGAGGGATCAGGAGCCGGAGTGGTACTAACGTCACCCAAAGGAGATAAATTAAGTTACGTACTACAAATTCACTTTGACTGTTCCAACAACATGGCCGAGTATGAGGCCCTATTGCATGGCTTGAAGGTAGCCAAGGAGATGAACATCAAGAGGTTACGATGCTTCGGAGATTCGGACCTTGTGGTACAGCAGGTGTCAGGAACTTGGGATAGAAAGGATGCAACCATGGCAGCATACCGCAGGGAGGTTGATAGGGTTGCAGGATGCTTTTCCGGGTATGAGGTGGAGCATATAGACAGAAGAAAGAATGAAGCAGCAGACGCCCTTGCTAGACTCGGCTCACGCAGAGAGCCGGTTCCACCTAACGTGTTCCTGGACGAGTTATGGCGACCATCGGTTAAAATCGAGTCTGAGGAGGAACTGGCAAGTAAAGACCCGGATACGGAGCTCGTGGCCACTATACGCGCTATTCCCGAGTGGACAGAACCGTTTTTGGCCTACCTGTCACGAGGCGAGTTACCACAACAGGAGGTGTTAGCAAGGCAAATTTTGCGGAGAGCAAAGGGGTATTCTATCATTAATGGGGAGTTGTACAAGAGAAGTGCAGCAGGAGTCTTTTTGCGCTGCGTAGCACCAGAAGAAGGCCGACAGATTCTCAAGGAAATCCATGAAGGCGATTGCGGGCATCATGCATCCACAAGATCCCTTGTGGCAAAGGCTTATCGACACGGATTTTTCTGGCTGACGGCCCTAGCGGATGCGGAAAGATTAGTAGCAAGGTGTGACGGATGTCAAAGGTACGCTCGCCAAACCCATGTGCCGGCTATGGAATTACGGACCATCCCGTTAACTTGGCCGTTCGCTGTCTGGGGGATGGATATGGTTGGCCCCTTTCATATGTCACCATGCAAGAAGACACATATTTTGGTGGCTATTGACAAGTTCACCAAGTGGGTTGAGGTTATGCCAGTTACTAATTGTGAAGCAGCTACAGCCGTCAAGTTCTTGAAAAAGATTATCTACCGGTTCGGGTATCCCCACAGCATAATTACCGACAATGGAACCAACATGTCCCTTGGTGAGATGGAGAAGTTCTGTGGCAACAATGGAATCCGGCTTGATGTTGCATCAGTGGCTCATCCGCAGGCCAATGGACAAGTGGAGAGGGCAAACCAAGAATTGCTTCACGGATTAAAACCACGATTGCGAGTCCCTTGTATCAGGGCCGCTGGCGCATGGGTCGAAGAACTTCCTTCTGTGGTTTGGGGCATCAACACTACACCTAACAGGTCCACTCAAATGACACCCTTCTTCATGGTCTATGGCGCGGAGGCAGTACTACCGAGTGATATTATTCATGATTCACCACGAATATCAGCTTACGTCGAAGTGGAGAACGAAAAGACCCGGCAGGATGCCGTAGATATGTTAGAAGAACAAAGGGAACAAGCCCTGGAGAGATCAGCCATTTATCAGCAAGGTTTACGGAGGTATCATAGCCGGCGTGTGAAAACCCGGGTCTTCCAGGAAGGAGACCTGGTTCTGCGCCTGGTACAGTCAAACGAAGGAAAACACAAATTATCACCGCCATGGGAAGGACCGTTTATCATAAGCCGGAATCTGCATAACGGATCATATTACTTGGTAGATGCAAGGGAAGAGTCGGCTACAGTTAATGACACCGCTCATACCACTTCATCTACGCAAGAAAGAGACAGACCATGGAACGTGGCGCAGCTACGTCCGTATTATACTTAGTAAAGATTATAGTGGCAAGTGGAATTGCACGGTGTAACAGGCAGCAGGTTTCAGACGTACTCTTTTCCTATCCAGGGTACCCTTGGGGACTGGATGGGTTTTTAATGAGGCGGCTTGCTGACCTAACTTTTTCATATCAAGTAAAGAGGTGGTTATTATCATGTTCTTCACTCTCAGCACGTCGCGTACATATATAGGTCTTGGGGGCTGATTGCTTGAATAGCACAGTTGAAAACTCAAAGACCCGGCCTTGATGCCTATGAGTTATAAGGGCCGGTTACTCGCAAACGAGTACGGCTACAATCTTATAACCGGACAAAGGAGCCAAATTTTCTTGACTTTTCTTGCTTAAGCTCGATGTGACTCGCACTAAAATGGCATGATTTGCTCGCTTACGATTACAATCAGCCATGAAGCCCAATGGGACTTGGTTGACCCTGTTTCGTACAGATGTAACAACATGATATCCATGCGAAAGCCGGCTTATAGTATCAGAGAGTCAAAAGGGTCATCTAAACCACAAGTTATGCAGAGTACATGGCTGATAGCCGGAAACTCAACGATTATTAAGCATAACTTCAAAACCTATGTGAAACGGCTCTGGGCTTTTTGGACCTAGCAGCAAACAAATGCGTTCTCCTTGAAAGATCACATTTCCTAGACTCGGAATCCGGGTCTTGGGGGCTCGGGATCTCGAAAACGAGAAAACTTGTTTGATTGTTAAAGTTCAAAAACCCAAAAATCCGAGTCTTGGGGGCGTGGGGACTTAGCAGCAAGTCCGCTTGTCAACACCCATGAGACCCGGAAATCGAGTTTCACAAAAGGAACAATAAAGAAAGCCGGATATCGAGAGCAGATCAGTTCAAAAAATGGATAAATTTAAAAGGCCAGAAGAGGCATAGAGTATATCAAGATCTTAGCGTACATTACAAAATCCCGGTGAAAGATATCAAAGGTGCACAGGCGCACCACCCTAAATATAATTGTTTAAACAGCACATCGGCCGACTGACGCATAAGAAGAGGCATCAAATATCAGGTATCACTTGGCGTCCATCTTGGCCTTTCCCTTGCCATCATTGGCGGTAGCAGCAGCACCCGGATCAGTAGTACCAGCCCGCGCAGGAGGTGGAACGACTGGTGTTGAGGTAGTGGGTGCAGAACCGGCTTCAGCTTGCTTTTTGGCAGCCTCCGCCCTCAACTTAGCAGCTTCCTCCTTCCACCGAGCCAGCATATCATACGGCTCGGGAAGATCCGACTTAACCGCTTCACCAGCAGCATCATATGCAGGAACGAGGGAATCAACATCCAGGTCGTCAGCAATCACGCTGGCCGGGTAACGGACCTCCTTCAAGACGGCCTGAAAATCCTTCACTGAGAACTTGGATCCATCAAGCTTGAACTCTGGAAAGCCGCCCATAAGCTTCACTAGCTCGAGCTTAGGGAAATAAGCCTTAGCAAGCGCGAGCCCCCGGGTTACTCCAACCTGGCAAGACGAGCGTTTCCAGTGCCAAATCCACTCGGGGATAGTGGAGAAGGCATCCAGCATTCTCTTCAGATCGACATGCCCCTTACCCGGCCACCGTAATTCCTGAAGGATCCATTTGGTTCCGGCGCATAGCTGCCGGATAACGCTCTTGATAGTTTTCAGCCGGGCAATGTCATCCTCATCCGGCATCAATTCGTCCGGGCCTGAAGGAATGGAAACATGAGTCGGGAAAATTGTGGCTATTTATCAAAAGGGTAACCCGGAGGAAGAAACGTACCAAGCAAAGCACGATACGTGTCAGCAATTTGGACAGAAAGGCTTGTTAAATCATCTTCTGCTTTGTGAGCCCTTTTCCTGTACTTCCTCATTATCATCCTATTCCTCTTGGCCTCAGCCTCGGCTGCTTCACGCAGAACCACCTCCTTTTCAATGAGCTTGGTGGCATCAGCCAGTTTCTCCTCAGATCGAGTCACGAAGGACTGCATGGACGCAACGAAGGATTAGCCGGATAAAGGGGCAAGTTATCAGTCGCTTGTATCATAAAGTCCCAAGCAAATTATGAATCAATTCACTCGGAACTTGGGGACTGGATAAGGACACAAGCAGCGTTAGTCGGATTTACCTCGTGTTTGGCTATTAAAGCCCCCAAGATGTTTTCTTCATTAGCCCTCAAGGTGCGCAGGGTTTCGAGCATCTGGGTAAACGTCAGGTCCTCGGGCTGGGCACCGGAAGAACCGGTAGCCTGATCGCCTGGTGGGGGAGCTCTCCCCGCCCGTGGGGTTGAGACCCGGATGGTTTGAGTATCCGGGTTGGGAGAACCCATCCTCGTATCCAGAACCTCGATCTCCTCGTCCACTGGTTCCGACGAGGAAGGAGACCCGGTGGCTCGGTGAAGTGGATCGCCCAAGGGACCTTGTTCCTGGTTATTCTCAGTGTCACCACCAGTCGCGGCATCTACGTTTTCAGTCGGCCCCTCTGTCCCTTGGTTATCCGTCTCTATATTCTCCGGGTCACTGACGGTGACTTGAGTGCTAAAAGAAAGATGAGAGGAGGCAGTTAGCAGTGGTGATTGAAAATTGTCAGGCATCAAAAGATGCCATGTAGCAACAACTTACCCGGTATTTACGGTGTAATCTGGCGGGAGCTCGCCGCTGGAAGCAGACGAAGTCGTCACAGGGACCACTAACGGAACCCGGAATTGCTCGGCACGTGGATGGTTAGGAGAAGGGTGGCGCTGAGGAGAGTCGGAAGGACGAGACGGAGGAGCACTGGCACGAGGGACGGAGGAGGTAGAGATGCCCGGGTTAAGGGGATCTTCACCCGGGGAGCTCCGAGTTACTCTGCGCTTGGCTGGAAGAGAATCCTTCAAATACGACGAGTTCGATAATTGATGGTTAAGTCGTCGCATGGCGTCAAAGGAGTAAGGTTCAGAGGATAACGAGGAGAAAGGAACCTTGGACACTGCCCCTCTGGTCTTCCTCTTGGCTCCAACTGTTGCCTCTTGATCAGATTCGGTAGCCTCCGGGTCATCCTCGTTGTTTTCACCTTCATCCTCCAGCCCTGCGAACCAAGTGTGTGGCCATGGGAAAAAGTTGAATGGGAGGAAAATGATGCAAGTGAAAATAATACAAGTTCCGGGCAAGTACCTTCACTATCATCGGCCGGCTCGTCCTCTTCTTCCGGGTTTCTGGAAGGGGGGAGGGTTCAACCCTCCAGAAGGGATCATCAGCCTAAGACAATAGGATGGAATTAAGGGTTAGAAGCTGTATCAAGTCAAAGTGTGAAAAAAAGTTATGAATATCGGATATTACTGCTAGAGCCGGGTTTTCTCGGGTAAATGGGGGCAGCCCGGCGATGTTCTTTATCACCTCTAGCTTCTCTGTCAAGAAGCCCTTGATGGTCTTGTTGGTGTCGCTGATCGCGAAGCTCTTGGTGGAATATCGGAGTGCATCCGTGGTATGCCCCGAGTACTCGCACATTAATTTGGTGCGGATGGAATTGGTTTGGATTCGAAAATCAACCCATGTTTTCACTAAATTGAGCCCAAGGAGGCCTTGGGCTGAGAGGATGGCTATTTTGGCTAACAAGGTAAGGATCACCTCCCTGTCTGAGTCAGGGGCAAAGGCATTGAAAGACTGGGAAGGCTCGAGGAGGCCCTCCGAGTAACCCGGCAGTCTCTTCTCACCGGGTGGAGAAGTGTCATGGCAGTAGAAGAAGGATAATTGCCAGTGCTTGACATGGGAGTTCAGATTGAGGGTTGGCATTGGGGAGTTTTTACGGCGTTGGATGGATACCCCGCTGCATGTGAGAAGTGCTCTGTCGCCGCTTTCGCGGCACGGCTTGCACTGGAACAGTTCAATGAAGAGAGTCAAACTTGGCGGAGTGCACAAGTATGACTCGGATAGGACAATGAAGTGGGTAATATTCAACATAGAGTTAGGCCCTATGTCGAACACCCGGAGGCCGTAGTGGCTCAGGACTTCGCGAAAGAAAGGGTGACCCGGAGGGCGGAGTCCCCGGGTCACGTGCTCTACGAAGCAGATTACCTCGCCGTCGGTGGGAGTAGGCCGGGTCTCGTCACCCGGCGCTCTCCAGTGAATGTCCTTCTGAGGGGGAAGAACCCCTAACTCGGCCAATTCTTCCAGTTTGGCCTTGGTGATGGTAGATCGCCCCCAATTGGCGGATATGGATTGGGTTGTCTTCGCCTGGGCCGGCTGCTTCCCTTGCCTTTTGGGAGCCATGGGATCGACCTGCAAAACACAAGAAAAAGAGGTACAGGAAATAAGACCCGGAAGTATTGAGGTATCAGGAACGCGTGAAAACTAAGAACTATCCGGGTATCACACCATGAAGTGGACATTGCGAGGTATCCGGGTATTAAGTATAACCATGAAGATTATTGGTCACTTACGTATGGAAAAGTGTTTTGGGAAGACGGATGGTTGCCCATGTATCTACTGCAAGCAAAATAACCGGAAAAGGAGGATTTTCCGGGTGTCAATATTATGAATGGAAGATTGAGGTGAAATAGATCTAGATTGGAAAACTTGCGAACGATTTTTCGAAGAGATTGGTGATTAATAATGGTAGGAGGGCGATGTGTGATCATCAAACAGGTTGTTGAAAAGGTTAGCGAGCATCTAAGCCGTCTAAATTTGGTGTGACGAAGAAAACGGCCCACAGGTTGACCTAGATCCGATCCGGGATGAATCGAGAAATTGCGAGGCTAAATTAAACAAATACAAGGAACTTACTGGGAGATCTTGGAGTTTATTGCGACGACGACAGACGGCGTGGCTCGAGCGCCCCTTTTCGATTCTTGGCGAGCGGGGCGAGCGCGCAGCGGTGAAGTTTGGCGGCGGCGCGGGATGGCTCGAAAGTGGATGCGGCCGGCGGTGGCTTTGCACCGGCGGCAAGCACGAAATTCCTGCGGAGGTGTTACGAGGGCGCAGGGAGTGAAGAAGGAAAGGAGAGGATGGAGTGAGGCGTTGGGCTTTAGGTCATCCCCTGAACGCTATTTATAAGGCGAGGGCGAGCTTATCTCAACGGCCGGAAGCCGGAAGTTAGGGGGAATGGTTATCCGCGCGGATCCTCCGAGAAATGCTCCAAGTATTAAGCAAGGTATCTGGACGAAAAAGAGAAGGAGATCCACCCCGTGATATCAGGGTCAATTATCGAGTATATAATCTTGACATTTTTATTAGGGCTTAGACCTGGAAAGTTAAGCCAGGTATTTGGGAGAAAGCCGGGTTATTATATGGCCACCATGGAGTAAGGCCTAGCTAACTATCAAAGCACCTTAACCCGGCCTCCATATACTTGTGTGTTTGATATTCTTACAGGGAATAGCGAGCGCTTCAAGGAAGGATCCGTGAAGCCCAAGCTATCCTGGGGACTACTGATGGAGGGATAATAACCCGGTAGGCCAACTCCAAGGTACAACCCGACCCAAAGGACGCTGCGCAGGATCCGGCTAAGGATAGAGAACTTTCGTAAGGCCCAAGTTTGTAGGCCCAGTAACCCGGATTGTGGGTTACGGTGAAGGAAGGTTAGGGTTCGTGTGCCGTGTCCGGGTAGGATTTAGGGTGCGCCTTGGAGAGTAAGCCAAGGGGTACGGGTGCTTTATAAACCGACCCTAGGGTTAGTTAAGAGAGATCCAAGAACCCTAGTAGTACCGCTTGATATCGAGCATCCAGTGTATAGCAGAGATCGAGTTAATATATTGAGATCGGAGACTCGGCGACTTGATTGCCGGCTACCAGATCGAGTTCCACCATGTTTTCCTCTGAGCTGAACCCTCTCCCAAACGCCTGTGTCGTCTTGCCCCAAGATCAGTTACCCCCGGTAACGTCTGCCGTGATTATCCCACGACAACTGTCTTCGTTCCTTTACTTTATTGTATGATACTCGGAATCACTGATACGTCCTTCCTTTGCTTCAACTGCAGGTGCCAACCTTGCAGCCCCAGAGGAGGATGCCCTTGCAAAGGCTAAAACTTTAAAGACTGTGCTCCGGACGTTCTTTGCCGGCACGAAATTTATATTGGACGCCGTGAAGTGGCCTACTGAAGTATACCCGGGCGAAGAAAATCTCATCAAAGCCTGCTCCACCGTGCCCGGCTGGATTGAAATATGGAAACGCTCGTCATGCCGGATTGGTATGACCCGGGCCTTTACCCTGGCTAAGGCTTACTTTCCAAAGCTTGACCCGGCAAAGATGATATCCGGGTTTCCAGAATTTAAAGCGGATGGCTCCAAGTTTACACCCAAGGACTTCAAGGCCGTACAGTCTGCAGTGCGTCATTCGGCCACCACTTTGGCCGATAGTATGGATCTGAACACGATTATGAGTTCATATGACGCTGAAGGCAAAATTGTTACAGAGGAAGCACCCCCGCCTTTTGATATTTTGGAGAAATGGGCTGCTGATTCGGCAAGGAAGAGGGAAGCAACTGCAAAGAGAGAGGCCGAGTTATCAGGGCCAGCCACCTCTACACCAGCTGTTCCTCCACCAGTCCGTCCTGCCGCAAAGAATCCGGGTGACGATTCCGGAATAAAGCAAGTCCAGGAGCAAGACCTAGAAGGTAAGGGCAACGATGTGGACTCTACGCAGGAAGCCGAATGAGCAAAGCGCCATAAAAATACTTCAATCATTTGTTGTTTTTACTCAAAACAAGTATTCTTTTGACGGTGCGCCTGTGCACCCTTGATACTAGTGTCGCAACTTGTAATGCACTTTAATTCTGTGATACACCTCGTGCCTTTCTAGGCCTTTTTGATGAACTTGATACTTGCCTATTTTTGGACTTATTCTTGATATCCGACTTTCTTTTTATTTCCTTCTTTATTTCCGAGTACCGTGGGTTTTGACAGGTGGACTTTTCTTTAAGTCCCCAAGTCCCCACGACTCGGACGTTGGGGTCTTTCGAGCTTAGCGATGAAACAGCTTGATTCTGTTTCGAAACCCACAGTCCCCAAGGCCCGAATCTCCGAGTCTGTGGTGTGTGGTTTTTTCGAAGAGAACAAACTTGTTGTCGCTAAGCCGAAACCCGGAATTGTTTCATATAGATAATGAAGTTATGCTTGATAAACGTTGAGTTTCCAGCTATTAGCCTTATAGTCTGCATAACTTGTGGTTTAGATGACCCTTTTGACTATCTTGTACTGTAAGCCGGCTTTCGCGTGGATACCATGTTGTTACATCTATACGAAAACAGGGTCAGACAAGTCCCATTGGGCTTCATGGCTGATTGTAATCGTAAGCGAGCAAATCATGCCACTTTAGTGCGAGTCACATCGAGCTTAAGTAAGAAAAGTCAAGAAAATTTGGCTCCTTTGTCCAGTTATAAGATTGCAGCCGTACTCGTTTGCGAATAATCGGCCCTTATAACTTATAGGCATCAAGGCCGGGTCTTTGGGTTTGTGGCTACGCTACTTGTGCAACCAGCCCCCGAGACCTATATATACCCAACATTCTTGATGATACTGATGTATTGATGTCACATGGATACTACTTACTTGTAATCGGAGCAAAGGCTGTAACAAGATAGGACTTGATAACCATCTCTTTATTGATGCGAGAAAGTTTGGATCAGCAGGCCGCCTCATTAAAAACCTTCCAGTCCCCTTAGGTACCCTGGGTAGGAAAAGAGCGCGTCTGAAACCTGCTGCCCGTTACATTGTTTAGTTCTTCTTGGGCACCGGTCCCGGGCTGACGTGACCGATACACATTCTCCACATGTTTGACTTTTTCATGATGAGTACCGGGTTTACTAGCCAACCCGGGTGAGGTGTTTCCATAACGTGGCTGGTTGTAAGCGGCCGTGCCGCTTCTTCTCTTATAGCGGATTGTTTGGGGGAGTCATCCTTGATAAAAGCTACCATTTTAGTATCTTGTGCTACGTTGGACTTTGCTCTTTCGCCTTCAGTACTCGGCCTTTTTGATGTGGTTCTGTCCTCCGGGTCTGCTTGAGACCGATAGTGCTTGAGTTCTTCTTTTCTACAGGCTTGCTCGGCCATCCCTGCGTCTCCTTCATCGCATTCAGCTGCTATGTCTCGATTTCCATGTATGGTAATGGTCTTCTTGGGGCCCGGGATTTTTAGCTGTAGATACACGTAACACGGCCTAGCCATGAATTTGGCATAAGCCGGCCTTCCGAATAACGCGTGATAAGGACTGCGCAATTTGACTACCTCAAAGGTGAGCCACTCAACTCGATAGTTATCCTTTGACTCCCCAAAAGCTACCTCCAATGCGATTTTTCCCTCGGGGCACGCTGAATGACCCGGCACTATCCCATGAAAAATTGTTGAGCTTTTTTGTAGCTGGGACTCCTTGAGGCCCATGCGTAGGAAGGTTTCCCAATACAGTATATTGATGCTACTTCCACCATCCATCAAAACCTTTTGCAGCTCATACCCATTGACCTGTGGTGCGACTACTAATGCCAAGACTCCCGGGTGTTCTACTCTTTCTGGGTGATCCCTTCTGCTCCATGTTAGATCCTGTTCTGACCATCTCAGGTATCTCGGGACAGCCGACGAAACTGAGTTGACCGCTTGCTTCAATATCTTTTTGTCCTTGTTAGAACCTCCTGTGGTATGCACATGATATTGACCCAATTGTTTGGGGTTAGCCTGGAAACCTCCTGCCCCCCCTTGGTTATTACCTTGATTTCCAGCCGCCGGGTTACCGGCTGGGGGTGGGCCGTTGCCCGGGTTTCCCCCTGGACCCGGTCCTCCTCACCGTCCTGCACCTCGCATAGCTCTGTTCACTTCCTCATTTTTTCATCTTTGTAAGTCGGCGCACTGCTCCAAGGAGTGGTTAGCTGGCATGCCGTTCCTGCTGTGCTTCGGGCATGCCATTCTGAATATGTCCCAATTGTTACTCGGCCTTGGCGGTCCTTGATAGTTTCCTCCATTGTGATTACCTCCGTTGAAATTTCCTTCTGCTCTGGGTCTCGAAGACCCGGCCTCTGTGTTGGCGACAAACTCGGAGCCTCCTTCAAACGGGCGCTTGTTCTGGCTATTTCCGTTATTGCCCGGTGCTGATCCATTGCCGGTTCTCCCGCTATTACTTGTGTTTGCTTTTACCTTCTTGTCATCAACTTCCTCCTCTGTAGTATCTGTCGCAGCGTGTTTGTTGCACGCATCCATCAATTCTCCCATTGTAACCTCCGACGCATTCCGACTTGATTTCATGCGAGTTAACTTTTGCACTAAAGGTATATACTTGCATGTTTTTGCCATAGCTTGTAGTGCATCCTTGGGCTGAATATCTGTGGACGAGTGAAGTATCTCCATAACCCGGCGCACCCAACTGCGTGCCGACTCTCCCTTCTTCTGGACGCATCGCTCTAGATCATCAATAGTGAACAATTTTCTGCACGTCCCATGAAAGTGCTTGACAAACGCGGTCTTCAATTCCTCCCAGGACTTGATCGATCCTTCCGACAAATTGGTGAACCACAACTTTGCTGCTCCTTCTGACATCATCAAGTACATGAACTTGGCTTGGAGATTCTCGGATGCGTTGCGAATCGACATTGCCATCTCATAACTGCTTAGCCATGTTTCTGGATCCATAGTTGGCTCGTAATTCACTACTTTTCCTGGCTCTTTGAATTTTTCCGGGTAAGGTTCAGCTCTGATATTGTCCGAGAGACACTTGGGTCACGCAAGAACGGTCGAGGCCGGCCTTGCTCGAGAAACGTGTGATACAGCGGGGGGCGCGGCTGGGCGCGGCGCTGCGGGTAGTCCATGCGCTGCAGACCTGGCCGCGGCCCTTCGAGCCCTGGAACTGTCCACAACAGCCTGTGCTGCTGATGCTGCCTGAACGCGGGGAGGAGGCGGCATTTGCTGCTGCTCTTCCCTCCGCCGTGCTGAACTTGTTTGGATATTCCCTTGTTGTTGATTGACGTATGGCGTCCCGTGCATCCCACTTCTATGATCCGGATAATTGGCTTGCTGCGCCACCGCAGTGTGCAACAGATCGATTGCTTGTCGGGTCTTCTCTGCATGGGGTGACTCTCCCACGGGGATTTGATTTAATGCGAGTGTCGCCGCATACACATTGTCCATGGGATTATTGTAGTGACCTGCTGGTGTGCGAAATCGTGATGGTGGCGGTGGTGGTAGATCGTTGCCGGTTGTGACTCTAGTCTGTGGTAGGGGTAACTCGGCCCGCTCATTTGCCGGATGTGCCCCCGCTGTTGCCGGTTGGGGTGCGGTCCCCTGGTTCACCACTGGTATCAGCTAATCCTGAGGTGTGATAAATAAAGCAGCCGGATTAATAACCCCGCCCGTTGCTGGTAACCTAGTTTGATGCCTTTGATGTACTCTAGATGTTTCCTCTTGGAGCCGAGTTTCCAGCGCATCCAGCTCACGTTGCCGCGTGGCCATCCCTTGCCTTTCTGCCTCTACTTGCCTTCTTTGCTGTTCCAACGCACGACGAGCCACATCCAGATCCCTGACACGTTCCGCTGTGTTTTCTGGAGTGATAACCGTAGCAAGAACCGTGGGGTCTAGGATCCGATTATTATCGAATAAGGCCAGGTGACGCGGGTTCGAAGGACCCGCCCCTGGTGTCCGGTTTCCCAGGAATCCGAACGTATTTGCGTGCAACTCCTCGTCTGTTGCACGGCTGGTCACTGATGCGGATTCTCCATCAACCCGGGCCAGAACCGGGTCTCCGTTAGCCGCGCCCTGCTGCTGGGCCAATGCCTGAGCCGCCCCGACTGCTGCCGCGGTTGCGTTCTCTTGGTTGAGATTGGCCGCGGGAGCCGCGTAGACCGCAACTCGGCGTACGATACTTGGTGTAAATTCATGCTGTTCTTCTTCGCCGTTATTCACCTCATACCGGCTCTCCAGCAGATCCAGGATAGACTCGGTATCATCCTCTCTTTCGACCCGGTCACGCGGGGTCCATGCCGGCTCCTCCGGCTGTTCCCACTTCGCGATAGGTTCTTCCGCCGGATATGTCGTTCCAATCGATTCTTCATCATCTGATCGGATAGAAGTGGCTTCCCCTGACACAGAATCAGATCCAAAATTGTCAGGGATCGAACCAGAAGTACATACCATACCAATGAAGACGCTGATCCGGCCGATTGTCACGATGGATCCGGATTCGAGGTGATCCGATTCTGGCCCCCAGCCGGAATCATCCACCGTCTTTTCTCCTTTATGGTCGATGTAGATCTCGCCGACGACAAGATTCTCCATGTTCTTCTGAGCTTCTCCCCTGATGTAAACACCTTTGGACGCAGGCCCCACGGTGGGCGCCAACTATCGTGGGATAATCACGGCAGACGTTACCGGGGGTAACTGATCTTGGGGCAAGACGACACGGGCGTTTGGGAGAGGGTTTAGCTCAGAGGAAAACATGGTGGAACTCGATCTGGTAGCCGGCAATCAAGTCGCCGAGTCTCCGATCTCGATATATTAACTCGATCTCTGGTATACACTGGATGCTCGATATCAAGCGGTACTACTAGGGTTCTTAGATCTCTCAACTAGACCTAGGGGTCGGTTTATAAAGCACCTGTACCCCCCGGCTTGTTCTCCAAGACTCACCCTGATCCTACCCGGACACGGCATACAAACCCTAAACTTCCTTTACCGTAACCCACACTCCGGGTTACTAGGCCTACAAACTTGGGCCTTCCGGAAGTTTCTTTATCCTTAGCCGAATCCTGCACAGAGTCCTTTGAGGCCGGATTACGCCTTGGAGTTGGCCTACCGGGTTATTATCCCTCCATCATCTCTTGTGTCCCCAACACACCCAATATACTTGTCAGGTATATAGGTGCACTAGTTCGGCGAAGAGAGAGTAAAATGCAAGTAATATGGATGATAATAAGTGATAAAAGCAATCTGAAATAAAAATGGCAGCATGCAAACATGTAGCAAAACAGGCAGAAAACGGTGTTTCAATGCTTGGAAACAAGGCCTAGGGCTCCTATTTTCACTAGAGGACACTCTCAACAATGCCCACATAAGAATAAGAGTTGAAGCATAATAAGAGAGCATCAAGAAGCAAATATAGAACACATTTAAGTCTAACCCACTTCCTATGAAAAAGAATCTTGTAGAAAAACAAGTTAACGAAGCACAAAGTGACTAGCATAGGAAGACAAAATAAGTCCAACTTCAAAAATTTCAACATAAAGAGGGGAAAATTAATATTCTTGAGATGCATAAAACCATGTTTCCCTCTCTCATAATAACTTTCAGTAACATCATGAAGAAAATTAACAATATAACTATCACATAAAACATTATTATCATGAGCCACATGCATAAAAGAATTAATACTCTCCACATAAACATAGTCATTCTTATTAATAGTAGTGGGAGAAAATTCAACAAAATAGCTATCATTACCATTCTCATCACGATAATCATCAAACATAGGAGGCTTATTGTAATCATAATTAATTTTCTCCTCAATAGTAGGTGGACTAAAAATAGCATGTTCATCATTGTAAACAGGTGGAACTAGAATACCTCAATCATTATAATCATCATATATTGGAGGCAAAGTATCATCAAAGAAAATTTCCTCCTCAAAACTTGGGGGACTAAAAATATCATATTCATCAAAACTAGCTTCCCCAAGCTTATAGTTTTCCATAGCATTAGCAACAATGGTGTTTAAAGAGTTCATACTAATAACACTGCCACTAGCATGCAAATAAAGTTCCATAGGTTTTTTAATTTTCTCTTCAAACACTTCATGTATTAATTTAAGATAAAGATTATTAAGCTCTCTCATATTTTAGTTGTTTTCAATTAAGCCTAACTAGTGAAAATAAAAACAAGAAACAAAAAAGATATAATTGCAGAATCTAAAGGAAATAATTTCGAGCACTCACACCCGAGGATGTGAGTACCTTTTACCTTACCTCCTCGGCAACGGCGCCAGAAAAGAGCTTGATGTCTACGCACGCTTCTATTCTTATAGACAGTGTTGGGCCTCCAAGTGCAGAGGTTTGTAAAACAGCAGCAAGTTTCTCTTAAGTGGATCACCCAAGGTTTATCGAACTCAGGGAAGTAGAGGTCAAAGATATCTGTCTCAAGCAACCCTGCAATCAAGATACAAGAAGTCTCTTGTGTCCCCAACACACCCAATATACTTGCCAGGTATATAGGTGCACTAGTTCGGCGAAGAGAGAGTAAAATGCAAGTAATATGGATGATAATAAGTGATAACAACAATCTGAAATAAAAATGGCAGCAAGCAAACATGTAGCAGAACAGGCGGAAAACGGTGTTTCAATGCTTGGAAACAAGGCCTAGGGCTCCTACTTTCACTAGAGGACACTCTCAACAATGCTCACATAATTGAATTAATAAATGTCATTTCTTCACTATGCTACTCCGAACCACTCTCCCGTCGAATAACGAACACTAATCATTGCATAGGGCTGTAACAACACTCCTCAATTCTATATTCCCTTTCTAGGGAACCCCAATGTCACTACGAGCGCCATAAGTTAGTACTAAACAAACGCCAAAGTTTCATAGGTTCACCTTCCAACACAAGATATAAATACCAAGCTAAACCACACGGAGCACACACTATCACCTTTACCCCGTGATCAAAGTGTTTACGGAGATAACAAAACCACTTGAGTAGCATAACAGATGAAGATCAGTCTACATATTCAACTAGATTAAAAAGCTCATGATCACATAAAGATCACACCATGGGAGAGAGAGATGAACCACATAGCTACCGGTAGAGCCCTCAGCCCCGGGGGAGAACTACTCCCTCCTCATCATAGGAGACAGCAACGGCGATGGAGATGGCGGTGGAGTCGATGGAGATGGCTTCCGGGGGCACTTTCCCGTCCTCACAGGGTGCCAGAATAGAGATCTGTCCCCCGAAATGTGTCGGCGGCGGCGGCGGAGCTATGGATGTATTTTGTGGAAACGGTCGATTCTTTTAGGGTTTATGCCTCGGGGAGTATATATGGGCAAAAGGGCGATGCCGGGTGGGTGGCCAGGGGGCCCACACCCCTAGGTGGCACGGCTAGGGGGACCCGCACCACCCCATGGTGTGATCACCCTATGGCCCCCCTGCGGGGCTCTTCGGGACTTCTGGAAGCTTCCGATACTTTTAGGACTTGTGGCTTTCAAATTTTCCAATTCCGAGAATATTTCCAGAACAACTTTTCTGAAACTAAAAACAGCAGAAAACATGGAACTGGCTCTGTGGCATCTTGTCAATAGGTTAGTCCGGAAAATCGATAAAAATGACATAAAGAAGGTAGAAAACATGTAGCGATTGGCATTATATCAACATGGAACATCAGAAATTAGGGATACGTTTATTACGTATCAAGCATCCCCAATCATAGTTCCTACTCGTCCTCGAGTAGGTAAACGATAAAACAAAATAATTTCTGAGGTGACATGCTACCACACAATATTGATCATAATATATTAAGTAGAACATGTAAACTAGGATTAAATGAACTAAAGCTGTGATCTATATTTGATATCAACAAGTAATGCATAAACAAAGAAGAAAGAAGTAAAACTCATACGAAAATACTATCAACCGTGCAAAGTTTATTAGAGATGATTTAAGCTTTCAAGAACAACAATATCATGCACGTCAAACGATCTTCACAACCCCTGTTAGGATCAAGTCAAGATTTCCACACGATGCAATGCTTGAATCTTAAACTATTTGTGAACTAAAAACAAGCAAGTGTTTTGCGGTGGTCCCTGGCACCGGGATGTTATGGCTAATAAAACAACATGGGGGATTTGGAAGTTCAATGGAAGAAAGGCTCGCAAAGCTGAAAGTGGTCATTAGACAAGAGAAAGTATTACAACCGAAGCTATGCAAGGAGTAGGGATTGCCACACAACGGATGCACATAGAGCTATAAGTGTATGAAAGCTCTCAAATGGAACTATTGGGGGTGCATCCAACTTGCTTCCTCACGAAGACCTAGAGCTCATTTGAGGAGGCTCATCATTGGAATATACAAGCCAACTTCTATATTGTAAAGTTCCCCACATAGTTATGAATCAATGATAATATGAAAAGTCTCTCCAAACTAAAGCATTTGTGCTAAACATGAAGCACAAGTGTGGTATAAAGGATAGTGATGCGCCCCCTCTCTCTTTATTCTCTCTTTGGCCCTTTTTTGGGTTTTTCATTTTTTTTATTATATTTTTTATATATATATCCTCACCGGTAGGGGCAACATCCTATATTACAATGAATCATCACACTCTTAGTACTCATTACTCATAAAGAAATATCTCTGATGTCTCTAACTGCATGCTCCTGCCAGTGTAGAAGTATGCATAAATAACCATGAAGCTCATCATCAAGTAACATAATGGAGGTGGATGTTATGCAGCAATATATCTCAGAATGGCTATGGAAATGCCATGATAGGTAGGTATGGTGTCTGTTTTGAGGAAGAATATATGGGCTTATGTGTAGGAGAACAAAGTCCTCCCACGGGATTTGGATGCACTGGCGAAGTTTGCACCAACTCTCAATGTGAGAAAGGGCATGCACAGTACCGAAGAGGCTAGTAAATATGGATGGTGGAAATGCCAGGAACCGCAACATAGACTCACAAGTTAAAAGATTGCAGCAAGAAAATCATCTTACAAGGCAAAGTGAAAATCACTCCAAGAGGGTCCGTGGCAGTGACAAGTAACTGTTAGCTACCCCGACCGTAGCGCGTAACAAAAGACCGATCAGAAATGTATCACTCGTAGCAATCATATACCAATGTTTCAGTGTGGCACAGTGATGGGGGGATGCTAACCCGGTATGCCAAGATCCGAGGAATAACCCGGCCCAGAGACAGTGAGCAGGATACGGCTAGGGATAAAGATGTTTGTGAAGGCCCAAGCTCGTGGGCCTAGTGACCCGGGTTGTGGGTGTTGTAAAGGAAAGTTAGGGTTAGCATGCCGTGTCTGGGTAGGACCCGGGTGTGCCTTGTAAAGTAAGTTAGGGGGTACGGGAGCTATATAAGCCGACCCCCGGGCGTAGATTGAGACAGAGATTCGAGAACCTTAGCAATATCGAGTGGTATCGAGTATCCAGTGTAAACCCTAATCGTGTTATTGTATCGAGAATAGAGATCCGGCGACTTCGATTGCCGGCTGTCATATCAAGTTGTATCATGTCTTCCTTCGAGCTAAACCCTCTCCCGAACGCCTGTGTCGACTTGCCCCAAGATCAGTTACCCCTGGTAACATCTGCCGTGATTATCCCACGACAGTTGGCACCCACCGTGGGGCCTGCGTCCAAAGGTGTCTACATCACGGGAGAAGCTCGGAAGGGCATGGAGAATCTTGTCATCGGCGAGATCTACATCGACCACGAAGGAGAAAAGGTGGTGGACGATTCCGGCTGGGGGCCGGAGTCGGATCACCTCGAAACCGGATCCGTCATAACAATCGGCCGGATCAACGTCTTCATCGGTATGGTATGTGCTTCCAATTCGGTCCCTGACAACGTTGGATCTGATTCTATGCCAGGAAAAGCCATGTCTACCCGATCAGATGATGAAGAATCGACGGGAACGACATATCCAGCAGAAGAACCCATCGCGGAGTGGGAACAGCCGGAGGAGCCGGCATGGACCCCACGCGACCGGGCCCAAGGAGAAGATGACACCGGGTCTATCCTGGATCTACTGGAAAACCGGTATGAGGAGAACGGTGAAGAGGAACAGCCTGAATTTACACCGGATGTCGCGCGCCGAGTTGCAGTCTATGCAGCCCCCGCGGCTAACCAAGGAAACACAGCCGCGGCACCAGTCGGGGCAGTGGCCCAGCAACAGGGCGCGGTTAACGGAGACCCGGTCTTGACCCGGGTCGATGGAGAGTCAGTATCGGTCACCAGTCGTGCGGCAGATGAGGAGCAACACGCCAACATGTTCGGGTTTCAAGCCAATCGGACACCAGGGGCGGGTCCCTCGAATCCGCGTCACCCGGCCCTGTTCGATAATAATTTGATCTTGGATCCTACAGTCCTCGCCACTGTTATCACCCCAGAAAACGCGGCAGAACGTGTTAGAGATCTGGACGTGGCTCGTCGTGCATTGGAACAGCAAAGAAGGCAAGTGGAAGCAGATAGACAGGGGATGGCCACCCGGCGGCGCGAGCTAGACGCGTTGGAAACCCGGCTTCGAGAGGAAACGTCCAGGATACATCAAAGGCACCACACCAGGTTGCCAGCAACGGGCGGGGTTATTAGTCCGGCTAATTTGTTCATCACGCCTCAGGATCAACCGATACCAGTGGTGAACCAGGGAACCGCACCCCAACAGACAACAGCAGCGACACGTCCGGCAAATGAACGGACCGGGTTACCCCCACCGCAAACTAGAGTCACAACCGGCAACGATTTACTGCCGCCGCCACCATCACGATTCCGCACGCCAGCCGGCCACTACAACAATCCTATGGACAACGTATATGCGGCGACACTCGCATTGAATCAAATACCTGTGGGAGAGTCACCCCATGCAGAGAAAACTCGGCAAGCCATCGAGCTATTGCACACTGCGGTGGCACAGCAAGCCAATTACCCGGATCACAGAAGCGGAATGCATGGGACGCCGTATGTCAGCCAGCAGCAAGGGAATTTACAAACGAGTTCGGCACGGCGGAGGGAAGAGCAGCAGCAAATGCCGCCTCCTCCCCGCGCTCAGGCAGTATCAGCAGCACAGGCCGTCGTGGACAGTTCTAGGGCTCGGAGGGCCGCGGCCGGGTCTGCAGCGCATGGGCCTCCCGCAGCACAGCGCCCAGACGCGCCCCCCGCGGCATCACACGTTTCCAGGGCAAGGCCGGCTTCAATCATTCTTGCGGGGCCCAAGTGTCTCTCGGACAATATTAGAGCTGAACCTTACCCGGAAAAGTTCAAAGAGCCAGGGAAAGTAGTGAATTATGAGCCAACCATGGATCCCGAAACGTGGCTAAGCAGTTACGAGATGGCAATGTCAATTCGCAACGCGTCCGAGAACCTCCAAGCCAAATTCATGTATCTGATGATGTCTGAAGGAGCAGCAAAATTGTGGTTCACCAATCTACCAGAGGGATCGATCAAGTCTTGGGAGGAATTGAAGACCGCGTTTATCAAGCACTTTCACGGAACCTGCAGGAAATTATTCACCATTGATGATCTGGAGCGATGCGTCCAAAAGAAGGGAGAATCGGCGCGCAGTTGGGTGCGCCGGGTTATGGAGATACTTCACTCATCCACAGACATCCAGCCCAAGGATGCGCTACAAGCCATGGCAAAAACATGCAAGTATATACCTTTAGTGCAAAAGTTAACTCGCATGAAGTCCAGTCGAAATGCGTCAGAAGTCACAATGGGAGAATTGATGGACGCGTGCAACAAACACGCTGCGACAGATACCACAGAAGAAGAAGCTGATGACAAGAAGACAAAAGCAAACACAAGCGGTAATGGAAGAACCGGCAACGGAACAGCGTCAGGAAACAACGGAAATAGTCAGAACAAGCGTCCCTTCGAAGGAGGCTCCGAGTTTGTCGCTAACACCGAAGCCGGGTCTTCAAGGCCAAGAGCAGAAGGAAACTTCAATACTGGAAATCACAACGGAGGAAACTACCAAGGGCCGCCCCGGCCGAGTAATAGTTGGGACATCTTCAGGATGGCGTGCCCAAAACACAGCAGGAATGGCAGGCCGGCTAACCACTCCTTGGAGCAGTGCGCCGATTTGCAAAGATGGAAAAATGAGGAAGTGCACAGAGCTATGCGAGGCGCAGGGCGGGGAGGAGGACCGGGTCCAGGGGCAAACCCGGGCAACGGCCCACCCCCAGCTGGTAACCCGGCTGCTGGAAATCAAGGTAATAACCAAGGGGGGGCAGGAGGCTTCCAGGCTAACCCCAAACAATTGGGTCAATATCATGTGCATACCACAGGAGGATCTAACAAGGACAAAAAGATACTGAAGCAAGCAGTCAACTCAGTTTCGTTAGCCGTTCCGAGATACTTGAGATGGTCAGAACAGGAGGTAACATGGAGCAGAAGGGATCACCCAGAAAGAGTGGAACATCCAGGAGTCTTGGCACTAGTAGTCGCACCGCAAGTTAATGGGTACGAACTAAAGAAGGTTTTAATGGATGGTGGAAGCAGCATCAATATATTGTATTGGGAAACCTTCCTACGCATGGGTCTCAAGGAATCTCAACTGCAAAAAAGCTCAACAGTTTTTCATGGAATAGTGCCGGGTCATTCAGCATGCCCCGAGGGAAAAATCGCACTGGAGGTAGCTTTCGGAGAATCAAAGGATAACTATCGAATTGAGTGGCTCACCTTTGAGGTAGTGAAATTACGCAGCCCCTATCACGCGCTGTTTGGAAGGCCGGCTTATGCCAAATTCATGGCTAGGCCGTGTTATGTATATCTACAGCTAAAAATCCCGGGTCACAAGAAGACTATAACCATACACGGAAATCGAGACATAGCCGCTGAATGCGACGAAGGAGATGCAGCAATGGCCGAGCAAGCTTGCAGAAAGGAAGAACTCAAGCACTATCGGTCTCAAGCAGACCCAGAGGACAGAATTACATCAAAGAAGCCAAGTACTGAAGGCGAAAAAGCAAAGTCCAAGGTCACGCAAGATGCTAAAATGGTGGCCTTAATCGAAGTCGACCCTCCCAAGCAGCCTGCTGTAAATGAAAAAGTTACACGGCCGCCAACAACCAGCAAAGTCATGGAGACACCCCATCCGGGTTGGCTGGCAAACCCGGTACTCATCAGGAAAAAGTCCAACTTATGGAGGGTGTGCATTGGTCAAGCCGGATCAGGACAAGTGCTTACAAAGAACTGAGTAATGTAACGGGCGGCAGGTTTCAGACGCGCTCTTTTCCTACCCAGGGTACCTACGGGGACTGGAAGGTTTTTAATGAGGCGGCCTGCTGACCCAAAATTTCTGGTATCAATAAAGAGATGGTTATCAAGTCCTATGTCTTTTCGCCCTTATCACAAGTAAGTAGTATCAATGCGACATCGATAATTCAGTATCATCAAAAGCATCGATTGCATGTAGGTCTTGGGGGTTGGTTGCTCAGGTAACCAACCACTAACCCAAATGACCCGGCATAGATAGCTATAAGTTATAAGGGCCGATTCCTCGCAAACGAGCACGGCTGCAATCTTATGACTGGGCAAAGAAGCCAATTTTTCTTGACTTATCTTACTTAAGCTTGATGTGACTCGCACTAAAGTGGCATGATTCGTTCGCTTACGATTACAATCAGCCATGGAGCCCAATGGGACTTGCCTGACACTGTTCTCGTATGGATGTAACAACATGGTATCCACGCGAAAGCCGGCTTATAGTATAAGATAGTCAAAAGGGTCATCTAAACCACAAGTTTATGCAGAGTACAAGGCTGATAAGCCGGAAACTCAGTGATTATCAAGCATAACTTCAGTATTTACATGAGATGGTTTTAGGGTTTTGCCTTGGTAGGGAATGATTTGTCCTCTGAGAAAGGCCACACCCTCATGACTCGTCCTTTGGGTCATGGGGACTGGGGACTTCGTAACAGAAACAAACCACTTTGATACCAAGGTTCAAAACGGCCCTATCATCCGAGTCTTGGGAACTTCAAGAGAATTTCACTTATCAAAGCCCCTGGTCTCGAAAAGAAAACGAGTCTTATGAAGGGAGCTAAAAAAAGAGATGGGTATCAAGAACAAGTTCAGAAGAACAGCAAAAAGTACGATTATCAAAAGGCTGGGAAAGCCGCGAAAATATGTCACCAAATAGAAGTATATTACAAGCTTTTGCATCGGTATCAGAAGTGCACAGGCGCACCATTAACAGAATAAAGTAACTCAAACAAAAAGGTTCCATGTGACTAAGATATTATGACATCCTTACTCTACTCGGCCTCCTGAGCGCGATCTTCCGGGTCTTGCTCCTGGACCTGCTTCTTAGCTTTTTTGGCAGAGCCACCCGGACTCACCGCGCCAGGGCGGATAGGAGGAAGGACGGACGGTGTAGAGGCGGACGGCCCTGATTTTAAGTCGGCCTCCCTCTTCGAGGTTGCCTCCTTCTTCTTAGCTGAGTAATCAGCCCATTTCTCCAAGAGGTCAAGGGGCGGGGGTGCTTCCTCTGTGATAATCTTGTCATCAGCGTCATACGCAGCCATTAGTGTATTAAGGTTCAAGCTATCGGCTAGAGTGGTGGCAGAAGGGCGCACTGCCGACTGAATGGCCTTGAAATCCTTAGGTGTAAATTTGGCGCCATCCGCCTTGAACTCAGGAAACCCGGAGATTATCTTCGCCGGGTCAAGCTTCGGAAAGTAAGCTTTGGCCAAGGTCAAAGCCCGCACTATACCAGTACGGCAGGACGAACGCTTCCAGAGTTCAATCCATCCGGGTACAGTGGAGCAGGCTTGGACAAGGTTCTCTTCACCCGGATAGGCTTCCGTGGGCCAATTAATGGCATTCAATATAAATTTGGTGCCGGCAAAGAAAGTCCGAAGCACACTCTTCAGGGTCCTAACCTTGACAATAGCATCTTCCTCTGGAGCTGCAAGGTTCGCGCCTATAGTGGAAACAGAAGCAAGAACGTATCAGTAGCAGCCGGGTATGAAATTAGTCGGCAGGCAAAAAATTAGTCGGCAGGCAAACACTTACTAAGTAAAATCTGATAAGTATCGGAGACTTGATCCGATAACTTCTTCAAATCGGCCTGAGCGGCGAGGCACTTCTCCTTGTATTTGGAGACATCCTTCTTCAAAGTTTTCATATTATCCTCAAGGATTTCTCGGCGTTTTATCTCGGCAAGAAGGAGCCGTTCAGTCTTCAGCAAGGTTTCATCAGACCGAGTTACATGTGCCTGTAAGTGTAAAAGGGTGCAAGAACCAGATGAGTGTTATGGCAAGAAAAATATGGTGAGAAGTACCAAGCATAACTTTTGCAAGTTATACTCGGAACTTGGGGACTAGGTAGGGAATATAGGATAACAAGTGCTCTTACCTGGTGCTCTGCAGCCATGCGCTCTAAAGTCTCGCTCTCCGAAGCCTTCATGGTGAGAAGCTTGTCCATCAATTGTTCGAAAGTATCTTTATTCGTGTCAGACGACCCGGGCCCTTGGAATTTCCTAGAAGAGGTTTTCTTCTTAGAAGGAGGTGGAACCCGGGTCATTTGCACGTTGGAATCCGACACTCCTTCTGCACCTAAGGCGGTGGTCTTTCTCTTGCTGGCATGAGAAGCAATCGGGTATTCGGCTTCCTGCTGATCTGGTTTAGTCGGCGATGTCTGTTCTTCATCACCAGACGCGGTTGCAGTTTTATTAGCTGGGTTCCCCTTACCCGGGCCCTTATCTTCTGAATCCTCTTGATCGCTGACAGCGACCGTGGCCCTGTAGATGTTATCACAAAGCAGCTAAATATGCAGTCAGGAAAAGATGACGAAGTACCGGAAAGTATCTGGAAGGGGATTCTTACCCGGTATTCACCGCAAAGTCACAAGGAAATCCATCGTCAGACCCGGGGGAGGCTGGAAAATGTCAAGTTAAATATTATGCGAGAATGCTTCGAGGAGACCGTGCTAACCAGGAAAAGATAGAGCAAGTACCAGCTTGCCGAGTGGGGAGCGGTGAAGAACCCGGGTTAAGGGCGTCGTTACCCGGGTGATTTCGAGTCGACCTGCGCTTAGGCGTGGGCGACCCCTTCAAGATTGACCAGTGGAATAACGTCAAGAAAGGTTCAAGAATATCATTACGGTAATATAAAGTGAATGTGTGAAGGGGGATGAAACCTTGGAGGCGGCTCCTTGAGCTTTTCTTTTAGATCCGGCTTTGGTTGCCGGCTCCGGTTCTTCCTCATCACTGGCAGATTCTACCTTGCCGTCCGAATCTTCTTCCTCGTCATCTTCTTGTTCTGAATGTCATCAAGGTTACGGTTGGAAATAAAGGGGTTGCGGTGAGTTCAAACGAGTCAAGTAAAACTCAGAGAGTACCTTCGTCTGAGTGAACAGCTTCTTGCTCCTCTTGACCTTCGGAGCTAGGGGGAGTATTGGTGTTCCAAAAGTCGTCATCATCCTGAAAGGTGTTAAAGTACGGGTTATCAGTTGCATCAAGTGGAAAGAGCGAAAGTAAAGGCGTCAGAGTCGGGTTTTTACCTGGGGGGCCGGGTTTTCAAGTGTGAAGGGCTCTAACCCGGATATGTTCCGGATTACCTCGAGCTTCTCCGTAAGAAAACCCTTGATGGTCTTGAGAGTGTCGCCGACTGCGAAGATGTTGTCAGAGTATCGTAGTGGATCAGAAGGCTCCCCAGAATACTCGCACATCAGCTTTGTGCGGATGGAGTTGGGTTGAATTCTGAAGTCGACCCAGGTCTTCACTAGGTTGAGCCCAATGAGGCCCTGGGCTCTAAGAGTGGCGAGTTTGTATAGCAAAGGTTGGATTGCCTCCCTATCTGAGTCAGGGGCAAAGGCACTAAATTTATCAGAGATATCAAGAAGGCCATCAGAATAACCCGGCAGTTTCTTTTGGCCGGATGGGGAAGTATCCTGGCAGTAGAAATAAGAAAGCTGCCAGTGTTTGACATGAGAATTAAGGGTGAGGGATGGCATAGGGGAGTTCTTGCGGCGCTGGATCGAAACCCCGCCGCAAGTGAGAAGCGCCCCATCACCGCTTTCGCGGCATGGTTTGCATTGATAAAGCTCGATAAAAAGAGCTAGGTTTGGTGGAGTGCATAAATAGGATTCAGAAAGGACAATAAAGTGGGTGATATTTAGCACGGAATTGGGCCCGATGTCGAAGACGCGAAGGCCATAGTGACTAAGAATGTCACGGAAAAAAGGATGACCGGGTGGGCGAAAACCCCGGGTCACATGTTCCACAAAGCAGATTACCTCGTCTTTTGTAGGGGTGGGCCGGGTCTCCTTACCCGGCACCCTCCATTGGATATCCTCCTGAGGAGGGAGAACTCCCAGCTCCACTAGTTCCTCCAACTTGGCCTTCGTGACCATCGACCGCCCCCAGTTGGCAGAAATGGTGTTGGTGGCTTTAGTCTTGGTTGGGGTTTTCATCTGTTTCTTGGGAGCCATGTGGTTGACCTGCAAGGTATCAAATAAGAAAAAGATTAAGATGTGGAAGTTATGAAACAGTCAGGTATTAGCCGGATGGTATTGAAGTATGGCGGGAGATCCGGGTGTTAGCCCGTAGAATCAAGCTCGGAAGTTCCGGGTATTGCGTATTATGGAGAAATTTATGGGGTCTAAATGGTAAAGAAGCTTTTTGAAAACGATGGGCAGTGGCTTAAGCGCCAAATGTGAATAAAGGGGATTAAAAAGAAGCAGTCCAGCCGAGTGACCGATGCAGGGGCGGAAATCTTGGGCAGTACGAGCCTAGATTGGAAGTTTTATTTTCAAATTCGTGGCGAAGGTGATGATTGTAGGCAGTAGGCGAGTTGGTTGGAGCATGCGCTTTATCCTTTGTGCGAACTAAAAGAGACTATGGGTAGCCTAATCCGGTCCAGCCAAGAAATCTGAGGCGGACGGATCTGGATCTAATCTGAGGAAAAGAATCAGAGGTTGCGAGGGAAAGTTGATGAACGCCAAAGGCTTACCGGAGGAGATCCGAGGGAGGCCTTGCGGAGGCAGATGGCGCAGGCCTGGTGTCCTTTCGCGGTTCTTGCTGGGCCGGATGAGAATTTGCCGGCGGATCTTGGCGGCAGCGCGGAGCGACCGGTGGCGGAGCGCAGCCTTCGGGCAATGGGTTCCGGTGACGTGCGTGGAAGGTCCGTGGTGGCGCTCAGGAAGAGAGAGAGCTCAAGAGGAGAAAGGAATGGAGTGGGGGAAATGAGCCGTTAGGGTTCGAGTCATTCCTAAGGAGCCTTTTTATAGTGCGACTGGATAAGCCCGGCTTGGTGAGTGGAGGCCGGGAATTGTGGGGGTAAAATGGCTATTAATTTAAAATTCCTGCGAGATATGCGCCCGGTATTGAGTAAAGCATCCAGATAAAGAAAGAAGGGGATTCGTTCCGCGATGATGGGATTAACTGTCAAGCATAGGATCTTGGTGTTATGATTTGGATCCAGAAGTTTGAACCAAGGTGTTTGGAGGGAAAAACCTGAGTTATCGCATGGCCACCAAGGAGCAAAGCCTAGCTGGATGTTGAAACATCTTAACCCGGTTTCCATGTGCCCGTGTGATTGATATCTTTTCAGGAATAGCAAGCGCTTCAAGGAGATCCGTGAAGCCCAGGCTATTCTGGGGACTACTGATGGGGGGATGCTAACCCGGTATGCCAAGATCCGAGGAATAACCCGGCCCAGAGACAGTGAGCAGGATACGGCTAGGGATAAAGATGTTTGTGAAGGCCCAAGCTCGTGGGCCTAGTGACCCGGGTTGTGGGTGTTGTAAAGGAAAGTTAGGGTTAGCATGCCGTGTCTGGGTAGGACCCGGGTGTGCCTTGTAAAGTAAGTTAGGGGGTACGGGAGCTATATAAGCCGACCCCCGGGCGTAGATTGAGACAGAGATTCGAGAACCTTAGCAATATCGAGTGGTATCGAGTATCCAGTGTAAACCCTAATCGTGTTATTGTATCGAGAATAGAGATCCGGCGACTTCGATTGTCGGCTGTCATATCAAGTTGTATCATGTCTTCCTTCGAGCTAAACCCTCTCCCGAACGCCTGTGTCGACTTGCCCCAAGATCAGTTACCCCTGGTAACATCTGCCGTGATTATCCCACGACACACAGGTTCAAGTTTCTTAGACCAACCATTAAAAGTTTATACTTACTAGTCCTTCCCGTTTATACATTAATCAAATTAATATCTCAAAACAACAGCAGTGATTCAAGTGAAGCAGTTTAGTGATCTACAAGACCATGCGAAATTTTCCACTATACCAACTACCACATAAGTATTTATATTCTCAGCCAAGAACACATATGAGAACCACCTAACTACAAAAGCTAACAGCTCTAAACAAAGAGATGCATGAAAACAAAGGCTAAACGCAGTACTAGCAAAAAGTGAACACTCACAGAACAATAAGAATGAAAACTAGAGTGTTCTAAGCAATAAAAACGAAGTGTGTCTCTCTCCCACACAAGTATGATAAGATCCAACCAAGCTTATTGAAAACGTAAAAACAAACTGAAAAAAAAAACTGAAAACAAAAAGTAAAAGACGCTCCAAGTAAAGCACATAAGATGCGACCGAATAAAAATATAGTTTCACTAGAAGTGACCTGATAATTTGTTGATGAAGAATGGGATGCCTTGAGCATCCCCAAGCTTAGATGCTTGAGTCTTCATGGAATTTGCTTGGATGTACCACCGTGGAATCCCCAAGCTTAGTCTTTTCACTCTTCTTGATCACATCATATCATCCTCTTCCCTTGACCCTTGCAAACTTCCTTCACACCAAAATTCTCACAATCTTCATTAGCAACGTTAGTGCAATTGAAATAATAAATTCACATGGTTCAGTTTCAACACAAGTCTAACACTCATAAACACATTACCTATTGTCACAACTTCTTTCAAAACTCTTTTTCTCAAAAAAACACCAAAAGAAAGAGATTAAGATGCAAATGCGATAAATGACAGAAATCTGTCAAAACAGAACAACCGGTAAATATCGTTTTTTTTCAAAAATCTTCTGTTGCTCAAATAAAAAAGTGGTCTTCTAAGAAAAGTTGTGTATATAACTCAGGATTAAGAAAAAAAAGCTCAGATCAATTTAAATTTTCTGTTATTTCTTAAGGAATTAACAGTGGACAGTAGAAATCTGTTTCGTGCGCAGAAATCCGAAATATAGGCTCAACTTTCCACTAGAGGCTTTACTTGGCTCAGCAAAAACTCAAAATAAAAGAGACAGAAGGGTTTCTAAGGAAATATACAACACCCAGGTGCAAAGCACACGAAATAAAACAAAGGAAAACGGGTTGAAAACGGCGAAATAAAACGAGTTGTCTCCCGGTAGCGCTTTTCTTTAACGCCTTTCAGCTAGGCACAATAATTTTTAAAAGATTCTCACATAAGAATAAGAGTTGAAGCACAATAAGAGAGAATCAAGAAGCAAATATAAAACGCATTTAAGTCTAACCCACTTCCTATGAAAAAGAATCTTGTAGAAAAATAAGTCAACGAAGCACAAAGTGACTCGCATAGGAAGACAAAATAAGTGCAACTTCAAAAATTTCAACATAAAGAGGGGAAACTTAATATTGTTTAGATGCATAAAACCATGTTTCCCTCTCTCAAAATAACTTTCAGTAGCATCATGAATAAAATTAACAATATAACTATCATATAAAACATTCTTATCATGAGCTTCATGCATAAAAGAATTAATACTCTCCACATAAGCATAGTCATTCTTATTAATAGTAGTGGGAGAAAATTCAACAAAATAGCTATCATTATCATTCTCATCACCATAATCATCAAACATAGGAGGCTTATTGTAATCATAATTAATTTTCTCCTCAATAGTAGGTGGACTGAAAATAGCATGTTCATCATTGTAAACAGGTGGAACTAGAATACCACAATCATTATAATCATCATATATTGGAGGAAAAGTATCATCAAAGAAAATTTCCTCCTCAAAACTTGGGCGACTAAAAATATCATATTCATCAAAACTAGCTTCCCCAAGCTTAGACTTTTCCATAGCATTAGCAATAATGGTGTTTAAAGAGTTCATACAAATAACATTGCCACTAGCATGCAAATAAAGTTCCATAGGTTTTTTAATTTTCTCTTGAAACACTTCATGTCCTAATTTAAGATAAAGATTATAAAGCTCTCTCATATTTTTGTTGTTTTCCATTAAGCCTAACTAGTGAAAATAAAAACAAGAAACAAAAAGATATAATTGCAGAATCTAAAGGAAATAACTTCGAGCACTCACACCCAAGGATGTGAGTACCTTTTACCTTACCTCCCCGGCAACGGCACCAGAAAAGAGCTTGATGTCTACGCACGCTTCTATTCTTGTAGACAGTGTTGGGCCTCGAAGTGCAGAGGTTTGTAGAACATCAGTAAGTTTCCCTTAAGTGGATCACCCAAGGTTTATCGAACTCAGGGAGGTAGAGGTCAAAGATATCCCTCTCAAGCAACCCTGCAATGAAGATACAAGAAGTCTCTTGTGTCCCCAACACACCCAATATACTTGTCAGGTATATAGGTGCACTAGTTTGGCGAAGAGAGAGTAAAATGCAAGTAATATGGATGATAATAAGTGATAACAGCAATCTGAAATATAAATGGCAGCAAGCAAACATGTAGCAGAACAGGCGGAAAGCGGTGTTTCAATGCTTGGAAACAAGGCCTAGGGCTCCTACTTTCACTAGAGGACACTCTCAACAATGCTCACATAATTGAATTAATAAATATCATTTCTTCACTATGCTACTCCGAACCACTCTCCTGTCGAATAACGAACACTAATCATTGCGTAGGGCTGTAACAACACTTCTCAAGTCTATATCAAGCTAAACCACACAGAGCACAATAAATTAGTACTAAACAAACGCCACAATTTCATAGGTTCACCTTCCAACACAAGATATAAATATCAAGCTAAACCACACAGAGCACACATTGTCTCCTTTACCCCGTGATCAAAGTGTTTATGGAGATAACAAAACCACTTGAGTAGCATAACATATGAAAATCAATCTACATATTCAACTAGATTACAAAGCTCATGATCACATAAAGATCGCACCATGGAAGAGAGAGATGAACCACATAGCTACCGGTAGAGCCCTCAGCCCCGAGAGAGAACTACTCCCTCCTCATCATAGGAGACAGCAACAACGATGGAGATGGCAGTGAAGTCGATGGACATGGCTTCCGGGGGCACTTCCCCGTCCCGACAGAGTGCCAGAACAGAGATCTGTCCCCCGAAACTTGTCGGCGGCGGCGGAGCTACAAATGTATTTTGTGGAAAAGGTCAATTCTTAGGTGAAAGGGCGATGCCGGGGGTGGCCAGGGGACCCACACCCCTAGGTGGCGTGGCCAGGGGGACCCACTCCACCCCATGGTGTGGCCACCCTGTGCCCCCCCCCTCCGGGGCTCTTTGAGACTTCTGGAAGCTTCCAGGGCTTTTAGGACTCGTGGCTTTCGAATTTTCCAATTTCGAGAATATTTCCAAAACAACTTTTCTGAAACTAAAAACAGCAGAAAACATGGAACTGGCTCTGTGACATCTTGTCAACAGGTTAGTCCGGAAAATCGATAAAAATGACATAAAGAAGGGAGAAAACATGTAGCAATTGGCATAATATCAACATGGAGCATCAGAAATTAGGGATACGTTTATGACGTATCAAGGAGCGGGTCACATGCTACTGTTCGTGGTGTTGGTACGGTCGAGCTGAAGTTTACTTCGGGGAAGATCGTGCGACTGAAGAACATTCGTCATGTGCCCTCCATCAATTTAAATCTTGTCAGCGGTTCACGTCTGTGTCGAGATGATTTTAAGTTGTTTTTGCGTCTAATAAAGTTGTAATTTCCAAGTATGGAAAATTTATTGGTAAAGGCTATGAGTGCAGAGGGTTGTTCCGCCTATCCTTGTCACATATCTGCACTAAAGTTATTAATCATGTTTGCCATGATAATGATTCTAATGTTTGGCATTCACGACTTTGTCATATTAACTTTGGTTGCATGACGCAATTAGCAGATATCAGTTTAATTCCGAAATTCAGTACTGTCAAAGGTTCCATATGTCAAGTGTGTGTTCAAGCTAAGAAACCTCAAAATTCCGATAAGACTACGGAGGCGAGAGACTTGGCACCACTACAGCATATACATTCTGATCTTTGTGAAATGAATGACGTATTGACAAAAGATGGAAAGAAATATTTCACGACACTTATTGATGACTCCACTAGATATTTCTATGTGTATCATTCAGAGAACCAACTTGATCGTAAAATTAAACAGCTTAGGTCTGATCATGGTGGAGAGCATTTTTCCAACGAGTTTAATTCGTTTTGTACGGAACACGGTATTATTCATGAGAGGACGCCTCCCTACTCACCTCAGTAAAATGGGGTGGCTGAAAGAAAGAATTGAACTCTATCTAATTTGGTTAACGCCATGTTAGATACTTCGGGTCTCTCCAAGGCATGGTGGGGGGAGGTGCTAATGACTGCATGTCATGTCCTAAACCGAGTTCCCACAAAGAATAAAACCATTACTCCATTTGAGGGATGGGAAAGAAAAAGGTTGAAACTCTCTTACCTACGTATTTGGGGTTGTTTGGAGAAAGTCAATATACCAATTCTCAAGAAGCGTAAGCTTGGACCAAAAACCGTAGATTGTGTTCTTCTGGGTTATGCTTTTAATAGCATCACCTATAGATTTTTTTATAGTAAAATCTAAGGTATCCGACATGCATGTTGGTACGATTATGGAGTCGAATGATGCAACTTTCTTTGAGAATATATTCCCTATGAAGGATGTGCCTATCTCATCGAATTAGGAGATACATGTTTCGTCCATTCAGGAATTAGGTGAGATTCCTGAACCCACCATTCCGATAGAAAATGTTGAAAATCCCGAGGAGGATGACAATGAAGTTCCTGTAAGGAGCAAGAGATAGAGGACTGCAAAGTCCTTTGGTAACAACTTCATTGTGTATCTCGTGGATGACACTCCCAGGACTATTTCAGAAGTCTATGCATCTCTTGATGTCGACTACTAGAAGGAGGTTGTCCGTTGCGAGATGGATTCCATCTTGTCTAACGAAACCTGGGAGATCAGATCTTCCTGATGGGTGCAAACCTGTAGGATGTAAATGGGTGTTCAAGAAAAAGCTTAGGCCTGATGGTACAATTGCAAAGTACAAGGTAAGTCTTGTGACTAAGGGTTATACCCAGAAAAAAGGTGAGGACTTATTTGATACTTACTCACATGTGGAAAGACTGACCAATATTTGTGTGCTACTTTCACTGGCTGCCTCGCACGGTCTTCTCGTTCATCAAATGGACGTTAAGATGACTTTCCTTAGTGGAGAGTTGGACGAGGAAATTTACATGGAGCAGCCAAATGGTTTCGTAGTGCCTGGTCAGGAAGGAAAGGTGTGCAAGTTATTTAAGTCATTATACGTCCTCAAGCAAGCACCTAAGCAATGGCATGAGAAGTTAGAGAGGACTTTGAGTGAAGGGTTTGTTGTAAACGAAGCTGACAAGTGTGTGTACTATCTCCATGGTGGGGGCGAGGGAGTTATTCTATGTCTATATGTCGATGACATATTGATCTTTGGGACCAATCTTGACTTAATCAAGGAAGTTAAGGATTTCTTATCTCGCTGTTTTGAGATGAATGATCTAGGAGTAAGTGAGGTTATCTTGAACATCAAGCTGTTGAGAGATGATAATGGTGGGATCACACTGCTTCAGTCTCACTATGTGGAAAAGGTCTTGGGATCACACTGCTTCAGTCTCACTATGTGGAAAAGGTCTTGAGTCGCTTTGGGTATGGTGATCATAGGCCTTCTCCAACTCCATATGATGCTAGTGTGTTGCTTCGAAAGAATCAACGAATTACTAGAGATCAACCGAGGTATTCTCAGATTATAGGATCACTTATGTATTTGGAGAGTGCCACGAGGCCTAACATCTCTTTTGTTGTGAGAAAATTGAGCCGGTTTGTTTCTAAACCGGGAGATGATCATTGGCGTGCACTTGAGAGGGTTATGCGCTATTTAAAAGGCACTTTGAGCTATGGAATTCACTATACCAGAAATACGAGGGTTCTGGAAGCTTATGGTGATTCTAATTGGATATCTGATGCTGATGAGATTAAGGCCACCAGTGGTTATATTTTTACACTTGCTGGTGGCGCTGATTCCTAGAAGTCTTGCAAGAATACCATCTTAATGAGGTCAACTATGGAAGTAGACTCACAACATTAGTCACAACCATTGTTGAAGCATAGTGGCTTCATGAGCTCTTGATGGACTTGTCTGTGGTTGAAAAACCAATACTCGCAATCCTAATGAACTGTGATAATCAAAATGTCATCATCAAAGTGAACATTTCTAAGGATAATATGAAGTCATCAAGACATGTGAAGAGGAGATTGAAATCTGTCAAGAAATTGAAAACTCCAAAGCTATTGTGTTGGATTATATCCAAACATCTATTAACTTGGCAGATCACTTCACAAAGGGTTTATCACGTAATGTGATAGATAATGCATCGAGGGAGATGGGTTTGAGATCCACGGTATGAGTTGTACATAGTGGTAACTGATACGTCTCCAACGTATCTATAATTTCTGATGTTAAATGTTGATATTATGCCAATTGCTACATGTTTTCTCCCTTCATTATAGCATTTTAACATGTTTTTCGGGGATAACCTATTAACAAGATGCCAAGTGCCAGTTCCCTGTTTTCTGCTGTTTTTTATTTCAGAAAAGTTGTTCTACAAATATTCTCGGAATTGGACCCCACGAATCCCGAAGTTCCTATTTTCCTCGGAAGCATCCAGAAGTCCGAAGAGGAGTCGTAGACGGGCACCAGGGGGCCCTCACCATAGCCAGGCGTCCCCTGGACACGCCCGAGGGTGGTGAGCCCACCCTGGTGGCCCACCGGCGTCGCCCTTTCGCCTATTTATTCCCCTCCGAAAGAAAACCCTAGGTACCTGATAAAAAATCCCCGAAAAGTTCTGCAGCCGCCATCGTCGTCAACCCTAGATCGGAGGGTTCTGAAGCTGTCTCCCGGCACCCTGCCGGAGAGGAGATCATCACCGGAGGCCTCTTCATCACCATGCCTGCCTCCGGAGTGATGCGTGAGTAGTTCATCGTTGGACTACGGGTCCATAGCAGTAGCTAGATGGTTGTCCTCTCCTCCTATGCCTCAGTGTTAAGATCTCGTGAGTTGCCTAACATGACCGAGATTGTTCTTATGTAATTCTATGTGATGTGTTTGCTGGGATCCGATGAATATTGAACTTATGCCAAGTTGATTATAGTCTTTATTGCATATGTTATTTGTGATCTTGCATGCTTTTCGTTGCTAGTGGTTGCTCTGGCCAAGTAGTTGCTAGTGACTCCAAGAGGGAGTATTTATGCTCGATAGTTGGGTTCATGCCTCCTTTTCGCCTATGCTCGAGTGACAGAAACGTGACGGGGGAGGATGTGCTGTTGCCACTAGGGAGAAAACAGCGGTGTGAGTGCCCGCGTGCACAATCATTGCTTACATTACACACATTGCTTAATGCGATTATCTGTTGCTTGCAACTTAATACCTAAGGGGGTTCGGATGATAACCTGAGGGTGGATTATTAGTCATAGATGCAGTTGGATTACGGTCTATGTATATTGTTGTAATGCCCACACTAAATATCATAGTAGTCATCATGTCATGAATGTGCACTAAGGTGCAACCTCTATTTGTCAATTGCCCAGCTGTAATTTGTTCACCCAGCATGCTATCTTTTATGGAGAGACACCACTAGTGAACCTATGAACCCCGGTCCATTTTCCTACACTTTAAACAAACCACTACAATTCCGTGCTTTCTTTACTTACTGCAAGCATACACCATTTTCCACACTATATGTCTAATCTTTGTTTTCAGCAAGACCGGTGAGATTGACAACCTCACTGTACCGTTGGGAGAAAGTATTTGGTTGTGTTGTGTGCAGGTTCCGCGTTGTTGCTCACACAGGTGAGGCGCCATCACCACTGTCAGTGGCATCAACCTTCCGAAGATCCTCTTTGTCCTACTGGATTGATAACCTTGGTTCTTAACTGAGGGAAATTCTTACCGCTGTACTCATCACACCCTCCTCTTGGGGTTCCCAACACGCCATCACAAGCATCAAGAATTTCTGGCGCCGTTGCCGGGGACTTAAAATTCATCATCTTCAAGAAGTCTCCTAGTCAAGGCACCATCAAGGTGTAGCAAAGAATTTCTGGCGCCGTTGCCGGGGAGAAAGAAGTCTTCTGGCAAGGGGAGTCTCTCACTCTCAACCTCTTTATTTTGTTTATTGTCTTGTTTTTATTTTTGTCTTGTTTTGCTTCTTTATATAAAAAACACACACAAAATAGTTTACTTCATAGCTGTTATTTTTGCTTTTCTGCTCTTAGTTTAATCTCTAATCATGATTCTACCCAAGTTTACCTTGAAAGACGTACCAATAGGTAGCGATGATATAATTGGGAAAGATATTATTGGAGAGTTCTTTAATTATGTTAGTAAGCACAAATAATTTGAGGATAGATCCTTAGCTAAACTTGCTCTAGATTATGAAACCGCTGCAGCATCTCTAGTTTGTATGCTGGAATATAGGTTTGTTAACCTTAATCCCATAATACAACAAATTTTCCTCAACCTTGATAACATTAAGGATAGCGGAAAAAGAGAGTTTATTCCAGAAACTTTGTTTAAAGAATTTGGTGATGTTGCCATTGAGGCTAGAAAAGTTTTTAACCGATTTGAGATGTCAGGCTCATGTGTAGATATTAATAGCACACCGGGTAAATCCAATGATAAGGAAATTAAACTACCAATACCCTTTAAATTGGTAGGAATGCATGAAGCTCTAGAAAAGAATTTTGATTGGATTGTTCCTCCAAACCCATTTGATGAAAGTAGTGTGCCTAAAAGTGCTGATAAAGGGACATCTAAAACTTCTATAGGTGAAATACAATTCATTGTTGAGGATATTTCTAAGCTTAATTTTTATGCTTCTTCACTTGAAAATACTTGAGTTGCTTTCCATGCCTAGCTGAAAGGCGTTAAAGAAAAGCGCTACCGAGAGACAACCCGTTTTATTTCTCCATTTTCAACCTGTTTTCTGTCGTTTATTTCTGTGTGCTTTGCACCTGGGTGTTGTATATTTCCTTAGCAACCCCGCTGTAACTTTTATTTTGTGTCTTTGTTGAGCCAAGTAAAGCCTCTAGTGGAAAGTTGAGACTATATTTCGGATTTCTGCGCAGGAAACAAATTTGTGCTGTCCACTGTTAAACTCGTATAAAATCACATAAAATTCAAAATGACCTGAGTTTATCTGTGCGTAATCCTGGGATATATACGCAACTTTTCTTAGTTGAACACTTTTTGATTTGAGCAACATAATATTTTCAAAAAAAATCATCTTTACCTTCTGTCCTGTTTTGACAGATTTCTGCCAATAATTGCATTTGCATCTTAATCTCTTTCTGTTGGTGTTCTTTTGAGAAAAAAGTTTACAAAGAAGTTGTGACAGTAGATAATGTGTTTATGAGTGTTAGTCTTGTGTTGAAACTGAACCATGTGAATTTATTATTTCGATTGCACTAACGTTGCTAATGAAGATAGGGAGAAGTTTGGTGTGAAGGAAGTTTTCAAGGGTCAAGAGAAGAGGATGATATGACGTGATCAAGAAGAGTGAAGAGGCTAAGCTTGGGAATTCCCCGGTGGTACATCCCAGTAAATTCCAAGAAGACTCAAGCGTCTAAGCTAGGGGATGCCCCCTTCTTCATCGACAAATTATCAGGTCACTTCTAGTGAAACTATATTTTTATTCAGTCACATCTTATGTGCTTTGCTTGGAGCGTCTTTTATTTTTTGCTTTCAGTTTGTTTTTATTTTTGCAATAAGATTGGTTGGACCCCAACATTCTTTTATTGGAGAGTGACACGCTCCACTTTTTCATGGGAATACTTTGTATTCTTAGTCTTTGTCTGGCTGCTGCATTTATTTAGCTCCTGTTATGCATTCATCTCTTATTTAGAGTTTTTAGTACTCTCTAGTTTTCATTGCTATATGCTTAGAGAGACTTTTTTGTCTCATATATGTGCTTGGTTGGGAATAGAAATGCTTATGTTATAGTTGGTATAGTGGAAAAATTCGCATGGTCTTGTAGATCACTAAACTGCTTCACTTGAATCACTGCTGTTGTTTTGAGATATTAATTTGCTTAATGGATAAACGGGAAGGACTAGTAAGTAAAAAAATTAATGGCTGGTCTAAGAAACTTGAAACTGTGCCACACTTAAAATTACCAGCTGATAGAAACAATGGTATATGATTGCTACGAGTGATACATTTCTGATCGGCCTTTTGTTACGCGCTACGGTCGGGGTAGCTAACAGTGACTTGTCACTGCCATAGACCCTCTTGGAGTGATTTGCATTGTTCCTTGTAAAGATGATTTGCTTGCTGCAACCTTTTAACTCGTGAGTCTATGTTGCGGTTCCTGGCACTTCCACCATCCATATTTGCTAGCCTCTTCGGTACTGTGCATTGCCCTTTCTCACATTGAGAGTTGGTGCAAACTTCGCCAATGCATCCAAATCCCGTGGGAGGACTTTGTTCTCCTACACATAAGCCCATATATTCTTCCTCAAAACAGCCACCATATCTACCTATCATGGCATTTCCATAGCCATTTCGAGATATATTGCTGCACAACATCCACCTCCATTATGTTACTTGATGATGAGCTTCATGGTTATTTATGCATATTGCTACACTGGCAGGAGCATGCAGTTGGATACATCAGAGATATTCCATTATGAGTTATGAGTACTAAAATTGTGATGACTCATTATAATATAGGATGGTGCCCCTACCGGTGACGATATAAAAAAAATTGAAAAATCCCAAAAAGAAAAAAAGGGCCAAAGAGAGAATAAAGAGAGAGGGGGCGCATCACTATCCTTTATACCACACTTGTGCTTCATGTTTAGCACCAATGCTTCAGTTTGGAGAAAGTTTTCATATTATCATTCATTCATAACTATGTGGGGAACTTTACATTATATAACTTGGCTTGTATATTCTAGTGATGAGCCTCCTCAAATGAGCTCTAGGTCTTCGTGAGCAAGCAAGTTGGATGCACCCCCCACTAGTTCCATTGAAGATCTTTCATACACTTATAGCTTTATGTGCATCTGTTGTGTGAAAATACCTATTCCTTGCATAGCTTCGGTTGTAAGACTTTCTCTTGTCTAATTACCACTTTAAGCTTTGTGAGCCTTTCTTCCATTGACCTTCCAAACCCCCCATAGTGTTCTCTTTGCCATAACATCCCGGTGCCAGGGACCAACGCAGAACACCTTCTTGTTTTTAGTGCACAAATAGTTTAAGATTCAAGCATTGCATCGTGTGGAAAGCTTGACTCGATCCTAACAGGGGTTGTGAAGATCGTTTGTCATGCATGATATTGTTGTTCTTGAAAGCTTAAATCTCTACCTAATAATAAAGAGAGGAAGGTTTCTTCCGGTCCGTCAATAAAATTACGAAATTGCCCTTAGAGTTTGAATAAATTACCCGCCATTGCCACTCATATGTCAAATACCGCTTCGTTTTTTCTGGCTGTCTGCCCGGTGCGGATTCGAACCAAAAATCCCGGTCCAGATTCTGGGAGCGGCTCCTCTCCATCCCGATCCGCTCTCATGCGGCGTCGCCCCGAGCGCCCCATGCCCTCGATCCCATGGTACCATCCACCTCTTGACGGAGGGGATACAGATGGGTCATGGCAGCCATGGACGCCTGCAGCGTCGTCGGCCGCCGTGAGCCCTGGTTCCCCGTCGTCGCCAGACTGAGATCCCGCGCCGACGCCGGACGGGTGGAAACAACCATCCCATGAATGCGAGATCGTCGAATCAGGCGCACAGATGCCATTGAGAAAGATCCGAGCCGAGGTCAACGGCGACGCAGCAGCTCCCGCGTACCATCTCACAGGAGGACGACGGTCGCTGCAGCTCCTGCGTTGACGCCTCCGGTAGCCGATTTCGCGTTGTCCGTTTCTCATCTCCGCCCTCTCTTCTCCAGGCGCGCTGCCGGCGTCGACGTGCCCTGTCCGAACCCCCACAGCTTGCTCCGCAGAATTCGTCCGAACTCCAGCGGTCCGTTCTCCACCCAAGCTGCCGGCTCACCACCAAATTGGTTAGTATCCTTGGATACAGAAATAGTACATACGATGTGAAATATCACCTCTGTTTACTGATGTATGCTGGTTTTTGTGTACAAAAAAACTTAACCAATATAGAATTGTATAGATTTCCGATTCTTGATATCTCAAGTATTCTTATATGCAGGTATATGTGGAATTGCAAATTCTCACTAAACACAGGCCCAGCTGGAGGCTAGGTCGCCGACGACATCGCGGCTGTCGCTTTACTCCTGTTCCATGACAATGTCAGATTCCTTGGCGCACCGCAGTACAAGAGAGAATGTGGAGCAAGGGAGGTGAGGCCTGAGGGCCACCGTGTTGCCGACAATGTGAGGAAGATGAGAGGGGCGCAGTCGAGAGGATCAGACTGGGGATGCAATGAAGATGAGCATGGTGACCCGAAGTGTACATGGGCTGCTAGATGATTTCTGCATGGAGAAATCAATTTTGGTTCTTTGTTGTAAACTTCCTGGCTAGGAATACTTTATCCTTATATAAACAGCATTGCTTTAGCTGAATCCGGTCAAAGAATATCAATTGTTCAAATTCTCTGAACTTACTTGAACAGTACAATACTGAATATTAAGCAAGGGGCTTATTGTCGTTTTAAGGGGAATCAAGCATGGGCAGCCGACCGGGATGTGACAGCAAGTACACGGAGCCGAGAGATGGCTTGCCGGTGGCGCGAGGTTGATTTTCTGGGACTTTTTACAGAGAGAGCTTGCAGCCGGTAATTCTTTTACATAGAGAGATTTTTGTGGGGTTTTAATAGAGTGAGATATTGGGAGATAGATAATCGTGAGATATATTTTTTTTTTTTTGCACAAATGACATGACAGATGTTTGGAACTTATTGAGGTGCCGACATGACATGTGTGTGTACCGATGACCTGCTGTACCTTCTTGCATGATAGCTTTTTCTACAACTTTACAAAGCTCTAATTTATGTGGGATGTGCTGAAAGAGAGCATGAGATGGTTGAGGTTCTAATGGATTTCACCCAATTGACGATGACAATGCCTGGCAGGAGGGGAAGAATTAAGACGCTTACAGTCAAGCTTACCATGATGACCTTACTATAGCGGAACCCATGTTGCGTATGTTATGTACATGGTACAGTTGGGAGGCGTTCCAATGGACAATGGTTGAGGAGCTCGTGATTTCCGGGCATGGTGTGCCCGCCCAGCCGACGACGCATGAGGAGCCTTTTTTTTAAACGGGGGAGGCCCCGAAGGACTCGAAATGCATTAAATAAATGGCAGCATTACAAAGAGGACCTTACATACAGGTCAAATTGGGTCCTCGGAATTTACATACATGGGCCTACAAGATTTGCAGAAAATGCAATCGGGTACTTGACCTTGGCCATCGCAGAATCTGACCTCTAACCGCAATCGGGAGCGACGCCGCCGGGGACGCCACCACCG
The DNA here is from genome assembly GCA_028641055.1 of Alopecurus myosuroides. Classification (NCBI taxonomy): domain Eukaryota; kingdom Viridiplantae; phylum Streptophyta; class Magnoliopsida; order Poales; family Poaceae; genus Alopecurus; species Alopecurus myosuroides. The sequence goes on along the minus strand of CM054060.1, from coordinate 164,104,378 downwards.
TTGGATCCCATAGCGAGGTCGGTGAACGTTTTACAGTGAAGGAGGAAGAAACTCCAGTCCATCCGGGCGCGGATAGGCCTTTTTGGCCGAGCATAACTCCGGTGCTCTGCAACCGGCATTTGGGTTCTCCACCACCAAGCACAGCTCCCGTGGACGATGCTGATGTCTCAACTTCACCTTCAGGCAGAGCAGCAGGAGACAGAGGAACACCATCATCTTCAGCCCCCTCACCATGGCTCTAGATCAAGTTGCCGCTGCCGACTACCGAGCTTATTAGAGGAAGCACCTCCAGATCCGCATTGTAGCTTTACCTTCCACCATGAGAGGCAACCTACAACAACAAATCTAGGATCCAAATCTTTGCTTGAAGAAGATCTAGGATGACACTACGGCAGGACGCCATTCTCCATTGAGGAAAACCACTAGCATCGACATCTGTGACCTAAAACTACTCTATACAGATGGCGGCGGTACCCCATCCTTTCTTAACACCAACCCGCAAGGATGCCGGCGGTGGTAGAGGCCTGAATCGGGGGTTGAAAGTGGACGGTTCTCAAACTCTCTCCGTCTACTATAGCAGCAAGGAAGGATTTGCTTATCATTATCGCTAGCAATAGGATTCTGGTGTTTTCTCTATAGCAAAGCACGGACTTACCCGGTGCAACGCACGGGCACATATACTAGTCATCTCTAATAAACTTTGCACGGTTGATAGTCTTTTAGTATTGATTCATTAAAAGTTTTGCTTCTTTCTTCTTATTTTTTTATGCATTACTTGTTGATATCAAATATAGATCACATATTTAGTTCATTTGATCCTAGTTTACATGCTCTGCTTTACATATTATGATTAAGATTGTGTGGTAGCATGTACCTCAGAAATTATTTTGTTTTATCATTTACCTACTCGATGACGAGTAGGAACTAAGCTTGGGGATGCTTGATACGTTTCCAACGTATATACAATTTCTAATGTTCCATGTTGATATTATGCCAATTGCTACATGTTTTCTCCCTTCTTTATAGCATTTTTACACCTTTTACGGGACTAACCTATTAACAAGATGCCAAGTGACAGCTCCCTGTTTTCTGTTGTTTTTTATTTCAGAAAAGTTGTTCTAGAAATATCCTCGGAATTGGACCCCACGAATCCCGAAGTTCCTATTTTCCCCGGAAGCATCCAGAAGTCCGAAGAGGAGTCGAAGACGGGCACCAGGGAGCCCTCACCATAGCGAGGCGCCCCCCACCTTGGCCGTGCCTACGGGTGGTGAGGCTGCCCTGGTGGCCCACCTGCGTCGCCCTTTTGCCTATTTATTCCCCTCCAAAGGAAAACCCTACGTACTTGATCAAAAAATCCCCGAAAAGTTCCACAGCTGCCGTCGTCGTCAACCCTAGATCAAGGGGGTTCTGAAGCTTTCTCCCGGCACCCTGCCGGAGAGGAGATCATCACCGGAGGCCTCTTCATCACCATGCCTGCCTCCAGAGTGATGTGTGGGTAGTTCATCCTTGGACTACGGGTCCATAAAAGTAGCTAGATGGTTGTCTTCTCCTCCTATGCCTCAATGTTTAGATCTCGTGAGCTGCCTAACATGATCGACATTGTTCTTATGTAATTCTATGTGCTGTGTTTGCTGGGATCTGATGAATATTGAACTTATGCCAAGTTGATTATAGTCTTTATTGCATATGTTATTTGTGATCTTGCATGCTTTCCGTTGCTAGTGGTTGCTCTGGCCAAGTAGTTGCTAGTGACTCCAAGAGGGAGTATTTATGCTCGATAGTTGCGTTCATGCCTCCTTTTCGCCTGTGCTCGAGTGACAGAAACGTAACGGGGGAGGATGTGATGTTGTCACTAGGGAGAAAATAGCGGTGCGAGTGCCCGCGTGCACAATCAGTCCTTACATTACACACATTGCTTAATGCGATTATCTGTTGCTTGCAACTTAATACTTAAGGGGGTTTGGATGATAACCCGAGGGTGGATTATTAGTCATAGATGCAGTTGGATTACGGTCTATGTGTATTGTTGTAATGCCCGCACTAAATATCATAGTAGTCATCATGTAATGAATGTGCACTACGGTGCAACCTCTATTTGTCAATTGCCTAGCTGTAATTTGTTCACCCAGCATGCTATCTTTTATGGAGAGACACCACTAGTGAACCTATGAACCCCGGTCCATTTTCCTACACTGTTAAACAAACCACTACAATTCCCTGCTTTCTTTACTTACTGCAAGCATACACCATTTTCCACACTATACGTCTAATCTTTGGTTTCAGCAAGACCGGTGAGATTGACAATCTCATTGTACCGTTGGGACAAAGTATTTTTGTTGTGTTGTGTGCAGGTTCCGTGTTGTTGCTGACACCGGTGAGGCGCCATCAACATCGTCAGTGGCATCAACCTTCCGAAGATCCTCTTTCTCCTACTAGATTGATAACCCTGGTTCTTAACTGAGGGAAATTCTTACCGCTGTACTCATCACACCCTCCTCTTGGGGTTCCCAACACGCCATCACAAGCATCAAGAATTTCTGGCGCCGTTGTCGGGGACTTAAAATTCATCATCATCAAGAAGTCTCCCCGTCAAGGCACCATCAAGGCGTAGCAGTAACCCACTCTATGTGATCGGAGATCTCGTGAAGTAGAAGTGGGAGACAGGGTGTTGGTCAGCTGAGAGGAGAGTTCCTTATATTTTATCCCATTCTATGAAGATGCAATACTCTCCTAATATGTATGGTAGGTTGATATTTGTCCTAATGTATTACAAGTGGATTCTTTATATAAGCAGAGATGTGTCCTCAAGAACATCTCCTGAGTAACTCACCTATATGAGTTTGACTTTTATACGTCGCAGTATATGAGAATCAGGTGCTCTCTAATAAACTCATGAAAGACCTTCAGAGTATGACGTATACGCTTCAACCGCGGGGAAGCCTTGCGAAAGCCTAGTATCGGTCTAGACCTTTGTGTGAAACTGGTATCACAACAAACTTGTAGTACATGGCGTAGTCCACTATCCAAGATGTGAACTAGTGTAGTATAATGTTCTAAGTGGAAGTTCAACTTAAAAGTTTCCACTAAGCACTGGTATATAAACAACGTTTTGGAACTGAGATTATGAGATGTGCTAATGACACTTTGTGGGGGATTGTTGGATTTTATGTTTGGCTCGTCCCAATAATGTTTGGTTCAGCCCAATATCCCAACTAAGCCCAACTAAAATCTGAAATTGTCATGGCCCATACATGAATAAATCAAGTGGAGAGAGTGAGACTATTGTTTAGTCCCACATTACTAGTTCGGAGAGATTGGCACCACCTTATAATAATGTGAGCCATTATAACTCATGTATGAGTTGATGTGACTAGAAGAGAGGAGTGCCACACGCGCGCTCCTCCTCCGCTGCCCGCCTTGCCACGTCACGTCATGACAAGAAAACTGAAAATATCTAGCATATGAGTAATCCCTGCTTCCCTCTGTGAAGGGTCTATCTTTACAATTATGATTGAATCAATTCTACCCATCCTTTCTATTCTCCAAAAGAAAACTTATGATGTTGACCTGAGATGTATTATTATATATATCCATGATGTTATTAACCATGTTTTATTGCAGTTGACATTACGATCAAGGTAACCAAGTTGAAATTTAAGCTTTGGTGACTAGCATCTTCCTCCGTGACAGTTATTTTCACTTCCTTTATAATACGATAGCTCCTTAAAGTTTTCTATTCATGAAAATACTTTATGATAATTGAAATATGTGTTATTTTCTTATTAGCTCTGACATAGACTCTTCTGGAAAGATAAGATTGATTTGTAGTTGTTCTTTGACCAAGAACACAGTGGTCCATTGCTCAATGAATTTGCACCTTACTACACCTTTGCATGATTGAATCATTACTTATCTTTGAGAATCATTATGAGGAAGGTTAATGTATATAATTATTAGTGTTTGTTGAGTAATTACTGATGCGTCATGTTTGTATTCTTCATTATCGACACTTCACTCCATAAAACATGTGGTCATGTTTTTCGAGTTCAGTTTTCGCTTGGGAACAAGCGAAGTCTAAGCTTGGGGGAGTTGATACGTCCATTTTGCATCACTATTTTATATGTTAATTATCTCTTATGCATGGATACATTTCGTATTAGAGTGCAATACTTATGTTATTTTATGGTTTTCTGTGTGTTTTACAATTTTCCAAAATTATTTATCGGAGCCTGAATTCATAGGGAAAAAGCACGTGTCAGAGGGGGTACCTTCCGGACGTAAAAAAAATCAGAAAAGGAAGTTTCTCAAAAATCACTGGGGGATCCCGAAGGAGACCCGAAGGGGAGCCAGGGGCCTACTAGGTGACCCCACGCGCGGGTGCCCCTAGGCCGCGTTTGGGACCCATCTGGTGGCCATGGGCTCTACCTCTGGCTCTCCTTTGGCGTACTCCCCCTTGACCTAAAAACATCAGAGAGCCACTTCGTAGAATTTTTCACCACCTCTTCGCTACGGAAACGAGACAGAGAAGAAAAGTGCTTCGTGGCAGGGAGATTCCGTCGCGGAAATTCCCTCCCGGAGGGGGTATTCATTACCGCCGTCATCGTCATCACTGGCATCATCAAGGTCATCATCAACATCATCACCACCATGAGCACCATCACCATCATCATCCCATATCATCTTTTTTATAACAATTAGGGTTCTATATTGTAGTATTTCATTAGATCTATACCGTTGTTGACTACCCCCTTGTTAGTTGATGCTTATGAGGATTATCGTTGTTTAGCCTTTATGACCAGATTGTTATTCATCAATATATCACCTCTGATCATAATCCATATGATGTGTTATGAGTAGTTCATGTAGTTCTTGAGGACATGGGAGAAGTCTCGTTATTAGTAATCATGACCCGTTGAGTAATATTTACCGGTTTGATATTTAAATTATGTTGCTATTTATCTAGTGGTGTTATGTGAACGTCGACTAAATAGCACTTCACCTTTATGGGCCTATAGGAATGCATTGTGTATTGTATTGCTTATGGAGGGTTGTTGGAGTGCCAGAAACCTGAACCCAGTTCGCAAGACTTCACATAAGGGAGTAGTAGATAACATGAGTTTATTTCTACGGTTAGATTTATTTCTTAATTACTATCTTGTAGTTGCGGATGCTTGCAAGTAGTGTAATCGTAAGTTGTCTTGAATGGGACAAATCACTAGCATAGGTCTACCCACATAATACTTACCAAAAGATAAAGATTAATCAACGGTGTGTGATTAAAATAACTTGACGAATCCTCCCGTGTGTCCCCAGGAAAGTTTTAGTCATTATAAGAAACACCATCGGCTTGTCCTTTGTGCTAAAAAGGTTGGGCCACTTGCAGAAAGTATTTACTTTTATTGTTATTTACTTACTGAAAGTGCATATCGTTTTCCCAACGATTTTGTGTGTTAGTTAACAATACTAAGGACTTTTTTAATCAAGGTGTTAAGTGTGCAGGTGGTTAGTTACTCACCTTCATCGAACACCGAAAAAAAAGGTGAAGATAGATCAGCCATTTTTGGGACAGAGATCAACCGGATTTTTCAGTGTAAACCGGAAATTTCGATTGAGGAGTTTTCCTTCGAGTTTCCACACTGGAATCGACCGGATATTTGAACCGGAAATTTCATATGCAACCGGAATTTCTGGTTGAAAAAATCTCAGCCCAGTTTTGATACAAAAGTTAGCTGGAAATTTCAACTAGAAATTTTTGGCACAACCGGATATTCCTGTTTGGGAAGTTCGAACGCAAAATCGGCTAAGGACTGGAGGATAGAGACACAGAGATCAGCCGGATATTTCTAGAGTCAAAGCCATTTATGTGCAATTATTGATCTCACCAAATATTAGATATCTCCCAATCCCTCCACCCAAACTTGTTGATATTTGGAGGATTGAAGGAGAAGGCCCCGATCTACGTCTTCACCAACCGGATTTCATTTTCCCTCTCATTTGCTTGAGGGATTCGTGCCTAGGGGTTCCTTGTGGAAAACCTAGGCTTCATTGCTACTCTCTTGGTGATTTTTGGTGTTTCTCGGGAGCCCCCAATTTGGTTGTGGGTGCATGACTCAAGCTTATTGTAAAGGACTCGATTCCCGCCTAAAAGGGGATCAATAGTGGAAGGTGAACTAGGCCTTTGTGGTGTTTTTCATCAGAGAATAAGGTGAGACCTTTGTGGCATTGAGTAGGACTTTTTGGCGAGCTCACACCCCTCCAACAAGACGTACTCCCCTCAAAAGGAGGAACTCGGGATTACATCCTTGTCTTCGTGTGCTTCCTCTATTGGTTACCTCGTTACTTCTCCTTTACTTCATGTTTGTATCTTGTATCTTGTTGTTGTTGTCATTTAGTTAAATTCACCGTAGTTGCATATCAAGAGAATTTACCTTTGTGTCGAGCCTTAATTTGAAGAAAAAATTAAAATTGGTCGTAGCATCTATTCACCCACCCTCTAGGTGCCCATACTTGACATTCAATTGGTATCAGAGCCTCGGCTCTTATTTTGGGCTTAACCGCCTAAGAGTTTTAGTATGGCCGATGATACGGTAGTCACCGGGTCCGCGGCACATGTCACTATGTATGATCTCAAGGAGTTGCAAAATTCCTTGACCTCATTCATGGATGGCAAAATTGACGAGTTGCGAACTCTCTTGTTGCAACTCATGAAAGCCAAGGAACCGGAGACTTCCACGGCATCCCCTCCGGACAAAATTTTGGGGGGTGCTAAAAATGGGGATAAGGGTGGACAACCTAAAAGTGCTCTCCCTAAGAACTCCACTTCTAATGGTTTGGAAGAGAAGGGAGATTACCACTCCGTTGAAGGACAATACTCTCTCGATCCTCCCGTCCCACATCATCATATTAACCCTAGAGGCAAACCTCCTAAATTGATGCACATCCTTTTGATCATTTGCAATATCTCATGAAAACTCACTTGAACTCTTCTTGTATTGAGCTTTGGAGGGTCACTCAATATGGATACAAGACTCATGGCCCCAAGAACTTGATAAGAAGAGAAGTGGTAGATTGCCAACTCAACTACACCTCCTTGTCGATCGTTCAACAAGCCGTGGGTCCTATCAACATGCCTCATCTTCAACAATATTCCACCGCCAAGGAAACTTGGGACGCTCTCGTTACCATGTTCATGGGAAATGAGAGCATGCAAAGGAATAGGTATGATACCTTGTGCAATGAGGTCGAGGGGTTCTATATGCTTGATGGTGAGAGCCATGAGGAGATGTACCAAAGAGTCAAGACCCTAGCTACTTACTTTAGTGATCTTGGTGCTAAATACGTTGATGATTCTTGGATCAAGAGGAAGTACATCAACTCCCTCTTCCCATTTGAGCCCGTGGATGTGAAGAGCCTTCAAGGGAAGCACAAATTTTCCACAATTACCTCAACCGAGGTGATGCAAGAGATGGCCTTCTTCAAGGTTCAATCGAAGATAGCCCATGACACACGTGCTCGTGCTATTGGGATGCACAAAGGAGTCTCTGTTGCTTTGAAGGCCAAGGTGGTGAGCAAGACGGTGGATTAACATGAAGAGGTTGCTTTGGAAGAACAGTTGTCCCCGCTTAAAGATCAAGAATATGATCTCGTGCTGAAGTATTGCATTGCTCTTGCCGTGCAATAGTTTTGGAAGAATCCTCCCAAGGCCAAGGCATATGTTGAGGAGAAAACCAAGTCAAGCTATGGAAAAGAAGGGACTCAAAAAGTGGGAGCTTGTTTCAATTGTCAAGACAAATATCACTTTGTTGCTGAATTCCCCTTTGAAATTAGGGAACACCATGGAGGAAAGCTAGTCCTCAAGGACAAGTCAAAGGCTCCCAACAAGAAACCTCAATTCAAGAAGAAGCCCTTCAACAAGAAGCCATCGTCTAGATATGTGCTTGTGACACAAGAAGAGTATGACACCGGTGATGAAGAAGAAGAACAAACCACAAGTGAAGTGGCCACTATTGCATCTTCATCATCTTCGTCGCTCTTTGAATCCCCCAATGGGAATCTTCCTCAACCCCCCGCCAAGTGATTCATGGCTAAGGCCACGGAGGTATCATCTTCTTCTTCCACTAAACTTGCTAGTTCTAGTGTTCAAGATGAAATTGCCTCCTTGAACATATATATGACTAACTTGCAAGGGGAGAACAAAAAGTATTTCACCCTTCTTAGGAGTCAATTGGGAGAGGCCCAAGAGGCTCTTGAGAAGAAATGTGAAACTGAAAGGAATGATTGCTTTGAGAAGGGTTCCCTATCTAATGCTCTTGAGGGGGAACATGAGCTTCGAGTATCTCTTGAGGAGAGACTTGAATCTATCGAAGAGTCACATAATGAGTCAATTTCTAAGATCACTAAAGAAAGTGACCATGCAATTTCTAAATACAAGAGAAATAAAAAGAAGAAGTTTGAGTTTGGTGTTGTTCATGGAAAACTAACTGAGGAGCTAGAGAATCTCACCGAGGCTCACAAGGCTTTATAGAGTGAACTCTCTACCCTCAACAAGTCTCGTGAACAACTTCAAACTCAACTTGATCTATTTAATGTTCCTAGTACTTCTACTTATTCTTGTGATCTTGCAAGTATTATTGAGGAGAATTCAAGGTTGAAGGAAGAGCTAGCAAGAATCAAGGGCAAGGGACCTAGTGTTGAGAAGTTTGTGGCTTCTAAGACACAAGTGGCTCCCAAGCCACAAGTGGTTTCTCCTAGACCACAAGTTGGCAAGCAAGGTCTTGTCTATGTAGCCAAGAGTAAGAACAAGAACAAGAACAAGCCCGCACAAGCAAAGAATAATCTTGGTGTGAGTGGTATTTTCATTAGGGACAACACTACTTGTAGCAACTCCACGGGAACTAACAATCCACACCATTTCCTATTTTTTGATTATTATGGTGTTGTGCAAGCTAAATATGTTGGTCCTGTTGAGGGTTACATTGATTACTCTATCTAGGTTCCAAAGACCCTTCTAACATGAGAGGACCCTCCTCAGGTACTAACTCAAGTCAATGATTCCTTGTAGGGCTATGCTTCCGATGGTGGAAAATGGATACTTGATAGTGGGTGTACAAGTCATATGACCGGAAGCAAAGAAATTGTGGCGGAGTTGAAGCCAAATCTAAATCAAGCAACCGTAACTTATGGAGATACGTCCAAGTATGAGGTAACGGGGTTTGGCAAGGTGGTTGTTGCTCCTAATATCACCCTTGAAAATGTCATGCTTGTCGAGTCCCTTGGTTTTAATTTGATTTCAGTTCGTGCTTTAGGGAAGATGGGCTTTTCCATATCATTTGATCATGACAAGGTGATCTT